>CM032228.1:65600000-65805000 GCA_019009955.1 Riptortus pedestris
AATCTGCAAAATCAAATATTAGAAATGTACAAAAATAATATTACAATGCACAAAATTAAATTTAAAATATTATTAAAGTTACAAAGAAAGAATGAAAATATAAAGAGGTTAACTGGAAGGAGGTAGAATCTGAAAGGACAAAAAAAAATGGGAAGGAGAAAAAAAGAAGGAAAAGGGGGGGGGTTGAAATAAAAAATATAAAGTAAATAAAAAATTATATATAAATAAGTCGGCCTAGCGTGAGTGTGTCTGCGACTTTCCATGATTGGGGAACTCAAATACTGTCTGAAGAGTGTTGGACTTTGATGACCGTGATGTTTTTTTCCCAAAATCAAACAAACAAAAAGAAAGGAGAAATTCATAATCTTATAAATACAGTGTTTACTATTCACAATTTTACATAATGATAATAAGTAGATGCAGTCACATCATATGGAAAACTGTGCAGTCACACTAAAAATTGAAATAAGTCTTTGTCTTTAATTAAGAATATTTTTTATTGTTTGTCAACAAAGGTGCTACATCACAATATCAATAAAGTCCGCCATGCAGAGGCTGAGTAAACTAAGCAGATTTACCACTCACTGGAATGACACATCAATTGATTCCACACATAATGAATAGTTATTTTCATTACTAGGACGCAAAGTGGGCGTTTTCGGTGCGAGGCCTAGTTTTACTAGGAATTTTGGCCAAGCACCGAAAGCCACTTTTCGTACGTGTAATGAAAATTACTTTTCATTATACTGCTCAAACATAGTAAAAAAAAAATATCAATTTCAGTTATAATTGATTCATTTTTATAAAGTAACACAAATCAAATTTAGACAGCTGTTACATATTAAAATTTATATTAATTGAACAATTCTTATTATTAGATATATTTAGACATTTATTGGGTAATGTTTTTTCGATTCCTGATAAAGTTCGGTTTGCCATACATTGCTTTCCGTGCTTCTTCTAAAATAACTTCCGGTATTTCAAGATGATCTTGAGCTCCCGACATTGTATTGAAATAGTAAACACAGGTTACCTCTGAACTGAAATCGCTCAATAACCAAGAGTAAGTTTTCCAAAACATCTGTTTTACTTTGCGTCCTAGGACGGAAAATAGCTATTTGCGTACTCAAACTGGATATTGAAAACACATGCTTTGCGTGCAGTATAATGAAAAATGATTTTTTGAATTATCGAATTCCTTGGAAAGTCCATGGCTTCGATCCGCTAGTTATATTTCTGGTCCGATTTCAGACATTAGCAAAAATGATCAGTGGAATTAAAAGGTTAAATATTGAGTATGATAATTATTATTATTCATTAACGTCCACTTTTTGCAACTTAGGCTAATCGGGACGGGTTATCTACAGGTTACCACCCTTTTCTAGCCAGGGTGGGATTTTAGGATGTTATTTAATGAATTTTGTCACTAAATAATCTCCTTTGCCCAGGCGAGAATCGAACTCGCCACTGTAGGTTTACCATGTGAGATAAAGGTCAACGCTTTAACTCGCATGGCCATCCTGAGTATGATAAAGATCTAATAAACATTTTCGAGTCAATACAGAAAAACTTAATTGATGACGTCACCATAATAGGTGTTTCAATGTACCTCACACATAAAAAGCTCAATGAAGACAATATTTGGTTTTAACGCTGCAAATAATGTAATTCATGATATAACAGCTTATTGTTAATATTACGTTTGTAGAGCGGGCTGAAAACTAATAAATGCAAGTATCGTGGTTAATAATCAAGAAAGAGAAAAAAAGTATATAACAACATTTATAGAACATTAAATTTTCAATAGGATTGGTACTATACACTTTTTCAATCCGACGTATAATAACGGAGATACTTCTGTCTTTCAAAATTCCTTCGTTCTAAACCCCGCCCCCCTCTCTCTGATCCAATTACTTGGTTAAATTGGTTTTTTACTTTTTCATAAAACGTATATAAATATCGAGTTTTTTAATAATAAAATAAAAATTTAATCCGCTTGAGACACACACACACACACACACACACACACACACACACACACACACACACACACACACACACACATACACACACACACACACACACATATATATATATATATATATATATATATATATTATTTTATTTTTATTTTTGTTTCCTTCCTATAGTAACCCTATAAGGAGGCCGTTTTATTTGTTTTTTCCATGTCCCATGCAAGTTAGCATCTCACATGGATTTCCGGTGTGTTACAATTAATTTATACATAAATTATTTCAAAAGTATGATATATATATATATATATATATATAATATATATATATATATATATATATATATATATATATATAATAAAGAATTAACAATAACAACGTTAAATTAAAGTAAAAGCCTATAAAGAGAAGATTATTAGTCTTAAAAAGAAAAAGAGAAAAGAAATAATGAATATCCATAAATATTTAAGTATTGTTGTTGTATCAGCTATAATAAGTATTCAACCGATTAATTGTATCAAAAGCATGTTCTGGAAATATTTTATAAGCATTATTATATTTTAAAAATAACTTGTCTTCTTCTATTGGAAATTTGCCTAATTTTTGTTCAAGGTCTTGTTTTGTCGTTCGATAGTCAGTAGTCTACAATCGTATATTAAGTGTTGACTTGTTTGTGGAGTTGAGTAATCACAGGGGCAAGTATTGTTGTCTTTCGTGAAATCGTTGGTAGTAAGAAATTAGTGTACCATGTCATGTTACTAATTGTGTAATGTAAAAGTCTGTCTGTATGTATTTGCTGTTGAAATATGTGTTAATGTTTGGAATGAAAAGTTTTAAATGTTGTCCTTTATTAGTTACAGTCCATTGTTGTTGCCACTTTTCAGTTAGATGAGCTTTTAACATATATTTTATGTGGGCTTTGGAGATTTTATTGTAACATTCTGGTAATTGGGAATCTTTTGAAGCAGACTTAGCAGCTCATATATATATATATATATATATATATATATATATATATATATATATATATATAGTTTGAACAAACCTCTTTGCCGTTATCTCCTGGGTAGATTCGATGGACATTTGAGGAAAGGTTTCGAAAATCAAACAATGAGCACAACCCCAATAGCTGATTTTACCCTCAAACTGTTAAAAGTAGTTTGAATAATAAAATTACGATTGTATATACGTAGTAAAAAATGTTTTCCTCCACGTTCCACGTCTACCACTTCTGGTTTCATTTAAGGCATTCTACGTGTCAAGGAAGACAGTTACACAAAGTGATAGACGTGCCGATAAAACATAAATAGGTAGTTACAACACAGCAAGCTGTTTAAACCAACATGTCCGACATGGGAAAAACAAATATTCCAGCTTCTTTAGTATTAATTATATTTTTCCATAAAGAAGAGTTACCACATTTTTTTTTAAAATTTTATTTGAATAATCAATATAACTGGAAACAAACTCAAGGAGAGGAATATTTCCATTGTTTACATTGAGTAATTTGTTCGAGCCATTCCACTGGATGGCTATAGACGATAATGCAATAAATCTGTACAATGTTTTGGCAGTCAGTAAATAACAAACAAAACATTAAAATCTTTAAATTTCTTTATTGTTCGATGCCCCACATGTTACGTGGTCAAATTACCACCTCTTCACTAAATATATGATATAGACATTTATTTATACTTGTTTTCCACTTTTTGAATCTAAGGCTAATTGGGACGGGCTATGTACAGGTTAACACTCTTTTCTAGCCAGGGTGGGAATAAGGATTTTCCGTCACTAAACAAATTCCTGTTGCCCAGGCGGAATTCGAACTCGCCATTCTAGGTTTACTTGTGAGATTAAGGCCAGCGCTTTAACCTTCTAACCTGAGCCCCAATATATACATTTAATACATCTTCAAAAATTATTTTACAAATTCATTATAAACAATGTTATATTGAATGTAAAAAAAACCCTAATTTTTCACTAAAGCCCGTAACAACATTTCGAAACGTGAAACGACTTACCTAATTTAAGTATTTTTTTTACTTACTACTAGAATTGATTGTCGATCAGAAATTAAAGTAAAGACACTCCTGCCATTTCCGCTCAAATACTTAACTGGTGGTGCCAGAAGTAGGTTAGGACAGCTGTTTTAAATCGATACTTACCATTCAATTTGTAATGGATTATTTAATGTGGAGAAAAAACCGATAATGGGGCTCAGGTTAGCCATGCGAGTTAAAGCGTTGCCTTTAATCTCACATGGTAAACCTAGAGTTGCGAGTTCGATTGCCGCCTGGACAAAGAAATTTATTTAGTGAAGGAATTCATTAAATAAAATCCTGAGTGCCACCCTGGCGAGAAAAGTGTGGTAATCTGTAGATAACCCGTCACAATTAGCCCTAGTTGCAAAAAGTGGACGTTAATAAATAATTTAAATTTCAAAACCGAGTGAAAATGTATATCCCTCACCCCCCCAAAAAAAAAATCATTCTCGCAGATGCAAAAATAAAAGTAAAATAAGCAGATTTCCCACGCTCTGAAATGACACACTATTAATGCAATCTCCCAATATGTTCTCTACTTATAAGACAAACATCGATGAGCAGAACTGGGGGTTTATTTTTCGCAGAAATTTTAAACAGCTACTTAACATTCTTTAAATACACAATTGTATATTCATTAAATGACAACAATTGTTGACCACAAATAGTTTGGTCAATAACATTTTAGTATCCGAATATTTTTATTTTTATTATTAAATAACGGAGATATTTGAAAAATATTCGAGGTTGGTAACGATCAGACATAAAATGCGACGGGTAGAACGTCAACACACACACACACACACACACACACACACACACACACACATATATATATATATATATATATATATATATATATATATATATATATATATATACACATATATAGTTTTGAACCGACCTCATTTTTTCATTGAATAGGATAGATGGATATTTGAATATAATTTTCGAAATTTTAGTATAACCTCAATACTTGATTTCCCTTAAGAAAAATTTGCTAATACTATTATCAGGCATATGGTTTCACTTCTTCAAAGATTGATAATGGATGTAATATAATTTAAGATTTTTTCATTCATGATAAACAAGTTTATAAAAAATTATAATTATTTTTGAAAATGTATCCTCAATCTTTTTTAATGTGAAGAGTTGGGCTTTTAAGAGATGGGGCCATTTTGATCAACAAAGAATAAAGGGATTTGAAGGTGAAGGCGAAAAAAGTTTTTATTTACTAGCATTGCCAACAAATAAAGTAAATTTATCAAATATTTATGTCTGAAATAGTTAGCAGAAGCATATTGCAATATGTAAACAATTCTAGCCGTGCCCTAATCTTTCAAAAAAAAGTTCTTGTTATGAGTTTTTTTTTCCTATTTTTGTTTTCGTCGATAAATAATTTTAGGCATTTTAATAAATACGTATTAAAATAAAGTTTAAACCATTTCATATTGTTCCAATTCTTCTGTAAACTATGTAAACTGAAAATTCCAAATCCGCAATTAGTGAAGACCGCTTGTTATTAAAATAATAAATTTATTGTTTAATTAATTTATAAAGGTGCTATGGTAGATAGTAACTACTTCCCGCACCCTTTTAATGACGGTAGTATAGTGCTGTAATTTAGCAGTCACTTTTTCGAAGACCTTTAAAAGGGAAGCTATTTTATGCAGTTGAATTGGAAGCTGATTGTTGCTCAGGGAATACAATTACTTAAAAACTGCTGCAAAAGTGCGCCGACACAGCTACCGGGGGCAGAATGGCCTAGTTTAGTGTAAATGTTTTTCTCCCCAAGCGAATGCTGACGAGCTCTTTCCTCTGATAATTCCAGAGATTACCTCGGACTCTCGGAGAGTTTCAATCAGTCTAATTGTGCTCCTCGAGCTGAAGCGGCCTTTTACGAGTCCCGGCGATAAGAAGGGCAAATATGTTTTGAGAGTGGCTTGAATTAGAGGAAAATGAGATTTTCCCCACCCCCCGAGTTTCTGACGAACGGCCATATCGCCTTTTCCTAATTGGGTGGGAAATTGTGCCTCTGGGGGTGAGATTTGCAGGAATCGACGTCGGTTAAAAAGACAAAGGTTAATGGGACAATGCTCAGCTTGTCATCTGATTGTCGTCAACTCGGCCTTTCTTTAATGAGTTACCTTCTCCTTGTTTTCGGGGCCTCATATTCTTTACTAGTACCTATTTCCAATTTTCAGAGCCATTGTCAGAGACGAATGTTCCTTAAGTGAAATTAATTAAAGTTGGCCCTCCAAGACAAAGGGAAGCTCTTGAAGGAGCTGTCTTAGATACAAGCCTCCCTCAAACCCTCTCTTGAGAGCCAAGAATTCCTACTGATTCTTCTTAGCTCATTCAACCATTCTATAACGAATTCTGTGCGACGAGAGTTCCATTATTTCTTTAGTTTCACTTCACGTTATGATAGACATATACTCGTTAGGTTACTTTGTGAAGTCCGACTGAAATAGAGACCTTAGGGCAACATACATGGAACCTAATGTACAAAATATCTACCACTTAAGATATTATTTTTAATAGCCATGTTACCGTGTGAATATGAAGATGGAGCTAAGGGCAACCAACATGGAATGCAATCATTACAAAATATCTACCACTCAAGACCACAAAAATGAATATTTCATTTATAGATTTACTAGTTACCGTCGTTGACGTGATGGCAGAGATATGGAGATATGGACTTCGTGTGAATATGAAGATGGATGCACAACGTCATGCATACCAAAACTTTTAAAACATGACAGTAAATGTGCAGTCATGCTTTTGTTGCACCTCAGATTTAAGCAGGTTGACGAATTTATGATTAGAATTTCTATTACCCGTAAATGAACTGATTAATAATGATTTCCTTTCGAAATATAATGATTGAATTAGCAGAAACAATAAGTAATCAACATATTGTCATCAACGGACAGTGATATTATAATTTTATGCATAATACACGGAATGATTATAGGAAAAATATTGACGAACTTATTACCGCTTTTGGGGTCAAAATAAAACAAATTTATTATCTTAGCATTATATTATGCAGTAATAACATCTGCTGTAATAACATAGAAGAATATATAAAAATCGCTGCCCAAAGTATTTACTATACCTCGTTTTGGAATTAAGATGTCTTTTTGCATTCTGAATTATTTAAGTTTACAAAATTTACCAATGTTCCTATTTCAAGAGCCAGTGCTCCCAGTGTCTTCCAGTACACCCTGATAATATAGCCACTTTTAGAAAAAATAGAAACGCTAGCTATGCAAATGCTTCATGAACTAAGCAGATTTCCTACTAGCAGGAGTGGATCGCTGATCTTATTCCCTATACTTCCCGTAACAAGATGTTTAGGTTAAAATTGAAATTGTCATGGCATGTTTAGTGATAAACATAACTGAAGCTGAAAACACTAGTAAAGTACGTAAATACACGCTTTTTTTTTTATCAAACTCATACTAAAGGAGATATTCAGAATTGGTGACTTCATCTATCTAAACTTGTACTCCTGGAGAGAATTTAGTCATTAGTGATCTTGACCCTTACCCGACAGAAATGACGGGTCCTAGATTGTTACAAACAGATACATACAACCCCCCACCCCTACACCCCGCCTCCTATACACACAGATATTTAAATAAGGGTCTCATTTTTATCATCTCCTGGATAGATCCAGGATCCTAACACATGGATGGCAACATTTAATCAACTTAAACAAAGAGCAACATTACTAAAACAGTCTAGTGCATTACTACGCTTAACAATTATACATCCATTACTAACGTTACAATGTACCAATTAGCAGTAAAATTGACGGGTAGCAAATGCTTTGTATAGCAGCAGATATTCCGTGGCTTCTTAAAAATAGCCTAATCTCGAGGGATTAAAGATGTCACTGTCGTGGAAGAAGAAATGAGAAAATTCCACATTGATCTTGGGACCTTTGGTGAAGCTATTTATTAACAACTTACAATAAAATAAATTCTCAACCCGAAATTATATCAAAGCATTCTTGATTGGTGAATATCTTTGTTTAGGAATAAATAAATCATTGGTACACTCTTATTGCTCTTAGGCCTGACGGAAATTCATCTATAACTAGCAATTTTTCCGTCTATGATTTCATTTTTATAACAATTAAGTAACATGACCTTGTGTTATTTCTGGGCCATTCAGGACAGAAACCTGCTGAGATTATTGCTCATTGTGTCTCTCTTTTACTCTTCAGACTCCATCTGAAATACTTGGCAAAGACTGACTCTATTATTCAAAGTGATCTTTGCTTTTTCACTTTTTCTGTCCATTCATTCTGATGTTTAATCCTGCTCGTTTCAGTCAGCCGCTTTCCTGCTAATATCGACCACCATTTACTTACTTATAATGATTTTGTACGACCCAGAATGTATAGGCATAATGAGAATAATTTACGGGTTTCAACTTGATACAAAACTATAATTCTTAGCCAATCCTCCGTTCGTAGGATCATGGTGGATGAAAGTTTGGTTCTTTTTTTTCTTTCGTAGAATTAAAAAAATGAAATAAAAAATCATGATGCCTAAAGATCAGGGTTTCTAAATGAAAATGAAGTATCTTATAATCTTGGTGCTTCCATTTTATTATTAACTGGGTACTTCAGCTTCATTCTCCTTTTTTTCTGAAGGCTAAAATCTGTAGATTGTTCATTTAGTTTGTAACCATTTTTTGCTAGTTTTTTTAAAAAAATAAACTTATATTAAACTTATACTAAAAATATTTCGAAAATATGAAATAACATAAAAAAGACCTACCTGGGGTCTTATTAAAAATAAAACTTTTTATTTTGTTTTTATGAGTAATCGAAGGAAAGTTTCTTTCGCAGAGTACTTATTTTGTATCTCCAATAAATCTTTACGGCCCAATGTGGTCTCTTCAAAAACTTTTGCAATTTTGAAACTATAAGAAAATAGTTTTTTTTTTTTTAAACCCCTTCTAAAAAGTTCTCCTCTGAGTATAACACAAAGGTAAAGATCATTTCTGACACAGCCAGTTATGAGGTAGTCTTCCTCTTGAGCTGGCCGTACACCCCTTATATTAAACTTCTCCTGACTCTTTTAGGGAAACAGGGTAAAAATATATTGCCCGTGGGAAATATCCCTTTGAATTCATAATTTAGACCCTGGGAAAGAAGAGAATAAGCTTTGGAATCAAATGTTTGAAATTCTCTCAAGGAATACAAGGGCCTTTGAGATGAAAAGCTCCGATATTAAAATATATGCAAAGCGTTATGAAATTTCAAGCATTTCCCGATGTTGCTCCATCTTGTTTTTATAAATTATCTTCCGCTTTTATTAATTATCGAATTACTATTATTAGTCGTTTACGTACTCATGGCTTTAATATATTTATTGGGTTCAGCATATATTAGTTATGTAATGTGTTAAATATTTTATATTTTAAGCAGCTCTCCAATACGTAGGACAAATGAATTTGTTGAATGATAAGAGTATTAATGAGGCCAATACAATCGATTACAACATATTATAGAAATCTGGGATTTTAAATTTAATCATAGAAAGTAAACGCTTATTCTTATTACAAATATGCTAATATTAATGTTAACCTTACTAATGAAAAAGAGCACCTAATATATAATTAAAGTGTTTAAGTATAAAAATATGTAATTACTCTAAATGACTGATGTTGAGAAAAATATAAATACCTCCAGAAAATCAGAATTTCCATTCAAAATTGGGACCCCTCAAAATGTCATTAGGAAAAAAAAATATTTGTTTCAGTTTAAAAACACTTATAATTGGAGGCCAACCATTAAGGTTTTATGCTTTGTGGTAATGGACGTAAATGAAAAAATAGAAGAAAGAATAAAACAACGTATAACTGTTATAAGAGCAAAACAATATCATATAATTTAATTGATATCTGTAAATAGTCTTTAAATATCGATATTTAATAACTTGAAGCTAACAGTAATTGAGGAAATAGAGATTGAAACTCTTCTTAAGTATTATAGCACAAATTAGCTTTGGAAAGGGAAGCATTCCCTCCGTCTAAGAATATTACCTTCAAATTCATTTGTGTTTAAATCGATATGACTCGATGATAAGTCCTATAAGCTCAACTTACTCTCATAAAACTCTACTTCCCCTTAACTAATTTAGATCTTCCACATTTCATTTATTTTGCATCACATTGGCAAAAATCCACTTATCCATTGTTTCTAGTAATTATTTAATATTTATTGTGATATTTAACTATAATTTAATGGCTCCTACTAAATATTTGACTGAAGAGTCGTAGTAGACGTACTCTGAAACTAGTTGTTGAATGTGTTGCGATAGGCAGTGGAAGCTGTAAGAGATGATAATCCCCACAACCAAACCACTAACAATCGACTCTAGTCAAAATTTACCATAATAATTATTATTATTCACCAATAATAATTATTAATCTAAATGTAGAGGCACCCTTTAATAATATAAAGGGGGCACTTATCTCTACTTAAACTAGATTAAAATTAAAGCAATTAGCAGTTTTTATAGAAGTTCTCTATCAGACTCAGCCGTGAGAGATAGTGTAGGCGAGAAGTAATCTGACTAAGACAGGCTGAAGGATTGGTGAGATGTCCTGGACCGAGGTCTCCTGAGCCGATGTAGCCCTTTGTCCCCGCCGATCAAAATATGCTCAAAAACTGTATTTAACGGGGAATTATTATCGAAATTCATCCGTAATATTAATTAGTGTATCGACGTTAAGAGCTGTGAATGTTATTATAAAATTCCGTTATCTACTAAAATACGAGAGTACATGGTGGCTTAACTCCAAATTTGATAAAACCCTTATTTAAAGGTAAAAACTATATATTTAATTATTCATAAATAATAATCTTAATGTGCTCTGTGCTGGCATAATTCAGGATATAAAATATATGATCATTTGTGATGGGTTTATATAATCCAATGGCAGGTTCATTACAAATGCATTAAAATCTTACTTAAAATACTGCAACAAATATTCGTTAAAGAATTCGTGTGGATCCATAAAAATAAATTAAAGTTTTTCATGAATAAAATTCTTAGAAAAATTTAGGTGCATAGGTTCCTAAGAGTATTATTTTCCTAACGATTTGTAGTAAAGTCGTCAGAGAAATGTATGTCCTTATATATCGGGGTTAAACATAATTCAACACTGTAAATATTTGTACATCTGACGTAGAATCACTAGAACAAGTTGGACTCAAAATAAAATCCAACATAGAAGTTCTAAATGAGGCAAGTGAGAGCAAAAGTCTTACCAAGACCATGGAAAAAAAGGACAGTGAAACTTCTCGGTCATATCATAACGCACAATGTCTTCATTACTAATATATTTGAAGGTAAGATTCTTGGGCATAGGGGGAGAGGAAGGCCTGGAAAATCCCATTTTGAAGACATCAAGCATCTTATGGATTGCGGTGAGTATAGTAATATGAAAAGAACAGCTTCCGATAAAACACAATGGTTGCAACTTATGATGAAGATATAGTCGTTCAATATTTAAAAAGCGCATCTTGTGTGTTTGCATTATAGGAATGCATAGTATTATTGAAAATATACGGTTTAAATTGTTCCTCTCATTCTAAGGTTTAGTCCATGGCTATAAATAAAATAGGCTAAAATTAAATACTGCCACAAATGGCAGAAAGTGGATAAAGTTAATTTAGTTACAATTCTCTAAGCCTACTAAAGGAGTGGATTATACTTGGCCAGTTACCATGGCTAAAGGGGGTTACTGTTCCAAGCTAAGCTGGGTCACAGATCCTATCAGGGGGCTGGGTTCGAAGCTCGTCTTCACTCTAACAAGTTAGTGAAATAACTGAATTTATTAGTGAAAGCTGCCTGGGCTCGCTCTTCTAATCACTGTCACCAACTCGGCCAAGGTGACATTTATCAAGTCCTGTTAATATACCCAAGACTCAAGGGACGACTTATACTCCGCATTCTCTCTCTCACTCTCTCTCTCTCACACACTCTCTCTCTCACTCTCTCTATATATCTCTCTCTCTATCTCTCACTGTCTCTCTCTCTCTCTCTCTCTCTCTCTCTCTCTCTCTCTCAGACACACAGTTTGCTTCTCTTACTCTCTACTATTCTCTCAAGCCATTTCTCACTAAAGTGATGAATGAAATGATGGCCTGTGATGAAGTGAACTGCATTACTGTCACTTTACAATTATTGATTACTGCCTTTTCCGATGGTAACACAAATGACTATTTCGATTACTGGAATCAATGGACTAACTCATTTAATTTTTCCATCATCGTACTTCGAAAATAGCCATTAAAATCAATAGGTGGAAAAATAAAACTGTTTCCCATTTTAATATTACAGATTAATCTTGGAAAAAAAACAAAATGTTACTATAAATAAATACATTTAATTAAAATCAAACATTAATGATGGCTAAAAGAAAAAATCTGATGTGAGCAACACATGTGTGTGTGTGTTTTGTACTCCTATTCATTGAAATAAACAAATTGTTTTGATGGAAATTATTGGGCTATTTGCGCTTCACATCAACGGTGGGCCTGCATGAGGTAGATTGAGCAAAGCTTTAATTAAGACCTTCAATTTATTCGATCATGGCTTAAATATCATTCATAAATTTTAGGGGAAAATCCCTAAAAGTTCTAAAGTTAATTTCTATCCTTATTATACGAGGAAATAGTAAAATCTGGACCTTTTTATTCTCAATAAGCACGCCATTGGTCTTTTAATGATTTAAGATAAATAATTATATTATTTAGAAGGGTTAGGACGTTCGTTATATATTCGCTTCAGCCAGTGCGCAGTTCCGTCCGTGGGGTATACCAAGGTCTTTTTGTCGATTTCGGCCTGATAATGTGTGTTATTTATATTTAGGCATTTGTTAGAGTATTTTAAATAATTTCATTCAAAAGCAATATATGATATATCCGTAAAATACATTGTATCAACATATGTTATTAAACATAATTTGTAGATATTTTTATGCTAAATAAAAATGATCCTATATATTTTTTAGCAGATTTCCCTCCAGGGAAATCAGCTATTGAGGTTGTACTCATGACGGGATTTTCGACATTTTTCTTCAAATGTCCATGGATCCTACCTAGTAGATGACGAAAATGAGGTCCGTTCAAAACTGTATATATATATATATATAGTATATATATATATATATAGATATATATATCTATATATATATATATATATATATATATATATATATTTGTCTGTTACCGCTCTAGCGGTCGCAATTTTTGTTTGATCGTTACCAAACTCGTTATTTAGTCTTTTTATGTAAAAAGAAAGATCAAGTTCGTTAACGGCTGAAATCGGACCAGTGGGAGGGGGGGTTTAGAGGGGAGGATTTTCGAAAATTCGAAATATCTCCGTTACTATACGTCGGATCGAAAAATCGTATTGAACCAATCTTATTGCAAATTAAATGTACTATAAATATTGTTCTATACATTTATTCTCTATCTTGAATATTAACCGAGATATTTGCATTTGTATTCTGTATGTGATCGGCAGGGGTCGGCTATGTTCGGGACGTTCCGCCGAGAGCTCTGGCGGCCGTTTCCATAACTACTCGTCCCTCTTGAATAGGCTTAGAGATACCTTACTACAACAGTTGTTATTGGGCAGATTTATCTACTGTATAACTTCACGTGGGAAATCTGCTTAGTTTACGCAGCCCCTGCGTGACGGACCTTTTTTTATCTCTAATGGGTATGGGGGTATTTTTATTTTCGCCAAGTTCTAACATCCCCTCCCCTACAATTCTAAGGCTAGCCATTCTTAAGGTATGGTCATAATTATGCCGAGGCGTCAGGCAGAAATTACTCAGAATGTGTTCAAAGAAGTTCGAGACAGATAATAGCGTTGACATTAGGGAACTGCAATTATGTTACAACATTCGAATTAATGAATGACTATGATCTGTTTGTCTAACAATGGATGTTTCTACAATGGTATAACTACCAACGTGTTCCCTATACAATAGACTACTCAATGTATAAAAGTCCGTCACGCAGGGGCTGCGTAAACTAAGCAGATTTCCCACGTGAAGTTTAAAATAGAGAAATTTCAGAATAGAGAGCCGAACAGTTACGTAAACTGCCGAACCAGCTCTTGACGGAAACTCACGACTTGACCCGAAGTTAGCCGATCTCATCTCTGAAGCTGAAAAAACGTCCGTCACGCAGGGGTGCGTAAACTAAGCAGATTTCCCACGTGAAGTTTTACAATAGAGAAATCTGTCTACTAATAACAGTAGTAGTAACGAGTATCTAAGCCAATTTCATGAGAGCCGAACAGTAAAGAAACGGCCGAACTAGCTTTCGGCGGAAAGTCCCGACTTCAGCCGTTCTCAACTTCGTTAATGGCTGAAATTGGACCTGTAGGAGGGGGTGGTTTAGAGGGGCGAGTTCAAATAATTCCGAATATCTCCATTATTATACAGCGGATCGAAAAATTGTATAGAGCCAATCTTATAGCTAATTCATTGAACTATAAATATTTTTATATATATTTAGTCTCTCTCATGTCAGAATAGCAATACGCTGTTTATAATTAACCACTTTGTTCTAAGCTTAAATACTAAATATATTTTTCAAGTGACCTTTATTATGCATGCAAATTCTTTGTCTGGTGATGTCATCAATCATGATTTTACGTTCTTGTTTCGACAATGTTTATGTGATCTGTACTAGATATTTAACCTTTCTGTATCGAACCATGCAGTCGGAGGGTATTTGGACTGGCAGATGAATAGTGGGTGTTGGGAGGGAAAGGATTCGAATATACAAAATACACCTGTTATTATAAGTTGGATTGTCTAATGCTATAGACCGATTTTGTTGACGCCCTAAAATACATTTCATAGCTGTTATACTAATCGAGCTATTCGAAAGTTCTTGTTTTCAGCCCTCTATACCCCCCCCCCTCTTCACCTTGCCCCTTCTACTCGTCGGTGTTTTACACAGAAGTAGAGAATATGTGGTGAGATGAGGTCACTTATATACACTAGCACATGGGAAATATGTTTAGTTTACGCAGCCTCTGCGAGACGGAATATTTTTTTTTTAATTGAACTATTCTAAAGGGATATTCAATATTATCTCAACATTAGAATTTTTAATTATTTGATTTGTAGGTCGAGGCATATTTTTTTTGTGATAGTATTATACAAATAAATAATTGTCTTGTCGTGGATTTCAAGTATACGAATAAAATAATCCTCAAATTTATCAAGAATTGACGTATTGTTATTTCAATTGATATTCATGGTAGAGAGGCGATAAGAATTGAACTCTTTGAGGAATCTTTTTTGTAAATATAGCATCGGATTATTTCAGGTTAATAATATAAGTCGTTATGACGATGAAATATAATATTTCATCTAGGTTTCACTAACTGTTATTAAATTTGTTAAGCAAGCTCTTTCATAGATGAGAGTTGCAGACGAACTACAAGCCAAGTGTTTCACTTTAAATGGGGAGACCTAAGAAAGTTACTTTATTACAAGCGGAACTCAAGTAATGAAAGATGAGTGCTCACTTAATTTGATAGTGCACCTTAACATTTATTCTTCGGGCATAAAGGAAAATGAATTCATCCCATAACTTAAAAGTCCCCCCTGCAGATATATTTCGAGGGCTTAAGAACTTTGTGCTTTAAAAGGAATGTTTTACTGGAATTTGAGTCTCAATCAAATAAGTAGATTAGTGTTTCAAACTTTGTATCACAAAGTGTGAAATCAAGTTTCAGAAACTTTGAGTAATAAATTTGTGTTTCCCTCCCAAAGACTTGGCTTTCGTTCGACTATTCCGTTAGCTATTTACTTTAATTCAACTTGTAACCTAAGATCGTTAATGGTGCATTAAATGTAATTTAAAACGCTTGTAGTAAATGCTGTTAATCTGGATTTCATTACAGGATAATGACTAAATTATACGTACGTTTAATATTATTATAAGCCTTTCTAACCTAGTAGAATGAAGCTTATGTATAAAAAGAACTATTGCTATTTTTTATTTTAGCAGATGTCAATGTCTGTCTTTTTGTTACATGTGTTTTTTTGTTGTGCATTGAACAGCAATTCTTTAAACATCCTATGGTACAACATAAGAATAAGTGTAATTATTACAATTTATTATTTAAACAATACACAACAATAATTAGTTGTAACATAATAAAACAACAATAACATTGTAACTTTAATATAACATATAGCTTTAACAAACTACAACAATTGGGATAACATACAGCAGTAACAAATGTAACATAGTAAAGTAGCAATAATTGTAACAAAACACAAAAATAATTAGTTATAACATAATAAAATTAAATAACAATAACATTTTAACTTTAATATAACATGGAAATAGCCTTAACAAACTACAACAATAATAGTGATAACATACAGCAATAACAAATGTAACATAATAGAAGAGCAATAATTGTAACAACAATAATTAGTTGTAGCATAATAATAAATTAAACAGCAATAACATTATAACTTTAATGTAGCTTTAACATAATATAACAATAACTGTGATAACATATAGCAATAAAAAATGTAACATAGTGAAATAACAATATTATATCAATCTTATTACTCCATAAAAAAAGCTTTAATAAAAATAATATAACAATAATTATAATAACACATTTCAATAACATAGTTCAACAAACAAAGGAACTACAGTGATGTACAATCATTTTTAAATACCTTTAGTCTTGGTTAGTAAAATTAACACAAACACTATCTATTGCACTCTAATAACAATGTGCAATGTATATATATATATATAAAGTAGTACCTGTACTTTTTAGCCCTGAAGAAGAGAAAATAAATATTCTCGAAATATTGGAATGAACTAAGATTTTTTCACTAACACTGACCAAAACTCCAAAAACAACCACCTCATATATATATATATATATATATATATATATATATATATATATATATATATATATTTGTCTGTTAACGCTCTAGTGGTCGCAATTTTTGTTTGATGGATACCAAACTCGAAATTTAATCGTATTATGTTAAAAGGAAGATTAAGTTCGTTAATGGTTGAAATCGGACCAGTGGGAGGGGGGGGGTTTAGAGGAGGGGATTTTTGAAAATTCGAAATATCTCCGTTATTATGCGTCGGATGGAAAAATTGTATAAAATCATTCTTATTTTAAATTAAATTTACTAAAAATACATTTCTATACATTTATTCTGTATCTTGAATATTAACCGAGATATTTGCATTTGTATTGTGCGTGTGGTCGGCAGAAGTCGGCCATATTCCGGACTTTCCGCCGAAAGCTTGTTCGGCCGTTTCCGTAACTGTTCGTCCCTCTTGAATTGGGTTAGAGATTCGTTACTACTGCCGTTATTAGTAGGCAGATTTCTCTATTATAAAACTTCACGTGGGAAATCTGCTTAATTTACGCACCCCCTGAGTGACGGACTTTTTATGAATTATAATGTTATTATTTACTAACGGTGACATGTACTGGACAAGTAATTGTGAAGGTTGTTCCCATTCTTTTAATCGCCTTTATGTATATATGTCCTTATTTGAACGAAGAAAAACTCATCTATCCTTACATCCCATAAATGTTCTTGATATTGTTGCAAAAATTACTTACTTAAAAAACTAAGCAGAGCTAATCACTTGTTTAAGACGTTCAACAAAAATAAAGGCGTCCCTTGTGGGGAAAGACTGGACCCTTCTCGAACGTTTCGCCAGGCTGTATAAATGCTGGCCAGCTAGCCCAACACTTAGTTCTCAGTTTTCTTACTAGTGAATAACAGATCGTTCAATGCACCTTTAGTGAACGGCGCTTTTTAGCTTCTGTGGAGTACAGTGTTCAGTGAAGATCAGTGCAGTGCAGTGTTTAGTGAAGATCAGTGTAGTGCCGTATTTTTTGAACTTCAGTGATTCGCGTGATCACGAGTTATTGCACTGTGGAATGAGAAGTAAAGTTATAATTAATATTAATTGCATATTGTGATCAGTATTGAAGAATAACTTACCAAGTGTGTAAACGTATGCAGTGCCTTGACAAATAAATTGTGCTACTAATGTCATCTCGCCATATATTCCCTAAGTCAAAAGTCGATGAGTAGTAGTGGGGGTTTACTGAAGGCAGAAAAAAAGATAGTATACACAATTCACTTAATATTTGAGACAAGAGAAAATGTATAAAACAGCAATTGTAGAGCATCAATAATTAAAAAAGATTGCTTCTATAACATACTTCCATCCGACTCATAGTAACAAAGATATATTTAATTTTCAAATTTCCTCTTTCTTTAACCCCCCCCCCCTATTTCGGGGTGGTTTCAATCATAAACTAATATGGTCTTTATTGTTGAATGAAACAGTGAAATATCGAATATGGTATAGAACTAACAACATTTTTGAGTTATGAAAGTAAAATCTTAAATGATGACGTCATCACACAACGTATTTGAATGTACCTCACATAGTAAAATAGTAGTGAAGTACGTATTTGGTATTTAAACTTCCTACAAAGTGGCTAATGGTATAACAGCTTATTGTTAATAGGAAATGAGCAGAATTGGGGCTTTACTGAATCCTGAAAACTAAAAAATGCAAACACTTAAATTTGCAAGCATACACTTTTTCGACCCAACTTTTATTGACAAAGATATATGGGATTTTCTAAGTCCCCCACCTCTAAACGCCCTCACCTCCCTGTTAAATTTCGACCGTTAACGAACTTGATCTTTAGTGTACATAAAACGCTTACATCGAGTTTGGTTCTAATAAGTCAAAAATTGCGACCGAAAAAGTTTTGATTGACGACTACAATAGCTGAGTTCCCTCGAGGCAAACTGCAAATATTTTATGAACCTGTCTGCAGGAGTTTCTCGTACTTATTTATTGTTATTTTATAAATATCTTACTGAAGTTTAATATTTTTTTATTATGAATGAATAAAATATTGATTATTGTTCTTCGGATGGATGTGGCTAATGTAATCATTGTCTTCCTCAAGGACTGGGATTCCTCACATCCGGCAGGAAAAAAGTTACCTAATCCAAGATCATTCTTGTTCTTTGTTTGATCTAGACTAACAGTGAAACATTAATTAACTATGCAGAATAGTTTAGTCAGTTGTGCGAGACCTTGCTGTGTCCTGGAATAATATGGTCTTTTTAGCCGAATGCCTCACCTTATATAATCTGCTCAGCTTCATTCCTTGGTTTAAGTAATGCCCTGGCGTCTTTGGGGAGCATTCAAATATGGCGAAGGCATCACTCATACCTTTTCTGCTTTTGGCACTTCTGGTAAGTGCTCTTTTCTTAGTCTGATTGTGCTCTATTGTTATTTTGTTAGTGAGGCTTATTTATATTTATATATGCAACTACTAAATACTCAAGCTTGTGCATATTACACTTGTAAATAGTTTGTTTGTTCGTATTTAAATGTTTAATACAAAGAACCGGTAAGAAAATAACTAGTACCCAGCAATGCCACAACAAAAGTAAAGTCACGTTTCATGACATATTAAATGAAAAAAGTCTGTCAAGGAGGAGCTGCGTAAACTAAGCAGATTTGCCGCATGCTGGAATGACACACTACTGATCCCATCTCACTATCTATTCTCTATTTCTAAAATCCAATGGGTAGGAGTTGGCGGCCAATGATTCATAATGGAGGACGTCATCAAACTAACTGTTTGCATGTATCTCACATAAGGCCCGTTGAAAACAATATTTGGTATTTATAATGTGAATAAGACATCTCGTGACATATTACTTACTTAGTTAAGTGCGATGACTAAATGTGAGCGTTTACTGAGAGCTGAAAAATAATGTCTTGCTTATTATTGAATACAGGGAAAACTTGTACTTAACAACATTTATGGGAAATTAAATGTGCAATACTATTATTTCTATGCAATATTTTGAATCGAGGTATAATAACGGAGATGCTTTGTTTTCGGAACTCTTCCCCTCTAAACCTAATATATATAATTTTGATTGGACATCTATTTCGTCATCTAGTGAGTAGGATCGATGGACATCTTATGAAATTTTTCGAAAAACGCGTCATGAGTACAACCTCAATAGCTGATTTCCCTTATGGGAAATGAAATAAAAAGTATGAACTCCACAAACTGGGAATATTACACAAGTGAGTTATTTTTCTTTTCATTTTTTTTTCTCCTCATTGTAACCCTATGAGGAGTTATTTATTTGAATACATGTTCCATTGCCATATAGCATATTACAAATAAAATTAATAAATGAAATGAAAAAATAAATAAATAAAATATGAACAAAAACAAATCAATTAAAGTTACACTCCAACCGATGTTTAATTTACGAGTCTATGAAAGGTAAATATATTGAATTATAATTCTCATTCCTCACAATCAACTTTACATTCTAATGTATTTTTGCTACATCTATATTTATACTTTTGATAAACTTTATAAATTCTTTATTATATTTGTTAAATGTAATATGTGGTGGTTCTGGCCAATTACCTCCTTTTAAAATTATGTTATTAAATTTGATCTATTTTGATTAAATGTTGAACAGTCATAAAGTATATGTAAAAACGTTTGTGTTGTCTGTGAGTCGCAAGTACATTTGTCATTGTCTTGAATTTTAAATCTTGTTAAATAATATCCTGTCTGTCCATGTTCCGTTAAAAATTATGTGCATTAGTGATGGTGACTTTTAATTGAGTTATATTTGGTAAGTATTGATGTAAACTGTATGATTTGTTACATGTCGTCCATTCTCTGTCCACTTATGTATTGTGTCGGTACGTAAGTCTTTTTTTCACAAGTGTTGACACATTCTATTCCTAATTTCTCGCTTAGAATGAAATTCATGCAAACAAGAGTTTATAATAAATATGTTCATGACATGAGTAGGAGTGGGGTTTTACTGAGGCTGAAAACTAATAAAATGCAAATATCACGTTAGTATTGAAGATAGAGGACAAATTTGTGAACAATATGTGTACTACATTTAATTTTCAACAAGATAGGTTATGTACAACCTTTCGATCCGATGTATAATAAAAGAGATATTTGGCATTTTCGAAGTTTCCACCTAAAAAACACCCCTCCCACTGGTCCGATTTCAGCCGTTAACGAATTTGATCTTTATTTTTACATAAAACGTTTGAATGTGAAATTGGTAACGAAAAAATAAAATTTCGAACGCTAATGATGATAATGGTGTACCTTTTTTTTTTCATTTCATTTTGTTATTTTAATAAATTGTATTATAATTACATTATCGAATAATTTAATACGTGACATCAATAATTAAAAATTATGAACACTACTTTAAAATGCACCACTTTTAAAAGCGGCCCTCAAACGTGTTTGTTCACTAATGTTTGGGCCCGCAACATGCTAAGGGTTGCCCTTACGTGGTTTAAAATATTACTTAAATTGCAGGGAGGACTACGATCTCTTCCCCTCACCTAGCTTTTTGAATATAAATGAAATTATTTTTAGGGTACCACTATTATTTAATTCCATCAGGTATATAAAATATTAAAATAATCAATAATTTAAGGAAAACAATGTTGATAACTCTCATGCGGGAGCGGAAGTTGACAGTTAATTGAGTTAACTTGTTTTCCGTGAAATGCAGGCATTACTGGATGTGATTTCTACTGAGATTTACTATTACAAATATAAACTTATGTACAAAACTATGGTTAAACTATATGTGCTCGGGTTGGTTTTTGACAGGAAGTATGTACATTATGGATGGTATTTAATTATAATAAATGCTATCCATGATCATGGTTTGAATTATTCAAAAACAGTATGTCAAAAAGGATTGATTAGGAACTCATTTTAATTTATTCTTCAAAACTAAAATTTCTGTTCTATTAGTCCCCAAATGTTACCAGGCCCTTTCGGAAAAACAATACGTCATGGAGGGAAGTGTCTTGTACACATTGAAGTCTTGCTATAAAAATACCGTCATTAGTCAGTCAACAATGATGCTTTGAATGGTTCACGGTGTGTCCAACAGTGGAGAGGGAATGATTAGGGACTTACTTTCATTTATTCTTCAAATCTAAAATTTCTTTTCTATAAGTCGCCCAGCTGACCTTGCTCCCAGACGGGAAGCATAGTTGTTGTCCACGTAGAAGCCTTGCCAAAAACAAAATACCATCTTTCCGCCTTAGCTAATATATATATATATATATATATATATATATATATATATATATATATATATATATATTTGTTTGATTGTTACCAAACTCGACATTTAATAGTTTTATGTATAAAGAGAGATCTAGTTCATTAATGGGTGAAATCGGACCACATCGGTGTGTGGGTTGTTGTGTTACTCGTATGTAGATTTATCTATTGTTAAACTTCACGAGGGAAATCTGCTTAGTTTACTCAGCCCCTGCGTGACGGACTTTTTATATCTGTAGGTAATCCCTTCAGAAGAGAAGAGACCTTCTTTGTTGTACATTAGATTCTTTCATGAAAAGTTTCGACGCCTTTCCCTACAATTGGTAGGGACCACTACTCAGTGCAGGATGTATGACGTGTGTACATACTCCATAATAATATTAAGTTAATTTACTATATTCTGTAATTGCAAAGACTCTAAAAAAAAATCCATAGCTAAGTGACACCAAAGCAGACGTTCATTTTATGTTCACATATATTCAATTATTATAATTTTTATCTTGTTATACTACATAGATGTTACTCATGCCATCCAAATACGAGTTTCCCATACAATTTATTCGTTTATTATCTTTGTAACCTGTCCCAAATTTTAGATAGCTTTGTAAATTAATGTAATTAAAAGATATGTTGTACAACGTAATTCACTTATAATATATCAGTTCCAATATATTTCAATTAGCATTATTTAATTAGGCCACTTATTAACTAATTAGTTTATTCATTTGATAATCAGCTTTATTATGAATTTACCTTATTAAAAGTTAATAAAGCTAATATTAAAACCAATTATAGTAGGGGGAAAACAGCATCACAAAATCTAACGTTATATTCTGGTTTCAGAAATATTCTCCAATAACTTTAATTCCCTCTCCACATGGTTCTACACATTTTTGGACTTAGTGGTAACTTTGTGTATGTGTTGCAGAATGTAATAAAAATGCTAAATGCTATTCTTTTTCTTCATATTTTCGTCCAGCAAGTACTGATCTTATGATAATATAATACATTTAAAAATGTAAGTTTTTAGAATAAAATAAATCAGTTCTTAATGAAGTGAGAACTATTATGTATTCACAGGTATTTAGAGGATTTTAAGTCCCTGTAATTGCAGAGAACTTTCTTCTTGGTTTTTTTGAAGTAACAGAGACAAAATATTTGATTTAAAATCAATGTATTATAGTAAATAGATGAATACAGGAGGCAAAAAAAGATCTTAAGGTCTGAAACTAATCTATCTTTATCATCTTTTTCACGGTGGTAGACATTTCGATCTCCTGGGAAAGAACAATGCTATAAACATGCATGGTAAATTTATAAATTTCTATCTCTCAAGTCATAATAATTTATAATCATAATTTTCTTAGATTCTAAGCGTACTAACGTTTTATTATTCTGCTAATATCTATTGTTACATTGACTTTACGGAATAATTTTAAAGGTTAGTTAGTACTCTTAGTAAGAAAATTATTGCCCAAATGGATGAGAGATAAAAATTCATAAATTTATCTTGTATGTTTTTAGCATTGTTAATGCCCAGAAGAGCGAAACGACTGCCAGTGTGAAAATGATAATAAAAATTGCTTAGTTTGAGACCTTATGATCCTTTTTTTGTCTGGTTATTAAATTGGTCTTAATAAGGATTAGGTGCAATTAAATAAATACAGTCTCTCATCCTACCCACATAATATGAAATTTCGCTTTCTTGCATTGGCTACGTGTAAATAACAACCTTAAGCTAGACAGTTTCAGTTTTTGTTACTTCGGAAAACGCCATTGGGTCTTTTTTATTTTAGTGACACTTACTTATTAGTTACTTATCAGTTACTTATTTCTAAAAGAGCTACTTATTTCTGATTTATTTTATTATTAAATTAATGCTAGTGAAGAAGAGATTATTAAAGTAATGTATTTAACAAGCTTCAAGCTTAAACAATAATGATAGTTTAATATACAATTCGTTGAATTATTCATTTAGGGGGTCAATATGCTTTTAATGATTTTATGATACAATCAAATATATCCTCGTTCTTGAATCGTCTTCTGTAAACAAACTCACAAAGGTATGAGTTTTAGTAGGGATCTTCTGATTCCACATTCAATTTTTTTCCTTCCTCCATTCACCCTGCCATAAATAAACAAAATACACTTCGTCAATGACAGCTTACAACGGTTAAACCAAGTACGTTTATAACTACCGACTTCATCTCTGCAACTTCCCAAACTGCATCTAAATGCTGGAGATATTTGGGGAAAAGCAAGCTTCATAAAGTGTCCCCTTCCTTATGCAATATTCCGAACCTTTGAAATGTCTTAAATGCCACTTCTTCTGATTCAAGAACAACGACTCAGTTGTATCAGATTCATTATTCACAAATACAACTTCAACGTTTCTTAAAATCTAGGAGGTAATAGATAACAAAACCTTCTTCATGTATATTTTTTTTCTATTAAAATAAACATATGTTATTAAATAACGGTATGATAAATCACTAACAATATCAAAAAGTCCGTCACGCAGGGGCTGCGTAAACTAAGCAGATTTCCCACGTGAAGTTTTACAATAGAGAAATCCGCCTAATAACAGCTGTAGTAGGAAGGGATCTCTAAACCTATTCACGAGGGACGAATAGTTCTGGAAACGGCCACCAGAGCTCTCAGCGGAGAGTCCGGAACATGGCGGGGTTCCGTCGACCATACACACAATACAAATGCAAATATCTCGGTTAATATTCAAGATACAGAATAAATGTATATAACAATATTTATAGTAAATGTAATTTCCAATAAGATTGTTTTATAAACATTTTCGATCCGACTTACAATAACGGAGATATTTTGAATTTTCAAAAATCCCCCCCTCTAAACCCCCCCTCCCACTGGTCCGATTTCAGCCATTAACGAACTTGATCTCTCTTTTTACGTATAACGCTTAAATATGAAGTTTGGTAACGATCAAACAAAAATTGCGACCGCTAGAGCGTTAACAGACAAATATATATATATATATATATATATATATATATATATACACATATACATATATATAAATAACTTTGAACGGACCTCATTTACATCATCTCCTGAGTAGGATCGATGGACATTTGAAGAAAGTTTTCGAAAATCCCGTCATGAGTACGACCTCAATAGCTGATTTCCCTAAGGGGAAATCTGCTAAAAGTAACTGGTGTGGCTAAAGAATAAAGACCCACGCCATTATTCTGAGATTTGGTCGCCAGTTACAATGTTTTTACCTATAAATCCCAATGAGCGTCTATTCATTTCGTTTATATTTTGATTATTAAAAACCTTGTAAGTAGAATAAAATGGTAATTTTTTTTACCTACCCTTTTAAAAATGTCAGTTAAAATTTTATATAAAAGTTTGTTGAACTGAGGAGGAATGGCTTTGAATAACAGAAAATATTTTGAGACGTGAAATGAGTCACAAATAGCCTCTCAAAATGTGGCAGTCATTGTTCGTATAGCTTTGTTATTGAATTGAGAGAAGCCAAGTAGTGGATCTGTTTGAATAATAGAGATTGGTGGATAGAAGCAATTAATTGTATGTTATCCGTAAGGCGACACGTGTAGGCTGATGTTGGAGTTGGCTGTCTGCAGCTTACACAACTTCATCAGCAACTCCTGGGACAAACTTCTCCCAAACATTGCTCAATTAATTCCTACACCCCTCGACTTTACCTCAGTCGGCATCAACATCTTCTGCTCGCCCGGCTTCATCTTTCCGGCTGCAACTCCTACAGACATGGAGGGAAGTACACTTTTCCCGGGACTGACAATATTTGGCCTTTTTCCTTATAGTAGATTTCCCTCATGACGCGGTTTTCCAAAACTCTCCTCATATGTCCATTGATCCTATATATATAGCAGTGTTTTTCATCATTTGTCGCGATGTTTTTTTTGAAACATTTTATGTGAAACTAAAAATCAATGTCTGAAATCCGACCTGTGGGAGATGGGATTAGGGGGAATTTCGAAAATTCATAATATCTCCGTTATTATGCGTCGGAATGAATGTTTTACAAAACCAGTCATATTGAAAATGTAATTCACTTCTTCATTATTACCTGAGATATTTGAATTTTTTTGATTTCCGGCCTTCAGTAAACCCCCACTCCTACTCATGCCATATTAACAATAAGCTGTTATATTTTTATGCACTTTATTTGAAACCTGAATTCCGAATATTGTTCTCATTGAATTTTTACGTTTTGAGATAAATGCATATACGTGATGCATGTGAGACATCTGCTTATTTACGCAGCCCCTGCGTGACGTACTTTTTTTCTTCTTTTTTTTTGAAAGAAACGTAGACACTTCTTTCCTCATTTTAGGTGTATTTGGGGAATAGTAAGGAATTCCCGACTTATTTGCGCCCAAGTGCATTCCATGAATATTTCTCATGACCAGACCTAACGCTGGGAGAAAAGGACATCCAGGATTCATATCTAGACGTAATGATGAACAACGGAAGGATAAAAAGTCCGTCACGCAGGGGCTGCTTAAACTAAGCAGATTTCCCGTTAGTATGAGAAATCGATCCTTGTCATATTGGTCTTGAAAAAAGAGGTAAAAAGTTGTTAATGAATTGGATCATTAGAGCAACTTATATAAAAACTTTATTGAGCTCGGCTTAATGACGGGCAACCAAATTAATCTCATGTTCATCCTCTTGAAGGACTTTACCTTTTTAATCTTGTCGTAATAACTTTCGATATCCTTTTAATAATCTCCGAACAACATTCTTGGGAAGAATGACTGTCTCTTATTTTGATGTAATGTGTTCCGTTCCCTGGAATTGTGCTAATAATGTGGTGGCCCTTATTAGAATTTCTGAGACCCAAAAAAGCAACACAGTATTAATAATGAGCAAAGCAAATAAATTTTGCACATATACGTGATAGTTTAATGGAAACTGCATGTTTAGTAACGCTGGCCAAACACCACACTAAAGCCAACAATGAAGGCAAATATTTATACTATAATAACCAGAAAGATGTACTTAAATAAATGACCTAAATTATACATTTTTCAATATAGTATGTAAATAACACATTGTTTTAAATGAAAATAAAAACTACCACTAGTGGAAACACTATCTG
Source organism: Riptortus pedestris (assembly GCA_019009955.1). Lineage (NCBI taxonomy): Eukaryota > Metazoa > Arthropoda > Insecta > Hemiptera > Alydidae > Riptortus > Riptortus pedestris. The sequence goes on from CM032228.1 coordinate 65,627,392, forward strand.
CAACATTTCTACATATTTATCATTATCTATTGTTTGGTTAAAGTGATTGATAACAAGACTATACTTCATCTTAAATCTCGATTTCTTATTTCCGCTGATGGACCAGCTGATCCGTGTAACATTCACTTCTGTTAGTTTTGATGTGACATTCTGGTCAGAAATATTTTTGGTTTATGAACATATGCTCTTAAAGTGGCTATTTAGAAGAGTCTAACAATCTTACAGTTTGTACAGTTGATTGTGCAGTGACAACAGCTACTTAGAAAATATGCCGTATATCAAAATTAAAGATTGTAAAAAGGACTAACTAATTTAATTATTTTCATTATTAATCATTTCTAAATTCTCGATAAATTTAACATGATTAAGGGTAGTATAAATCATTTAAATCCATATATTCACTTATATCACCGGCCAAAAAACTCGTCTAAACGGAAAAATAACGTTGGTATTAGCGGAAAGCGCGGGGAGAAGGGAAACGTGGTCATACCCTGATTAGGAGTGACGTAAACGTGTATTGCCGAAATGAAAGAGGCAAGCTAATGAGATTTCACGATGGAATGAACGTGAACAGTGAACACCCTTTTGCTGACGACGGCTAACGATCTGTCAAAAGCCTCGCGATCGTTTGACCGTCAACCGCAAAGATAAGGCCGCTTCCGGTCAACGATCTCTCTCCCACTCTCTCTCTCTCTCTCTCACTCTCTCTCCCACTCTCTCTCTCTCTCTCTCTCTCTCTCTCTCTCTCTCTCTTTCCCCTCTCTCCCACCCTCTCTCTCCCCCCTCTCGCCCACCCTCTCTCTCTCTCTCTCTCTCTCTCTCTCTCTCTCCCCTCTCTCCCACCCTCTCTCTCTCTCTCTCTCTCTCTCTCTCCCCCTCTCTCTCTCTCTCTCCTCTCCTCACCCACATCCCCTCTCTCTCACCCACTCTCTCTCTCTCTCTCTCTCTCTCCCCCTCACCCTCGCCGCCTCTCCCTCCGCCTCTCACACCCCCTCCCCATCTCTCTCCTCTCTCTCCCCTCTCTCCCACCCCCCTCTCCCCCCCCCTCATCTCTCTCCCTCCTCTCTCTCCTCTCACTCCCCCCCTCCTCTCTCCTCTCCCTCTCTCTCTCTCCTCTCTCCTCCCCTCCCCCCCTCTTCCTCTCTCTCTCTCTCCCCCTCCTCCCACCCTCTCCCTCCTCTCTCTCTCTCTCCACCCCCTCTCTCTCCCCCCCCTCCCCCCTCCCACTCTCTCTCTCTCCCCCCCTCTCTCTCTCCCCTCCTCTTCCTCTCCCCCCCCTCTCCACTCTCTCTCTCTCCCCCCCCCTCCCCCTCCCCCCCCCCTTCCCCTCCTCCACTCCCCCCCCCCCTCCCACCCCCCTCCCCCCTCCCCTCTCTCACCCCCTCCATCTCCTCCCCCCTCTCACCCACTCTCTCCCCCCCCCTCTCTCTCTCTCTCCCCCCTCCCTCCCCCCCACCCCCCCCACTCTCCTCTCTCTCCCTCTCCTCTCTCCCCTCACTCCCCCTCCCTCTCTCCCACTCTCCCCCTCCCCCTCATCCCCCCCATCCTCTCCTCCCTCCCCTCCTCTCTCCCCCCCCTCCCTCTCCCCCCCCTCCCCCCCACCCCCCCCCCTCCTCCCCCCCCTCCTCCCCCTCACCTCCTCCCCCACCCCACCTCCCCCCTCACTCCCGTCCCCCCTCTCCCTCTCCCCCCTCTCACTCCTCCCCCCACTCTCTCCCTCTTCCCCTCTTCCCCTCCACCCCACTCCCCTCACCCCACTCACTCTCTCTCCTCTCTCTCTCCCCCCCTCCCCCCTCTCTCCCTCCCCCCTCTCTCCCCCCTCCCTCTCCCCCCTCCCTCTCTCCTCGCCCCTCACTCCCCCTCCCCCCCTCTCCCACCCCCTCTCTCCTCCCACCCTCTCCCCCCTCCCTCCCCACTCTCCTCCCACATTCTCACCCCCTCCCACCCTCTCCACTCCCCCCCACTCTCTCACCCCCCACCCTCTCCCCCCCCCTCTCCCCCCCCCTCCCCCCTCCCTCCACCCTCTCTCTCCCCCTCTCCCTCCTCCCCCCTCTCTCCTCCTCCCCCCCTCCCCCCTCTCCCCTCCTCTCCCACCCCTCCCCCCCTCCCCCTCCTCCCTCCCCTCCTCCCCCCCCCCCCCCTCCCCCCCCTCTCTCTCCCCTCTCCCCCTCCCCCTCTCTCTCTCCCCCCACTCTCCCACCCCCCCTCTCTCACCCTCCTCTCTCACCTCCTCTCTCTCCCCTCCTCCCCCCTCCTCTCTCCCTCTCACCCCACCCCTCACCCACTCCCCCTCTCTCTCACCCTCCTCACTCCCCTCTCCACCCTCTCCCCCCACCCCCTCTCCCCCCCCCTCTCTCCTCCTCCCCCCTCACTCCCCTCCTCTCCCCTCCTCTCCCTCCTCCCCTCCCCCCCCTCCCCTCTCTCTCCTCCCCTCCTCACTCCCCTCCCTCCTACCCTCTCTCCACCCCCCCCCCTCTCCCCCCCCCTCACCCCTCTCCCCGCTCCCTCCTCACCACCCTCTCCCCCTCCCCTCTCTCACTCTCCTCTCCTCCCCCCCTCTCCCCCCCTCCTCCTCTCCTCCCCTCTCTCTCTCACCTCTCCTCTCTCCCTCCTCTCTCCCCCCCCACCTCCTCCCCTCCTCTCTCCCACTCACTCCCCCCCTCTCTCTCTCTCCCTCACTCCTCTCCCCCTCTCACTCCCACACTCTCCCTCCTCCTCTCTCTCTCTCCTCTCTCTCCTCACCCTCTCTCTCTCTCCTCACTCTCTCTCCCCCTCTCCTCTCCCCACTCTCCCCCTCTCTCTCTCTCTCTCTCTCCTCCTCTCCCCCCCCCCCCCCACTCTCCCACCCCCCTCTCTCTCCACTCTCTCTCTCTCTCCCTCTCCCCCCCTCTCTCCCTCCTCCCCTCCCCCCCCCTCTCTCTCCCCCCTCACTCCACCCCCCCTCTCTCTCTCCCCTCTCCCCCCCTCTCTCTCTCCCCCTCTCCCCACTCTCTCCCCACTCCCCCCCCTCTCTCCCTCTCTCTCACTCACTCCCCACCTCTCTCCCCCCCTCTCTCCCCCCACCCCCCCTCTCTCTCTCTCCCCCCCCTCTCCCCTCTCTCTCCTCTCTCTCTCTCCCCCCCTCTCTCCTCCACTCCTCTCCTCTCCTCTCTCCCTCTCTCTCTCCTCCCTCTCTCTCTCTCCCCCCTCTCTCTCACTCACTCCCCCTCCCCCTCTCTCCTCCCCTCCTCTCTCCACTCTCTCCCCTCTCTCTCTCTCTCTCTCCCTCTCTCTCCCCCGGTCTCTCTCTCTCCCCCCCTCCCCTCTCTCTCTCCCCCCTCTCTCCCCTCTCTTCCCCCTCCTCTCTCACTCCTCTCTCTCACTCTCCCTCTCTCTCCACCTCTCTCTCCCCTCTCTCTCTCTCCTTCCCCCTCTCTCTCTATCCCTCATCTCTCTCTCCTCCTCTCTCTCTCTCTCATCCTCTCCTCCTCTCTCCCCTCTCTCTCTCTCCCCTCTCTCTCTCTCCTCCCCCCCTCTCTCCTCCTATCACTCTCTCTCCTCCCCCCACTCACTCTCTCTCTCTCTCTTCCTCTCTCCTCTCTCTCTCTCTCTCTCTCTCTCTCTTTCTCTCCTCTTTCCCTCCTCTCTCCCTCTCCCTCTCTCCCCCCCACTTCCCTCACTCTCTCTCCCTCCTCTCCACTCTCTCTCTCTCTCTCTCTCTCTCTCTCTCTCTCTCTCTCTCTTACTCTCTACCAAACATATCGTCTCACTATCACTCCCTTACACCATCTCTCTTTCACTCTCTGTCACTCGCTCTCTTAGTCACTCTCTCTCTCTCTCTCTCTCTCTCTCTCTCTCTCTCTCTCTCTCTCTCTCTCTCTCTCTCTCACACACACACACACACACACACACACACACACACACACACACACACACACACACACACATACACAGAGATGAGAGTGCCTTGGAAAGAAACAGCTGAGATAGTTTGGCCACCTATGCCGTATGCATGAAGACCGGGACCCTAGGAAGTCCTTTGATGCCAATTCGATGGAAGACGTGGCAGGCCAAGAATTACATGGGCAGAATTCATCTCCAGGCTTGGGCAGAACAGAGGGAAGGGCCTGAATGCCAGGAGAGCTCTGGCCAGGGACCATGATGCATGGCTGTCCTAGACAGAGAGACCTCCACGCTGAAAGGCACAAAGGAGGTAGCAAAAGAAGAAGAAAAAGGGCTACCTTTTCAAATTTACTGTCGCTTCAAAATATTACATTTTTCAAATTTTCATTGAAGTCCATGCTCCGATGATAGGCAGCTGAGATGAATACTGGACAATTTCAACTCGTGACGCCCAAGGGAAACGGATTCCCATGGAGAAGGAGATAAGACCAGGAACCTCAACTAGGACGGGAGGCATGTAGACCTGAGAAACACAGTACAATTGACCTATTCGAGCCTATGTAGGAATGAGAGGTTCAACTACCGTGCGGTAGGGCTAGGAAAGTCTATTCATTCCCAGGTCGCAAAAATGGTGCCAAATTCGTTTAAATCGAAATTATAGGACTGCCTATTTGACTGCCTCTTGCACAAAAATATCCTACGTAATTATGAAAAATAAAAATAAAAATATATAAATTAGAAAAAAATAACGAACAATTACTATTTTAATTTTTCAGGTTTATCAATCTGAAAGCTGTTTTTTGAGAAGTCTCTCATCTTGGTTTGACTCTTCAGAAGACACTGATGATGATGATGATGATGGAGACATGTTTGACTCCATTTTAGATTTCCTCGGTTTCGGCGATGACGAGAAGAAGAAGCCGGCAACCACACCGAAACCTAGCACCACTACAAGCACAACGACTGCAGCGGCTCCCAGTTCCACTACAAAAGCACCATCATCAGGTGGAGGAAGTAATGCGACTACAGCAGCCCCGTCCAGTTCATCTACCACTACAGAAAAACCAAAATAGATATCTGAATAATATATTGTATTGATTCTGTATGCGGTTTTATTTAAACTCTGATTTTACTTTACTTTTTCCTCCTTCTTGTGTCGTTTTTTGGTTAACAATTGATTTCATGGAATTACCTTTGTTATGTTTTTTTAACCGATGGGTATATATATAGTTACCAGCAGGTGTAACGAAGTTCAGTTTTGGAGCCTGATTGAGTTCACCCTCAAAACTTCCTCTCCATCATCAGGCGTTCGTAATGTCCCATTATAAATAACTCAAAGTACCGAGAGATGTCTTAATTCAAACTTTTCTAAGCGAATTACGTAGTTAAATTGTAATCTATTATTTGTTTTAATATTTATGTCTATTGTTAAAAAATTCTGTTTCACTATTTTTCACATGGCTCTTACACTTATTGTTTTTCGTTTATTGTAGCTATGAAGAAGGGATTCAGTGGTGCACGAAACTGCCAGCATAAAAAATAAATAAACTCCTCTATTTGAAGGATTGAGAATTTTTATAGCCGATACCCAACCAATCTTTACTATCATTTAGTAGTTAAACTGTATTTATTATTTTAGGAGGTTTCCCTTAAGGAAAATCAGCTATTGGGGTGGTATTCATGACGTGATTTTCAAAAAATATCTTCAAATGTCTATTGATCCTACCTACTAGATGACGGACATGAGGTCCGTTAAAAATGATATATATATATTTGTCTGATAGCGCTCTAGCGGTCGTAATATTTGTCATATCGTCACCAAACTCGATATATAATCGTTTCATGTAAAAAGAATGATCAAATCCGTTAATGGCTGAAATCGGAACAGTGGGAGATGGGTTTAAATGGGGAGAATTTTTAAAATTCGAAATATCAATATTATTATTGTTCGGATCGAAAAGGTGTTATGTACCTCATCTTATTAAAAATTTAATGTTCTATATATGCTTTTCTATACATATTTTCTGTATCATGATTGTTAACCGAGACATAGGTATTTATTTTGGCTTTGAGTGAACACCCATTTATATTCTTGTCATTTTAACAATAAGCTGTTATATCATAAACAACTGCATTTTAAGGTTGAATGTCAAATATGGTTTTCATTGAACTTTTACTTTGTGAGATAAATGCAAAGACGGGACTCACGTGGGAAATCTACTTAGTCAATTAAAATTAGTTAGTTACTAAAATTAGAGTGATTGATATTTTTCTGATTGAAAATGAACTAAAGTACTTGATATAAATAATAGTTTTCATGAAAATTAATATATATTAGTCAGACATATTTCAGTAATTGTTTTTCTTTCAGATCAGGTATACTTCTATGTATCTATTTAGCAATGAGATGTTGGATAATTTGTTTATTTACAATTCAGACTCTAAAATGCAAATTGGCTGAATAATTTCTCCTTATCATTTGTATTTATCAACTTAATATTCACGGTGGTGTTAACTGTTATCAGCATGTAGATTTATCTACCGTAAAACCTCACTTGGGAAATCTGCTTTGTTTACGCAGCCCTTGCGTGACGGACTTTTGGTATCTTGATGTGCAAATGGAAGGGTCCTTCCTGGTAAAATTATGGAAATTTAGTTGTATCTATTTCCTGTTAATTCTTTATGGTCATACGCATTAAATATATTTATTATTACTTATCGAGCGTTAATTGTAATAGTGTTCTTAACAAACAAACTTTGTGAGCATGATACCTCATTTATTTGAGCAAATGTTGCATATTAAATGATTCCCAACGAAACTAAGATACTATTTATGAGGGTTACTGATGCATGCAAGTGAAAAGATCTTATACATTTTGACGTCTGCGGTAGAGTTAATTATTAAGGAGACCAACAAAGTTTTGAATATTGTAGTCTTAAAGCTTTTGTGGAAGAACATGTGTGGTGAAGCTCATCAGCTCCAGCTTGACAAGTTTGTCAGCCAATCTGCGTCGATCACGTTGGAGAAAGTTAATGACATAAGTTGTCAACAACTTTCAGTACAGTGAATTTGAAAATCCTTTATACCAAGTATTTGTCAATAATTATCGTAGGGGTGGTTGTTATCTGACAAAGGGTTTTTTTTCTTGTGAATTTACATTTGTAGATATAACAGTAGACTATATGCCAACATACGAGTCACTACATTTTCAAGCAATTCAATTTTTTTCCCCTATAAAAGATGAAAAAAGTAGAATTTCCTTCTGATTCTATTGCGAATACCATTGTATTTACATGACACCTTTCAGTACTAAACCAGAAAAAATGGAAAATAAATGTAGCTCTAAAAGCCTACATTTCAGTAATAAAAACTTCCAGCAGCTCTAGACATTGTAGTCGTGTTATTGCAGTCATGTTCTGTGTTTTCCCTTAAACTTACTTAAAGCGACTCTTTAAACTTAAAAAAAATATCCGTCACGCATGGACTTCGCAAACTAAGCACGTTTTCCACGTGCTGATTTAACACATTCATGATCTCATTTCGCTACATATTCTGAGTGAAAATCTGAAAGTACGAATTACTTGCGTAATATTTGAGTTATAAAATGCAAGGATCAGCAATTGTAGAGCGTCAATATTTTCACAACATTGGTTCTACACTAGTTTTTGATTCGGCTAAAAATCACGGAAATAATTTGATATATTTGAGACAATTTTTAGCATCCCACCCCTCTAACACCCACGTCCCCACCTTATTTCTGTAGCAATTTATGCCAATAAGAAATATGATCTGTGTTGGGTCAATGGAAACAATTAAATACCGAGTATGGTAAAGATGAAACAAATATTTTCGAAACAAAAACGTAAAATCTCACTCGATGACCCTGCCACACAACGAATTTGTATAATGAAGGTCCCATGAAAACAATAATTGGTATTAAAGCATAGAATGAAAAGGTTCAAGAAATAACAGCTTATTGTTATTATGACATAAGTGGGTGTGGGGATTTACTCAATGCTTAAAACTAAAAATATCTCGTTTAATATTCATATTAGAGAAAACGTGTATATAACAATATTTACAAGCAATTAAATTTACAGCGAGATTGGTTTTCTATATTTTTTCTTTCCGACGTATAATAAGAGAGATATTTTGAATTTTCTAAATTACCTCCTCATCCGGCCCTTTTTTAACCGTAAACGAACATGATCCTTAGTTTTGCATGAAACGCTTATATATCAAGTATTGATGAAACAAAAATTGGGACCACTAGATCAGACATAAATATATATAAAACTGTTAAAGCTTGAGTATGTTATAGATCGAACTTGATCAATCTGACTGCCAGAGCCTTAACAGTCATACATATACTACTCCATATCATTTCGAACGGATCTCATTTTCGTTATCTCCTACGTAGGATCATTGGACATTTGAGGGAATATTTCGAAAATCGCATCAGGCAAACAACCCCAATAGCTGATTTCCATTAAGGAAAATACTTCTAATAAAATGAGACGGTGTCATACATACTAGTATTCGAAATAGATGTACTCTACTAAACACACTCTTACCAGGTGAACAGACTAGACAAAAGGATATGTCAATGTTATAATATATGTCTAACAGTTAAATATATACTGACTGACTGCAAAAAGTGCCATTACTTACATATACTACACGATTTACATGAAAAGGGTTGTACTTAGAAACTAGCCTCGAACTAAATACCAATACACTTTTATTCAAACATTTAATCTAATAATAATATATTTTCATTTCTCCGCTTTTTCATTTAATTATTATGATCTGTTTTTGTTGACATTTTCCAGAGGAAATAACCTTTTTTAACTGAGCTCTATATAAAAACACTCAGTCACGCAGGGGCTGTGTAGAATATTTCCCACGTGTTGGAATGACACACTACTGATTTAATCTCAGCGTATATTCTCTATTTCAAAAATCCGACGATTACAAGTGGGTGGTCAATAAAATTTTGATTGATCAAATCTTCACACTAACTGTTTGCATGTATCTCACATAATAAAAGTACGATTTCCCACGTGTACAACGTATTTGCATTTATCTCAAAAAGAAAACTTTCAATGACAACAATATTTAGTATCCATGCTTAAAATAATGTTCTTCATAATATAACAGCTGATTGTTAATATGACATGAGTAGGAGTTGGGGTTTACTGAAGGCCAAAAACTATAAAATGCAAATATCTCGGTTAATAATCAAGAGAGTGAAACTATTGTTACGTTTCTTACAAAATCAGTAATCAACGTTGTTTATTACAGTTCTTTTGGATTGCAAAATTAAACACACACAAGCTTCAGAGTTTTTATCACTGCACTATTTATTTAGAATACACTACACACTTTGTTAATTATTCTTAACTACTACTCACAGTATGCACTGATAGCTTCACTGTTGTTGTTATTACACAGTCCAATAACTCACTCACGATCACTAAAGTTCAGAAGCACTCAGCACTGCACTGATCTTCACGAAGTTAACGGCACTGCACTGTTCTTTACAGAGTCACGGCACAACACTGTTCTTCACATGAAACACTTTACCGCACTGTTGCACTGAACGCACTGAAGATCACTTGAAGACAGCTGAGAACAAACTAACTCAACTCGCGGCGGGCCGGTTCTTTATATAGCTTGTCGGCATACATCAGAGAAGAAGGCCAAGACTCGTCCAGAACAGGACTGGTATTGCCTAGAACGAACTCGAATTTCTGTAGGCTTCTTTGATATACTTCGTACTTCCCAAATACGTTACTGTATGTCTTTAATTTTTCATGTATTTAATTTTCGCAACAATATGTACATAACAACATTTATAGAACATTGCATTTGCAATAAGTTTGGTTATATACAAGTTTTCGATCAGACGCAAAATTACGGATATATTAAAAATTAAGAGCACAAACTGAGTCCAGTCATTTCCTTCTAGTTACTAATAACACTTTATCGCAGTATTAGAGTAGGTATATATCAGATCCGGATCACGAACTAAGTCTTATTTGGGAGGGTGGTTACTGGGCTTTTATAGGCTCGTCCGTTGCCACATCACCAACGTGAAGCAATTCAGTAGACAGCGGTCTTTTGTCTCACTCTAGGATTCGGCAGGAAGGAGGGGATGCTGCCACACTTAGCCGTCTAGGATATCGAAACATTACATCAAATGTGCGTGTGTGTATATATTTGTCTGTTAACGCTCTAGTGGTCGCAATCTTTGTTTGATCGTTAACGAACTCGATATTTAATTCTTGAAATAAGTTCAAGTTCGTTAATGGCTGAATATAAAATCCGTCGGATTGAAAAATTGGATAGGACCAATGTTATTGCGAATTAAATGTGATATATATATATATTGTTATGTACATTTCTTCTCTATCTTGTAAAATACCCCAGATATTTGGATTTTTTAGTTTTCAGCCTTCAGTAAACCCCCAGGTTCTACTCATGTCACATAAACAATGTTCTCTTATATAGAAACCTACTTTATAAGAAGCTACCAACTATTGTATTCATGAGACCTTTATTATACGAGATACACGCAAATATGTTCTATTGATCGCCCCCCCCCCACCCTGTATTTAGTGCTTGGATAACTAAAATTTGAGTGATTGGGATCAAAATGATTCTGATTCATTATAACTTACAGTATCAGATATAGTAAATAGCTTTGAATAAACTGAATTAGTTATATTCTTATATACTTCAGTAATTCTTTTTCTTTGCGGTAAGAGGTCGGCAGACCTGTTTTTTTACATTTCAGACGCCTCTTGTCGGGAGGTTATTAAAACTCACTGAAAGATTTCTTATTACCGTTAGTATTTATTCACTTAATATTCACGGTGGTGTTGTGTTACCAGTATGTAGATTTTTCTATTGTTAAACTTCACGAGGGAAATCTGCTTAGTTTACGCAACCCCTGTGGGACGGGCATTTTAAACATCCGAAATGTTCACTGAACAGTGTTCAAAGAACTGTTCTACAATATAGTCAATATTATAACCACGTTTTCTTTTCGGCAGGTCGTTCGTTACGGGGTGAGGTGCTGTCATGTAAGGTTACAAGAGCTAGTTATAAATAAAAATATCGATTGATAATAATAAAGGGTGCGAGTAGTGATAAGAGGAGACCGGCGATGAGCTGGGGTATAAAGATTACAGAGTGATGCATGATAGGGTATCAGTTTCCTATAGAGGCAACCCCTTTTATTCTATAAATGATCGCGTAACCCCACTCTGACATTCGAGACCCTTTAGAAATGTAGAAAGATTTATTATACTTACTAAATCTTTAGAAGTATTGTTTCGCATACAATTAAAACGATTGGTTTTCCTGCCAACAAATATATTTAAAAAAAAAAAAAAAAAAAAAAAAAACTATTCCAGATAAGTTTTATATAGATCTATTATCAGCTGACAACTCTCCAGTAAAATGAGACAATCAGAGTACATGTTATGCTCAATGATGAAAAAAGTCCTTTACGCAGGGCCTGCGTAACCTAAGCATATTTCCCGCGTGAAGTTTAACAATAGATAAATCTACATACTGGTAACACAACACCACCGTGAATATTAAGTGAATAAATACAAACGATAATAAGAAACCTCCCGACGGAAAGCGTCTGAAATGTAAACAAACAGTCCTGCCAACTTCATACCGGAAAGAAAAACAATTACTGTAATATATCTGAATGTAACTTATTAATTTGATTGGAACTTATTTACTATATCTAGTACTCTAATTTATAATGAATCAGAATGATTTTTATCTCAATTAATCAAATCTAAGTAGTACAAAAACTTAAGAAGGGAGGGGGGGGGTCGCCAGAACATATTTGCATGTATCTCGTATAATAAATGTCTCTTGAAAACAATATTTGGTATTTAAGCTTCGAATGATGTGGTTTATTACATAACCAAGTATTGTTTATGTGCCATGAGTAGAGATGGGGTTTGCTGAAGGCTGAAAACTGAAAAATGCAAATATCTCGGTTAATATTCAAAATAGAGAAGAAATGTATATAAAAATATTTATAGTACGCTATGTATAGGATTGAGTTTATACATTTTTCGATCAGACGTATAGTAACGGAAATATTTCGAATTTTCAAAATTCTCCTGCTCTAAACCCCCGTTCACCCTGGTCCGATTTCAGCCGTTAACGAATTTGATCTTTCTTTTTACATAAAACGACTAAATATCGAGTTTGGTAACGATTAAACAACAATTGCGACCGCTAGAGTGGTAACACAGATATATATATTATAGATATATATATATATATACACACACACACACACAGTTTTGAACGGACCTCATTTTCGTCATCTTCTAGGTTGGATCGATGGATATTTGAAGAAAAATTTCGAAAATCGCGTCATGAGTACGAACTCAATAGATGATTTCCCTTAAGGGAAATCTGCTAAAAGGTGGCATATTGTAAGAGTTGAAAGTGTTTTGAGCTAATTGATTATACCGTAGAGATGTAAGCATTGAATTGTCTTTAATATCTAGAGAAAGTTTTGAAAAAGTTCGCTAAAATATTGTTATAAAGCCGAACTGAAATGTATCGTTTTATTTAAATTTACATAATTTGATCAAGGTTGGCTGATGAATAAATGGAAAGTTTAATAATGTATGTGTCACCTCTAATGGAAATGCCATGTAGAGCAGGAGTGTACTATTTTAATATGTTGTATAGATATACATTAAATGTGCTTTTAAATAGTTAATAAGTAGGAAATATTGGGAAGTGTTATGATTTTGTTTCAAGAATTCACAGATTATGACTTGAAATTTCGACGTATTATAATAGATTCTTTCCCTAATAGGGGTAGATTAACAAATTTATGTTCCACTATTATAAAGTTTCACGACTTTGGTGCCGCCAGGCGGTTTTGGTCCAGGCTACACTTCTCTAATCTGGCACTGACTATGAAGCGCTGACTCTAAAAGTCTACTTCACATATATTAAAACACTAGTAGAGGACAAGGCCTTCTTATTTATCCTGATCAATTGGCTCCACTACCGTGCAGCATTTCGGGAGAAAAGTAATTAACGTCGAAGGTGAAATGGTGCAAGATCAATAGATGAAAAATCAAATGAAATATCTACCACTTCTTTATTTTCTTCTAAATATTTCACTTCTCTATTACGCCTCTTCAGGAGTAGCGTACTTATTGTAAAAAGATTGGACCATACCACCAAGGCAGTAACGTCAAGAGTGACAAAATGGAAACGCCCGACGCCTATCAGCTCACCAAATGATGAACAGTATAAAAAATGATTTAAAATCTTCTTCTGTAATCGATTTGAAATAAATCGACCCTTTTTCTATATTCACAATTAGGCTTAAGTATGTCATAATAGTGAATGATTCAAAATGGATGTAAAGATAAAAATAAGAAATTATAAAATTACTTATAATTCAATTATAAACAAAGGTTTGGTTTTAATCTGCCGTTTTTTTCCAGCCCGTCTTGCTGTGACTTCAAAAACAATATTCGTATTGAAATAAGATATAGATGAAATGCTACAATTTATAATCCTATTTCTCTCTTAAGAGTTGAAATTTAAGATGGAAATTAGATTATTATTGATATAGAAGTTAACGTGAAAATTACACGACCAAGGAGGAAAGAGCGTATAACTCGGCAAAACATATCGTCATAACAATTGTCGGTTGTTTAACAAGGTTGATCGTACAATATTTTGGCTGCATAATTGTATATATTTAAACCAGTCCTGGGACCATTTCGGATTTTTAAAAATATCATCTTTAATTTTAATTTAGGTGATTAAATATTGATTTCGTAACTATAAAACCGATTTGCAGTGTTAATAATTTAAGTCTATTGTTTTTAATTACTGTAGGTACAGTATATTCACTGGTCCTAGTTAATCTGCAGATTCCCCTTAAAGGAAATGAGCTATTGTGGTTGTACCCGTGACGCGATTTTCGAAAAATGTCTTCCTATGTCTATCGATTCGACCGAGGGGGTTCTCTCTCTCTCTCTCTCTCTCTCTCTCTCTCTCTCTCTCTCTCTCTCTCTCATTTTCTCCAAATATGTATACATGTATATATATATATATATATATATATATATATATATATATATATATATATATATATTTAAAGCTCCAGTGGTAGTATTGACCATGTTTATTTGATCTAAACCATACTCAAGCTTTAACAGTTTCATTCGACTCTAATGTTCATATTCCTTAATGGCTAGAGAGGGAGCGTTCCAAAATTAAAAAAAAAAAAATTGTACGTTATTTTTAGAAATAGAGAATATACTGCGAGATCAGATCATTGGTGCATAATACCAAGACAAGGAAAATCTGCTTAATTCACGCAGGTCCTGCTTGGAGAACTTGTAGCAGCCAAACATAACTGCATTTTCTGCTGTGGGAAGGTACTCCCAGTGTTGCCAGCAGTTTTATTAACCCTCCGGTGGGCACGCCTATTTGAGTTACGTTAGCGGGCACGCTGCGGTGTTTGGACCGCATTTTGTTTTTTCTATTTTTTATTAGAAAATAAGCAATAACTTACTTATTTATGTTGTTTATTCATTTTTGCTTTGGTTTTACAGTAATTCTAATGCATGAAAATTATACGTTATCATATTGCTAAGTAAAGGATGGCTAACATTTTTTTTTTCATAAATAGCATTGGAATATAAAAAACAACCTTGCAATAGGTAGAATAATGATTGAAATATTTTAATAATAAATTGTTTATTATAAATAACCACCAACATAGGATATTCAGGAACGTAGGAATAGTGGTATAGGACCAATAATTTTATATTTTATAATATTATTTTACAGAATAAAAAAAGTCCATCACGCAGGGGCTGCGTAAACTAAGCAGATTTCCCACGTGAAGTTTTACAATAGAGAAATCGGCCTAATAACAACTGTTGTAGTAAGAAACCTCTAAACCTATTCACGAGGGACGAATAGTTACGAAAACGGCCGCCAGAGCTCACGGCGGGAAGTCCGAACATAGACTGCTGCCGAGCACACGCAGAATACAAATGCAAATATCTCAGTTAATATTCAAGATACAGAATAAATGTATAGAACAATGTTTATAGTAAATTTAATTTGCAATATGATTGATTCTGTAATCTATTTCGATCCGACGTATAGTAACGGAGATATTCCGAATTTTCGAAAATCCTCCCCTCTAAACCCCCCCCCCTCCCACTGGCCCGATTTCAGCCGTTAACGAACTTGATCTTTCGAATAACTAAATATCGAATTTGGTAACGATCAAACAAAAATTGCGACCGCTAGAGTGGTAACAGACAAATATATATATATATATATATATATATATATATATATATATATATATATATATATATATATATATATACAGTTTTGAACGGACCTCACTTTCGTCATCTACTAGGTAGGATCGATGGACATTTGAAGAAAAATCTCGAAAATTCCGTCATGAGTACAACCTCAATAGCTGATTTCCCTTAGGGGAAATCTGCTAATAGAGTAAAATTATTAATTATTTTCATAAAGTTTGAACAAACATTTTTTAATATAAATACAGAGTAATAGCATATTTGTAATATAATAAAAAAAATAAGTTCAAGGTTATAAATGATCAAATACAGAAAAAAATATTCGATAATATATTGATAATTTAATTTATCAATTAGGAAATAGAAAAAATGAACTTTTTTTTTTATATTACAGAACAAAAATCAAACTTCTTCCTCGTATAAAGCATTTTCCTGACAATTATTGCACGTTACTTGACGGATACTATGATTTCGGCAAAAATTCCTTTGGCACCTATTGCATACAACACTTGTTCTATTATTTTGATGTGCCCCACAAAGGAAGCACATTTTTTTAGCCCTCAGAAAACCGACTCAACATGTCAGAACATGTTGATATACAAATACCTGGAACCCCCAGCCCACTGAAGTCATTTCTATTCCTAGTATTTTGACAGATGTTCAGATTGCGGTCCAAATGCCACAGCGCGCCCACCGGAGGGTTAAATAATTAAATCTATTATTTATGTTTACTGGCAACACTGAGGTAACCACTGTATTACCTTTTAAGTTTCTCTCTATCCGGTTTTACTCTCTCTGTCCACGTGATTTAGTGTGCTGACGAATAGTGGTGATTAAGTGTAGCGGATCCTTTTTTTGTGCTCTCATAATTTATTTATTATTTCTTCAAACAAGTTATTAATTCTAATTATGTTTTTATTCGAGTCAATTGTGGAGTTATCATTTATTTATTATAGACATCAATTCTGGTTACCCCGTTCGTATATACTTTTTTTTCAAGGTAGACTCTACATCTACCATGTAGTATTGAGGAGCATTTCGAGAAATTTTTAGAGAAACGTATTTCCAAAACAGACGATAGAAATCGAGCTAACAAAATTGAATTCTTAGACTGCAATAATTTATCACTCAACGACTTTTGTGGCAAGTAGGAAACGAGTCCCATGTTCAGTACATCGGCTTGCCAATTAGACGTTTCAGGAATTGAGGCTATGAAAAAAGCGCTTGTAGTAAAAGTTTAGTCTTTGAAATGTACTCCCTTTGTTTATATTTGCTTTTAAGGGAATGCTTGGGTTTTCTACTTGAAGATTCATTTATTGTCATCGTTTAGTTTATGAATCATTCATTATGTCATCGCCATTCTCGCTTACAGAACCCGGTTGCTATTAGTTCTTTGCTGAGAGCTTGTCTGTTTAAGGATTGACGCCTGTTTCAGAATAAAAATTAGCCCTTCTTTACATAGGAAATTTCCTTTAGTGTTTACTCGACTAGGAAAAGTGTTTTTCACTCCACCGCTTCTCTTTCTAAATTAAAACGTGTCCAAGAAAGTTAATGAGCAGGACTTTTTAAAGACCTCATAAAAGTTTCCTTGATGCAGGTTTTGTTTTTACCCTTGTTGACGTCTTTAAACTTTTTAGCTTCATAATCAGAAGCTTATTTGTAAGAGCACGCTCCTCCAATATTTGAATTGGCAATTACTCATTTCAACGAAGTCATTTAACGATAGAAATTAATCGGAAAGGAAATTTTGCTTCCAGAGCTGTAAAATCCATTTAATTAATTGTGTTTTGATTTGTCATTTCACAAATATTATATTTGTTAAAAAAAAAATTAATTATGTAAATTACTGTTTATTTGTACAAAGTTGTGGCTTAGAGTTAAATTAAATCGTATCTTCCTGGTCTTATTAGCAGATTTTCCTTAAAGAAAATCAGCTATTGAGGTCGTACTCATCGCTGTACTTCCTTTTAACAGAGAAAAATCTGTTATTTCTTTGAAGCTTATTCCTAAACAGATTTTCACATGGGGCTCATGTTAGCCACGCAAGTTAAGGTGTTATTCCTAGGTTAACCTAGAGTCAAAGGTTCGAACCCACGTGGGCAGTAGGAAATCATTTATTGATGATATCATTAAAATCCTTTGAGGCATTCCTTTTTCCAGTCTATAAGTTTCATATAACGTGTTTCTCGGTTGTTTGTTGGTGCGAATCCTCTAGACGTGCCTAAACCTGCTCAGTCTGCCTTCCTTAATAAATATCATAGAATATATCAGGCTCCACGCTTATGCCCATCAGTTCGGACTTATATGCTCTAGAAGCAATTCGGTGAATAAACCGTGTCATAAGTTACAGAGTATAATCAAATGCAGCACAGAAGTACATCCTAAATGTTGAATAGAAAAAAAATAAGAGAGTAAGTATTTACTGAGGTATTAAATGTACTAATAAAATAGGATGCTAAAATACAACATTTTTAATATCTGACGAACATTAGAGCTCCATTTCTTAAGAAATTATGAAATTTAGTTTCTATGTTAGTACATTTAATGTTACGAATCAATGTCATTGAGAATTCAGTGGCGGATGGTGAATGTTGGTTAAAATTATCTGATGTGGGCACCGCTTGTAGTTCTTCTACACCTATTAAATTAAATAAACTAATTGTTTTGTTGCACTTTAATATAATACTATTTTATATATAAAGTTATATACGATATCTCCGTTCCTTGGATGGTCAATTCTGTTTAAATATGAACCTTTTTCGCGATAACAATACTTCCTTTACTTTGTACATGAAATTACAAATGTATGTTCAAGTCTTCTGGTTTCTGGGCTACAATTGAGGTAGATAATATATTTTTTCGTTGAATAATGGCAACATTACTAAACTGAAATGAGTGAAGAAAGTGAAACATTTTGCAATAGAGTGAAGAAAGTAATCACTTTCTTCACAAGTGAAGAAAGTGAATTGCCTTCTTAATTAGTAATAAGTATAAATTAAAAAATAATTTGAAGTTGGAAATTAAATGCTTTTAAATGTTTCTTAACATTGTAAGAATTTATTTTAACAAAATAAATTGAAATGTGAATGAATTATTGATGGAAATAATCAATATATTTTAAAATTTAAATATAATAATAATTACCTTCCTTGTTTATAACCTGCACTTGTTTATAACTGCACTACTTCACAATCATCACTAGTTGTTTTATAACTATGCTTATAACCTTTCACAACCATGCCTATAACCTACCAACAACATACCATAATCTTCACAACATCCTAATTTTGTTCATATTCTGGCTAGATCTGATCATGTATTACACGATTACAGAAAAAAATTAATATTACACTCGTTACGAAAGTAGAATTTACAACTCTCGTAAAATTACCACACTCGCTTCGCTCGTGTGGGTAAACGTTTCACTCGAGTTGTAAAATGATCTACTTTCGTCACTTGTATAATAAATAACTAAAATGAAATAAGTATATACACATTTTATATTAAACAAATAAACTCACAGTCACACATATTCATTCAAACACATGTATAATGCAGTCATAAACATTTAGGATGGAATAAATTGATTAAAAATAATGCCAAATCTTAATAAAATTGGCCAAAAGATAATTTTGTGCCAAGAATTAAGCTGCATAGAAGGAAAACAACTAGACGGCCAAGTGGCTAAGAGATGTAGATTTACAGTCTCCTAGCTAGAAAATCGATTCTACAATCCAGAGAGGTAAGTGCCCTACTCTAGTGTTATATCATTGTGGATAACGGTTACCATATGACTACTGCCCTGGCGCCCACTCTCTAATATGTTTTCCTAAGTTTTATTCAATTGTTGTTTATAACATTTATAAACATAATTATTTCCGCTTACAGATGTTTACAAACTGCCTATAGTGAAAGGGAACGCCAGGAATGTATAAAGTACTGGGATTTAAAAAAAAAATATAAAATTAAAGTCTTTAGTCCCATTCATCTTTACTATTTTTTGAAATAAAGAATAGAGTTCAGGAACCAATTTTGTATCTCTAATACGTACTTATAAATTTGTATTTTTTTAACATTTTCGTTCACCTCTACCCTCCTCTCCCCCCCCCCCGTTAGTCGATTTAAATCAAAAGTAGATGTGCACAATTAGACGTTAAAACAATCCCGAATTTGAAATTTGAAGATTCTTAGGCCATTTTAAGTTATGCGAAACACGTAGTACTCACATATCGATGTCATTCCCAAACTAATCAAAATGAGTCCAAGAAGGGTTAAAACGGATAATTCCGTTGAAAATTGATAAATAACCAATTTCTCAATTACAATATTATCTTTACGTCAAGGAAGTTAACCCTGCTAGCTGCATATTAACTGTAAAACCATATGGATATTGTGATTTTATAATTATAGACACACGTATTCAACCACCAAAAGGAAATTCACACATAGTTATACGTATGTATAGGTCATGTATTTAAAGGAATTGTTATTATTTATAATAAGAATTTGTATTTACACACGAACTGAAAAATTTAATCTACTAACCGGCTTTACTTCTAAGTATAGCGTGTAAAGTAGTTAATTATTGAAGGCGTTGGTTAATGGAGGTTGATTTCATACTTAATACAGTTTTTCAGAAAGTTTTACTCCTCTAACACTGTATAAGTATTACAAAGTATTATAAAACTTTTTGTTTCACAAAAATATATTATTTAATTCATACTTTCTGCTTTGTGTTCTGCCTTGATATGATGCCGGTCTGATTGGTTGCTACAACGTGACCTCATTTCAAAATAGAAAGTAGGTTTGGTGCTATTTGGTTTGAACGGAGTTTAGGGTTGATGCTATTTGATTTGAACGGAGTTTAGGGTTGATGCTATTTGATTTGAACGGAGTTTAGGGTTGATGCTATTTGATTTGAACGTTGTTTAGGGTTGATGCTATTTGATTTGAACGGAGTTTAGGGTTGATGCTATTTGATTTGAACGGAGTTTAGGGTTGATGCTATTTGATTTGAACGGAGTTTAGGGATGATGACATTTGGTTTGAACGTTGTTTAGGGTTGATGCTATTTGATTTGAACGGAGTTTAGGGTTGATGCTATTTGATTTGAACGGAGTTTAGGGTTGATGCTATTTGATTTGAACGGAGTTTAGGGTTGATGCTATTTGATTTGAACGGAGTTTAGGGTTGATGCTATTTGATTTGAACGGAGTTTAGGGTTGATGCTATTTGATTTGAACGGAGTTTAGGGTTGATGTTATTTAGTTTGATTGAAGTTTAGGGATGTGCTAATTGTGTTGAACGGAGCTTACAGTTGGTGCTAGTTGATTCGAATGGAGGGGACGACCCATCCTATAAATGCCAGCGACAGAATCGCACATTATCCTTCAGACCCTTGGACTTTGACCTATCCGGAACAACAGTGGCGATTTATAGCCTGAAGAAGGTAGCCGTAGAGCTACAGAAAACATGAAAAGTGAAGAGGGATGAATTACCTGTTGTAGGCTGTAGATACAACCATTGAAGTATTACGAGTATTCTACTTACTTCATTAGATTCCGTTTAAAAGAACGTTTAACAGAAAGGATATATAATAAATATATTTAAACGTTTGGCCAACATGTAAACTTTGTCTTTGGACTTCCGGGATCGCCTTTTGGAAGACCTAATTCACCAATCCTCAGTAGAGCACGCTATTACGAATACCAACGCTTCGCGGAATTAATAGCATTAGTCTCGTGTGCGAATGTAGTCAGCATTTCAAACACAATCTCGCTAAACTATCGTAAACAATCTAAATCGCTAAACTCTCTCTCTCCCTCTCTCCCTCTCCCTCTCTCTCTCTCTCTCTCTCTCTCTCCCCCCACCCCTCCCCCTCTCTCTCTCTCCCTCTCTCTCACTCTCTCACTCTCTCTCTCTCTCTCTCTCTCTCTCTCTCCTTCTCTCTCTCTCTCTCTCTTCATGGAATAAGGATATAAATGACCCGTGAGTTTTGAAAAAAAATACAATGTGCGAGGCATTGACTCAGGAAAGCTTTTAACAAAATCTTGGGTAGACAACTGCTTGGAACTCGTTTCTCGTTGAAAAGTAATCTGGTTTCAGATTTCGACAGCAATACCATTTTTGACTTTCTCGGAACCCATTTGGACTAGTTTGGGCCTGACGTCTATACGTGTGTACTGTAGACGTATGTGCAACATTATTGTAAGAAACCAATGGCAAGTTACTGGAATGGATAGAGGATTTACATTGAATATTGCAGCTACACTTCTCAGAAACAAATACACGCATTGTGTCTTGTTGTTTTGAGAACAAAGTCCCATGAATATCCATATACTTCTAAAAATATACTTCAACTTAAAAACGTAGAGGCATTAATTCATTCTAATGCATTAAGCCAATAAAAACTGATGAAAAACAAAACAAAAACGAAAACTTGTTATGAGAACATGAAAAATGTGGAAGGAAAAATCGAAGGAAATATCAATCAGGTTGTGAAAAATTGCTCTCCGTAAAACGGGGGCCGGGTTTAGGCTAAAATGCATGAAACGCGTGGAAATTTTCCCTGTTAACGAAATTACACATATGAATGGGGCAAGTTGGTGTAGGAGTGGAGAAAGTCTCGCGGGTATTGTAAATTCATGTTGAAAGCTCACGGACAGCTGGGCACTATTTAATATGTACCGTTTGATTTCCCCAGCTGGCTCATCCTGACTCGTAACAGCATTACTTCCCTCTCCCTCCTAGTCACTCGGATAAACCAATCACAGCATAAAGAACCTTCAACACTCTAGCAGATCCCGCTTAGGAGGTTTTTTTTTTCTTTTTTCCCAGCAGACGTTTGAGTTCATCTTCGCCAATATTAGTTAGTTTGTTAGTTGGAACTGTAGTAACTTGGTCACAAAATGTTGGAAGTCCGTCACTCGAAGGCTACCTAAACTAAGCAGATTTCCCAAGTCCTGGTTTAAAACTCTTCTGATTTCATCTCGGTCATATTCTGACTACGAACCAAAAGTACGAATTACTCACTTAATATTTCAGTTACGAAAAATTGCATAAATCAGTTATTGTAGAACATCATTATTATTTCAAGATTGAACGTTAACATTTTACAATCTGACTCATCATTAAGGATATATTTTGAATTTTCAAACCCCCTCTCTTCCATCTCCAATTTCAGCCTATAATAAGTAAGGTCTTTGGAGTTGACAAAATGAATAAAATGAAATATCGAGTATGGTATAGATCTTTTTTTTTTAATATATTTATTCGTTTATTTGCAACAATATTAAATAATGCAAGCAAATGACAAGAATAATAATAACAATTGACTTGATTTATACTCGTAGACTTCCACGGTCCTGGTCATTAATACTGTTAAGGTCTTCGGGTATTGACCGTGTCTGCATTTTTGTTGCCAACGTTTCGCTAGACATGCTTCTAGCTTCCTCAGAATGAAGAGTGTGTGTTCACGTCAGGTATATATGTAGGCCTTGTCCGGTTTCCTTGGGCGGAATCTTCCCTTCCAGCTGTCTACGGATACTTCTCCCGGTGGTCGTTCGCCGGATGTGCCGTCGTTTTTTTTGTTTCTTGTTTGTGGTCTCTATGGAATGAGGGGCTTCCAGAGTTTGCTGAGTCTGTATCCATCCTCTCTGATGATGTTATATGGGCATTTCGCTATTTCTATGGCTTCTCGAACAAGTCTTTCTTGGTATCGGTCCACCTTTGCCAGCTCCTTAACTTCATCGAATTTGATGTTGTGAATGGATACAGACTCAGCAAACCCTGGAAGCCCGTCATTCCACAGAGACCACAGACAAGAAACAAAACGACCGTATAGCCGGTGATCGACCACCGGAAGAAGTATCCGTAGACACCGGGAAGGGACGACTCCGCCCAAGGAAACCGGAGAAGACTTACATATACCTGACGTATAAAGACCTTAACAGTATTAATTGACTTGATTATTGGCTTGAGGTGGAAAGTTGCGCATTGACAATACCCACACTGGAGGGAACATTGGATTGTGCTATTTAGAGTTATACTGTGCACTACACAAGAAGATCTCTGGGCCACTTACGCTAAAGACGTCGTCTTGGGTTTTCTGAAATATGGGTAGATGAGATTCATTCAACTAAAGGATTAGGATGTGCAGGTAGAGGAGAGTGGAATTTCTGATATCGGGATTTTGCGAGGCTATGGACAAAAGGAATGTTGAGGTCATTATGGAGAGTTAAATGGGATACATAAAATGGGAATTTTGCGGAGTATTCTGGATTGGGGTGGTATAGATCAAATAAGCATTTGCTTGAGAAGAACGTAAAATCTCTATTGATGGCGTCATCACACAACAAATATGCATGTATCTCGCATAAAAAGGTCTCCTATAAACAATATTTAGTATTTAAGCTAAGAATGATTTGATTCATTATATAGGGTGGAGCAGAGGAATAATGATATATATAGTGAAGAACATGCGTTTACTCTACCCTATATAAAAACTTATTGTTAATATGGCATTAGTAGGAGCGGGTGTTTACTGAAGGCTGAAAACTAATAAATCCAAACATCTCTGGTTAATATTCAAGTTAGTAGAAATCCTTTTATACAACATTAAATTATCAATAGTACCCCTTCTATTGACTTTTTCCATCCGACGTCTAACCACTCTAAACCCCTCCCCCCCACTGGTCGATTTTAGTCGATTAATAGAATTACTAAGAATTTATTTATTTATTTACTTATAGGAGCTTCGCAGTTTTGGCGATGTTGCTCTAAAATAAAGCTTAAAAAACAAAACTCAAATGAAAACAAAACAATACAAAAAAATAACAAAATTAAACAAAACAGAAATGGAACATAGAACACAAAAGGAACACAAAACATAAAAGGAACATAGAACACAAAAGGAACACAAAACATAAAAGGAACATAGAACACAAAAGGAACACAAAACATAAAAGGAACATAGAACACAAAAGGAACACAAAACATAAAAGGAACATAGAACACAAAACATAAAAGGAACATAGAACACAAAAGGAACAAAAAACATAAAAGGAACATAGAACACAAAAGGAACAAAAAACATAAAAGGAACATAGAACACAAAACATAAAAGTAACATAGAACGCAAAAGAAACACAAAACATAAAAGGAACATAGAACCCAAAGGGATACAAAACATAAAAGGATCACAAAAAAGAGAGAAAATACGAAAGACAGAGATGAAATCAAAACAGAAATGGTAAAGAAATTGAAACGAGACACAAAACGGAAATGGAACTGAAAAAAACCAAATAGAACTCGAAAAAAAATAATGGAAATCAAAAAATAAAAATGGAACACAACAAAGAACAAAATAAATGAACGAGGGAACAAATAAAAACAAAATTCAAAGCTAGGTATAAAACTGAAAAATATTTTTGCATCCAAAAATGTTGTAAAAATAAAAATGTAAAACTTAAAATATATCAGATTTTTGAATAGATGTGTATAGTCTTTAAATGTTTGAGAATTGTATATATGTATGGACTCCCCTTTGTCAGTAGTTCGTGTAAATTATGTGGTATCTGTAAGTAATTGCGTTGCCTGCAGTCAGTTAGTATATGTTTAACTGTCAGAGCTTCATTCCAACTTCTACAAATCGGTTTGTCTTGTTTGTTCATGAAGTATGAGTGTGTCCAATTTGTAACCGTACTAAGAATTATATATATATATATATATATATATATATATATATATATATATATATATATATATGCCAGACATTTTTGCTGGAACGATTTGAAGAGAATTTCAGTGAGCCACCTGATTAGGTTTCCTCTCTGAATTCTTCAAATTTGGTTTTCAGTTTTCTAGAACAAGAACGCGATTTCAGTTTGAAATTCCCTTAACCCATTTTAGTTCGGCAGTGACGTCTGTGAGCTTGTACGTAACTCGCTTAACTTAAGAAACGAGTTGCCTTAGAATATTTAAATTTAATATTTAGGACTGCTGTGCCGTTTAGTTGTGCCTCACCCATTTTCATCAAAATAGACTGATGAGAACGAGGGATTTAGTGAGAGAGTGGAAATTAAAAAAGTCTGTCGGGGGGGGTGGGGGGGGGGGTCGTTAACTAAGCAGATTTCCCACGTGCGTCACGTATTTGCATTTTCTCAAAAAGTAAACTTTCAATGAGAACAATGTTTGGAATTTAATTTTCATAAAAAGTGCTTCATGATACAATAGCTTATTGTTAATATGACATGAGGAGGAGTGGCGGTTTACCGAAGGCTGAAAACATATAAACACATATATGAAAATATCTGGGGTAATAATGGAGACAGTGAAAAAAACGCGTATAAAAACATTTATAGAACATTACATTTGCAATAAGATGTGTTCTATACACTTTTCTTATATCCTTTTACACATAAAGTTTTGAACGGTTCTCATTTTCGTCATCACCTAGGTAGGATCGATGGACATTTGAGGAAACCGGAAAAAGTGCATAGCACCAATCTCTATTGTAAATGTAATATTCTATAAACTTTGGTATGGACATTTTTTCAGTATCTTATTAACCGGGATATTAGCATTTTTTTTAGTTTTCAGCCTTCAGTAAACCCCCACTCCTACTCACGTCATATTAATAATAAACTGTTATATCATTAACCACTATATTCAAAGCTTAAATATAAAATATTTTCTTCATTCAACTTTTTCTGTGTGAGATACATGCAAATACGTAGGATAATGACGTCAGCAAGTAAGATTATGTGTTCTAGACTCGAAAATGAATATTAATTAATCTACACAATACTGAATATTTAATAGTTCAATTCAACTCTAATGTTCATATTCGCTAATGGCTAAAATTGTACAGGAAAAACCCTCAATTTTGAAGAGGGGAGGTAAACATATCTTCTTTATTATAAGACGGATTGAAAAATTGTATAGAACCAATCTTGCTAAGTTGTTGATGTTCTACAATTACTGTTCTATATATTTTTTGTAGCTCATATATTAAGCGAGTTATTTGTGCTTTCATGTTTTCAGCCTTCAGTAAAGCCCAACTTATACTCATCGGATTTTTACATAGAAATATAAAATTTATGGTGAGATGAGATCAAGAGTGGGTTATAACTGTAGTTGGGAAATCTGCTTTGTTAACGCAGCTCCTGCGTGACGGACGTTTTTTATTCTCTTACGGGTACGAAGAAATATGATTTCCTTCCCCGCTTTAAAGCCGTTTCTCCTGTTTAGACTATTTTAATTAATAATTAAAGAATTTCACAACTAGATGGTACCATAATCCAATTATGATTTTTCATCGTTCTAAGAGTAGTCATTTATGAGTTATATATTAATAAATACAGATGTCTTGCTCAAACTAGTCAAAATGAGCTCTGGGAATTTCATAAGAGATAAGTACGTTGAAGTCTTAAAAGCAAAAATTCTCGTGACTTCAGTACCACCCTTGCTTCGTACAAGGAA
This sequence comes from Riptortus pedestris, assembly GCA_019009955.1. NCBI lineage: Eukaryota > Metazoa > Arthropoda > Insecta > Hemiptera > Alydidae > Riptortus > Riptortus pedestris. Next base: position 65,654,119 of record CM032228.1, read on the forward strand.
GTCAAAGGGCCAAACTTCACCAGTAATGATATACTTCAGCCATACAGTTATCATGGCCGTGCTATTTGCTGATCCTCGGAACCGTACGATTTAATGATTCCCAGTATTCTGCGATGAACTCTCTCGATGGGACTAAAGGGGTATTGGATCGATCGGTTTGCTGTGGACATGGACTTTCAAGCTATTAAATAAATCGTGGACGCATTTAATAATCTGTATATAACTATTTCTTTAAAAAAGCCTATTACGCAGGGGTTGTGTTAAATAAGCAGATTTGTTACTTCCTGCTGACATGGCAAATTCTATTCACCGTAGATTTCACAGGTCTCGAATTAAAGCTAGACATAAAATGTTTGGAGATAGGTCATTATGTAAAAATCGCATGAGTAGAGTTATGGGTTTGCGCAAGAGAATCTGAAAATAATAGAAACAAATAAATGGGTTAATATTTGAGTTGGAGAGAAATATATATAATAAAAATTGTAGTACATTACTTTGTCAATAGCTATGTCCATATGCCATTTTACTAGATCACCCTTAAGTGCTATTAGCTTTTCAGATTATACTTATGACGCGATTTTCGAAAACTTATCTTCAAATGTTCATCAGTCCTACTGGCCCATCGATATATATTTTTGTTGCAGCTCTAGCTATCGTAATATTTGTCATATCGTTACCAACCTCTATATATAATCATTTTATTTAATAAGATAGATCTAGTTCGTTAACTGATTAAATCGGGAGGGAGGGGAGGGGTTTAGAGGGGTAAATTTCGGAATATCTCTATTATTATACGTCGGTTTGAAAAAGTGTATATAACTAAAATTATTTTAAATTTAATGTTCTCTAGATGTTCTTCTTTACATATTTTCTCTATCATGAATACTAACCAAGATATATGGATTTTTTAGTTTCCGGCTTTGAGTAAGGCCTAATCTAGCCTAATCACTACTCCTCATGTCATATTAACAAAAAGCTCCTATATCATAAACAACTTCCTTGCAAGGTAATTCATTCTTAAATGCTCCGTTTTAGCAGAGAGAAGAAACCACCTCCTGAAAAGTCTCAAGATTCAACATCAATCCATGGATAATCTGATTGACCTTATAGACAAAAATAAAATAAACTGCATATACGTTTTCATACTAAAAAGTATTTACGTCAGAGGGAAAAGGATGCAAACAATATAATTATTAAAATAAAATAAATGTTTTATGTTTTTTTTCTATAGTAATTATTGTGCATAGTTTTTATTTTTTGTTATTTTTAAATTAATTCTCTGTTTAGAATTTATACCCGTCGTTACTGTGGATTTGTTAATAATAAAATTAGTTGTTATTTAAGACTTCACTGTCCTCAATATTTTTATATTTCCCGTCCTCTGTGTATGTAGTTTTTTTTATAACGTAATGGACCATATAATTCATAATCCTAGAAAGTATTCTATCTTCCAAACCACGTATGAATAAGTTCCTTTCCCTTTATGCGGTACAATGTCCAACGGTGACAGCTGTTTTAGGTACGTCATAGCCGCTATTAAAACACTCTTCATAAGTCTCGATTGTAAACTGTGTATTCATATTGGTTTTCAGTAAAGTATATCATAATACATTAACGGAGCAGAGTTAATAAATACCAGAAATACCTGGGTGCACCTCCCTAGCCTTCATTCTTGTAAATAATTTATTTATGATAATTAAAGAAATTCACATTCCTGAGAATAATAATACATTGCTATAAGCATCAATTAACATGTAAAGAACTAATAGGAAACGAAATATCGCTATTTTTAATTTCAGGCCTCCCTTATAACCCCCACTCCTGTTCGTCTTAGAGAATATTGATATAGCCTAAAGTCTAAGTTGTGCTAGTAGTAATATACATACCAAGTTTCATAAAATTCGGTTAAGCCGTTTATGCGTGAAAAGGTAACAAACAAACAAATAAACAAACAAACAAACAGACACGAAAAAAAAAAATGTAGTTATGGTGTCTATGACATGTGAAACGAAAAGTTATCGTGAAATTTCGCAAAAAAAATCAATGTACAGACAGAGGTTACAATTTTATATATATATATATATATATATATATATATATATATATATATATATATATATATATATATATATATATATATAAACATATACATATATATGAATTGACATTATTATGCTACACAAGGAACGATCGATGGATATTTTATGGACGTTTTCTTTAAAATTCGTCGTGACCTAGGGCTTATCCGTTAACTGTCAGCTGATATCCCTTAAAGGTCACCTATTGGATGAATGGATAAATTGTAAAGTTTATAACTGTACAGTGTATTTACAAAGGGAGAGATGCGAGATAAAAGAACACCCCCCACGCCTTTCAGGATTGTATGAATAATTTTCGCGGTAAGTTGACTCGTTCTCAGAGTTAAATTGACGGATAGAAATCACTAATTTTGAGCTTGGTTTCGAGACTGCGGTGCCGGCTTTAAAGCCGATGTAGAAAAATGATAAAGCACAAGAAACCGTCATTCAATTTTCCCTTTAGACAATATCATTTACATTTCCCCCATGTAATCTTCTATCAGCCTTTAGCCTAGTAAATGGAATTTATTTTGGAAAAGATATCACATTTGAGATAGGGAAAGGCATTTATATTCATGTATTCACTTTCCAAGAAGTTTATATTATTTGGTTACACCTTTTATCCCCAGCGCGAGTTCTGGGCGATATTCTTTTTCTTAAAGAAAATTACTTATGTAGAAAGGTAGAATTAAAAGTAATCTTCTTCAGTTTGCTCTTATTTTCATTGTGTTTTCACTTAAATTTTAGTTCTAGACGTTATTTTATGACTAACCACGACTCTCAATTGTACCACATAAATTAGAATAATATGGTACATGAAAACTTGGTGAAGTAATTAAGGTATTAATTGAGCAGTTAAATAGAAAATACACTATAATTAAACATTTTTTTGGACATTTTCCTTAAGAGAAATTAGTTACTGAGGTTGTACTCATGACATAAGTTTTGAAATATTTTCTCAAACATCCATCAATCATTCTTAAGAGTTAACGACAATGAGGTCCGTTCAAAATATCTATCTTTCTATCTTTATGTATATATGTCTGCTACAGCTCTAGCTGTCGTTATTTTTTATTTATCTTTACTAAGCACGAAATATAAGCTTTTCATGCAAAACAAAAGATCATGTACGTTAACGGCTAAAACCGGGCTGTGGGACGGGAATTTAGAAAATTGGAAATATCTGCGTTATTATAAATTGGACGAAAAATGTATATTTAACTAATCTTATTGTAAATTTAATAACCTATAAACGTTTCATATTGTCTCTAGGAAGAATATTAACCAAGATATTTGGATTAGTAGTTTTCAGTCTTCAGAAAACTCCCACTCCTACTAATATTATAATAAAAAGAAGCTGTTATAATATGAACCTCTTTACTATAGTTTTAAATACCATACTATTTTCATAAGATCATTATTTTGCGTGATACATGCAAATTCTTTGTTCGATCGACTAAGGCATTAGGTTTTTGTCCCTAAAATGCTCATTTAGCCCATACCATTCTCGTTATTTAACCGTTTCATAGATAGGTCATATTTGTTATGTGTGGAAATCAGACAAAGAATAGAGGTGGGGGGGAGGAGGTAGAGTGAGGGGATTCGAAAAGTCAAAGTATCTGCGTTATCGCAAAATTTTATAGAAACTATATTGTTGTATGCATTTTTAGGAATTCAAATATGAAGTGTGTAGTTCATACTTTCTGCTTTTCAGTCCGAATATGTTGAGAGATAAGGCCACTGTTGTGTCATACCATTATGTGGGAAATCTGCTTAGTTTATGCAGCCTCTGAATGACGGATCTTTTTTTTTTTCGTTTTCATAGAAAGTCTATATTCTATTCATCTGCATTCAACACGCACCTCTTCAACAAAAATAAAAGATAAAGGAAATATTTTCAAATAAAACATCCAAGATAAACAAATATGAATGGCTATCTCACAGTTTTCTCCTGCGGATCAGTGACAGACGAGTATGTCGTTTTTATTACAATTAATGATTTCGAACATAGTTAGAAGGCTGTTTAAAACGACCCTGAAATTATTGAGATGATCCCCAAAAATTGTTCTACAGCTTCCTACTTCAATCAGTTCATCTCATGAGAGGGACACGAATCTAAAGTGGCCAGGCTCATGTGTAGCCTTTTGCCATTCCTCTACTTGAAACTACTAGCATTCCGGCAAAAGCAAGAGTATTACTCAACGACAAACTACTCGTACGATTGTGTGTGAGTGTGTATATAATGTATATATATTACAATATACTAAAATTTCAAACGCTCATGCCCCTCATCAACCAATAAGCAATGCATATACGAGTAACATTCAATTCTTAATCAAGTACCAGTTCGGAATTCAGACCCATTTCTCCACCTAATTAATTATGATTTAATCAAAAAGCTACCAAATTTATTTCTGTAAAACAGCGTAGTGAATATTATCTATGTGACATTAATATAGCTTAACACGTTTTGAGCGGGACCCCAAATTCAAATTTCATGCTAATGGCGCAAAAAAAAATATTTTTGTTTTCTTCATATTTTATTTCATTGAGAGATTTTATTTATCGGAAAAATAGAAAAAATAAAAATCTGGCTATTATTTTCCGAGAAAAAAAAATTTAAAGTGAATTAATTTAAAATACTTACGTGAAATCTAAGAAATCTAAAACACGAACTATTTTGTATTGAAAAAAATGTAAGCTCAAGGCACAACTCTGTAATGAATTCCATGCAGAAACGAAGTAGAAGCTAAGTGGTGGGGGCTAGTAAAAGAGCTCCAAGATGAGTAAAAGTGCGTAGGAAGGTTGCTCGCCGGCGGGCAATGCGCCTGGGGAGAAAGTACGATTTGCCCGCCGGTGGGCACCTTAGCACTCAACGTGTTAAAGGTTACACAAATCTAATCCGAGTAAGATCATAGTTTTGGCGGTCCAGAAAATAAGTGGGAAGTACCCACATTAACTAGTATTTTTCACTCTCAATTTTAACTGTTTTGAAAACTTACGGTAAATTTGGATCGGCTCAATGACAACTCTTTTTTGGTAATAGTGGACTCATCAATATTTTTTATTTTTTTTTTAATATAGAAAAAACAAGATTATTGGCCAGAAATTATATAATAGGTAAAGAGGTTTGTTCGTATAAATATTATTATTAACAGTGTGTTGGTTTCCACCCAATAATATCGGTTATCATATATCAAAATTAATAAATAAAAAAAAATTAAAACTATTGATGAGTCCATTTATATTATCATATATTTTTAAATCCATTCTTCTTGATACTTATTTACTATTATTCGCTAAAATTTTAGAAATTTCGCTTTAAAAAACCGCTAAAATAATATACCGCATATTATAATAAAAATACAATTGGTTTAGGAATAAAATCTTATTGATATGTTGTAGATTATTCAATACAGCTTTGATGTATTCATTTATTAGAGCTACCGTCATGGAGTGGCCTCTTCAGGTTCGTTAGGTGTGTACGGCCCACTTGGTTCAACAAATTAAATAAATTAAATTATGTTAATTAATTAGTTATAATATATATTGGGAGCAATACATAACATGCTAAATAGCATTTCTACACGTTTACGAATATCTAGTAGCTTTTATCAACCAGAAACATGTCACGAAAAATAAATGCGCCGTAGTTTAACAAGAAGTTTACTGGCTTTTGCTGGAGAAGGTAGTTTGGAGAAAATTTACCGACCATGAAGAGAATCTTGTTGGTGGAGATGGAAAACAGTGGAGGGAAAATCTATTTTAAAAGAAAATTGGTGTTACTCGTTGCGAACCATAACAGAGGCAACCGTGTTCTTCATGTTCCCTGTAAAATAGGTTTTCCGCTATCCATCGATCCAAATTTTTCCAAATAAAGTAAATACTTTGCCATAATTTTCGTTTATTGTATCTGTTACAACTTAGAACTATGGAATTATTTTTCTCTCTCTCTCTCTCTCTTTCTCTCTCTCTCTCTCTCTCTCTCTCTCTCTCTCTCTCTCACACACACACACACACACACACACACACACATTTAGGTACATAAATATATATGTACACAAACGATCTTGTTATCCTTCCGTTGATGTTGGACCTCCACCAGCCAGCACAAATCCCGAGTGATGAAGCCCGTCAAGCTACAACTGGAGTCAACTACTGGCACAACACGTCACAGCACCGAAGATGGGACGGTTCGCCACGAAACTACTCTGCAGTCGATAAATGAAGTGTTAAGAGTGGAGGTGTTTTGACATTGTTATCCTTCCCTTGATGATGGACCTCCATCAGCCTGCCCAAATCCCGAGATATGTACACAAAGTGTATGCTGAAATAAATCCAATTAAAATATTATTCCATCGCATTGATTGATCAATTATAAATGTATCTTTTACGATTTAGAATACACTTCATTAGGGATAATTGATATTTTTTTATTTCGTGGTGTATCGATATATACGGGTATCAGCTGGCACAGCTAGTGGAAGCTCCTATAGAACGATGTAGCCTTTAGTTTAGTTGCCTTTTTATATTAAAATTTCTCCTGACGAGGTGCCTAGTTGGTCGCGAACCTACTACAAAATAAAAATGATTTTAATAACCATTTGAGATTTCAATTTTTTTTTACTTTCCGCCATAGATTAGTGAAGTTATGAATTTTTAATTTATATTTTTTTTTGCCCACATAAATCTTTAAGTGGAAACTTCATAACATTATTCCAAGATTAATTAGTATTAGACTTATGTAATTTAAAAATTCTAAAATTAGATAAAAAACAAATGCTCCGATTTCTAGTAACTTGGATTTTGTTTTCCTGTAATTTAAAATTTAGATTTGTATTATCAGTATTATTCTTATCCCTTAACCAGTCTTTGAATTAAGTAGTTTTAAACCTAGTTTGTATTGTAGAACTCCCAGAAGAAAATTATTGTATATTAATTTCTTCCCTTTAGCGTCTATAACTATACTGGTGGGTATTTGGGGAATTGGAGAAAAACCTATTGGTCATCGATTGTGAGACTGCTGAATACGAAAATATTGGGTTGGAAGTGACTATTAGTCAGTGTTTTAGCCACAAAACTTGAGATTGAAACAACATTTTTATGATGTTAATAAAATTTGTATGGTTAAAAGAATAAATATTCTGCCAGCGATATAAACAAGAAGTTGGAACACATTGTTCAGTTAGAACGAGATCAGGTGACTTACCTGTAGCTGATCGTTTCGCTTCTCAGAGAACTTCTTAAGTTCTTGCTGATATCAAATCTTGTTATTATTCTTATCAACAATCATACAAACAAATGCTTGGTCTTTTGAGCTAACTGACCCTAACTTTTTCCTACTAACTAATTCATATAAAGTTAACAAATTTAGCTTACCTCATCGGCCTTGTAGCAATATTAAAGTTCGCAATTTGTTTTTACCAAATAGAGTTCCATTGTTTTACATTTTAAGGAAGGAAAAATTCGAAAACATTTTCGAAACAAAGTTTTCACTACATTCATTAATTATCTTTGTGGATTATTTCACGAGCTGTGCATGAACTTATAATGCTACAACCCAACGCTAGAACTTTTTAAGGAGCTGATACTTACGTTCCTACCATTTTGACCCATTCCTTATGGTTTCCTTCCAAGCTTCTCTAGTGAAGGTTTCCAACCTTCGGAAGTCCTTCTTCAGGTCATTAAGGTCCCATTTTCTGAAAATAGCTTATTTCCTACTTTCTCCTGGTGCACTTTATCCTAAGCACTGCATCGGGTTCCACGTTTTCGACATATCCTAACCACCGAGTCTGACCTCTTCCATTCCACAAAAACGTAAAGTTTGCAGAAATTTTAATTGTTTTTGAGCCATCAGTGTTGCTTCTTGATTGTTCCATATATTTTTCGTAGGACGGTATTTTCCCAGCTAAACAGCTGTGTACTATTTTCTTTTGTGACGGTCCATGTTTCACTAACGTACGTGCCCATTAGTCGAATCACCTTTATGTACTGTCCAAGGAGGTCCTTGAATCAGGAAGCATTTTGTCTGTCATTGAGGTATCTCGTGACAGAAATCATACTCTTTCTCATTGATTCTATTTCTCACAGATATACTTTCAAAAAACGACAGAATCCTCTGCTTTCCTGGCCGTTTTAGACACTTTTTTTATACTTCATCTTCACCTGGTTTTTCACGAGCTAACGTCGAGATGGTTATAACCACCTTGCTGGATCTCATTACCTGAGACAGAAATATATTTTCTCTCAAATTCTTTTTAATGTCTGAATTTGCATTTACAAGGTCTACGATGCCTCCAGTAATTTTTATTTACCTACAGTGTCATAAGTCTATCTGACTCCCATTTCTACGTTGTTTGATACATTTAACTCAATGCGTTCCTCATATGTGCCTAAAACGCAGGCATTTAGGAAGAATTATTTGTGTACCTTTAAGTTCCTATACTGAGTTTTACATCGTAAAACTAATTTTTCTATGAGAATATAAAGGTTTGGGTTCGTTTTTGATTAGAATTTCCAATTGAAACTAATGGCCATGTTTAATGTTTGTCGCCGAAAGGGTTAAAGATGCCTGGCAGGGAGCATGAAGTGGACAATAGCGGAGGGTGGGGAGGAGTGTTTTAACATTTTAAAGCAGGGGTTTCCCCCCTTGAAAGCAAAACCATTAGCTTGTTAATTTCCCCAGTTAAAAGGGCCAAAACGCCCTGTCTGAGAAGTAAATTATGGAGAGTAAACTACAAAGGGCTATAGAAAAGGCTTGTCCCTTCCTGACTCTTCTCTCTGCATTAATATCTACCCTTATTTCCCTTTAGCGGAAAATTCTCGCCTTTCTTATAAGTGTCCAGTAGGGGATTATATGCTGCAAATGCAAATTACCAGGCTTAATTAATACATGGGCTGGCAGGGGCGTAAACATGCCTTTCGGTTTTACACAATTAGCTCAAAGGGGAGTGGATTTCAAGCGGAAAAAAAGCACATTTACCCTGCGTTTGCTCGCAACCATTTGTTGAGCTAACGTTTGGATTTACACAGATTCTCCAAATTGCAAATGGTCTACGGTTTCAATTTAGAAGAACTTCTCACGTATCAAATCTCGTTTTCGTATATTTTTAATACAGCGAGTGTTTATAGAAATATAAAATGCACTAATTGCACCACGCAAAGCAATCAACCTTCCTTGTTCTGTACTTTACTCACAGCTGGGCCGAAAACTTGGCAGATACTTTACACTCATTTTAGCAGATTTCCCTTAAGGGAAATCAGCTATTGAGGTCGTACTCATGACGCGATTTTCGAAACATTTCTTCAAATGTCCATCGATCCTACCCAGGAGATGACGAAAATGAGGTCCGTTCAAAAAAAAAATATATATATATATATATATATATATATATATATATATATATATATATATATATATATATATATATTTGTCTGTTAACACTCTAGCGGTCGCAATTTTTGTTTAATCGTCACCAAACTCGGTATTTAACCGTTTTATGTAAAAAGGAAGATCAAGTTCGTTAACGGCTGAAATCGAACAAGGGGGAGGGGGGGGGTTTAGAAGGGGAGATTTTCGAAAATTTGAAATATCTCCTTTACTATACGTCGGATCGAAAAATTTTACAGATCCTATCTTATTGGAAATTAATTTTACTATAAATATTGTTATATACGTTTATTCTCTATCTTGAATATTAACCGAGATATTTGCATTTTTATTAAGTGTAACGGACGCCGAAATCTAGTTCGGCTCTTTGCCGTAACTGATCGTCACTCGTATGGAGATTCCTCTATTGTAAAACTTCACGAGGGAAATCTGCTTAGTTTACGCAGCCCCTGCGTGACGGACTTTTTTTTTTTACTGAGATAATTTGAAGTCTACCATTTACTTTACTTTAACGCCGTCTTTTTTATATTGGAAACTATGCAGTAAGGCAATAAAACAAAATTTTACTTTCAAGGCCTTTAACGCATCAAGTTTTGGATATATACGGTAATGTTGAGTCCATCATAAATTTTATTTTTTCATATTAATACAACCAATGTTGAACAAAAAAATGAAGTTTAATCCTATTAGCCACTCTAATTTAACTCATTCTATTATTTAGAACCAAGTATTAGCAAGTTAGTTGAGCATTGCACATGGTCGCTCCTACCTAATGCAGATCATGCAGTACTTGTGTAACATCAGAAGGTGGATTACTTGAGTAATTGTTATAAATGGATATTTTATAAAAATATATATTTAAACAGATCTCGATATATACTTTTAGAAATAAACCACCATTTTTATAAAGAAGTTTACGAAATGGGAGTATTCTAAATCTGTTGTCGTAATTTATTTCATTAAATTGATGTGTAGTGCTGATGGCTACTAGGTAAATGGACCCGAAACAGGTGTTCACACACAAACATTTATCATAGTCCGCTATTTTCTCTCCATCGTGAGGTAATTGAGAAGCTACTTGACTAAAGAAGTGGCTATCATGGGAATATACTATAATACATCCGGGAATGCTTCAAGGTGGCTATTTAACCTCTGGCTACGCCAGAAAGGGTCCTAATAATAAAACAATAGGAGAAATCTGGTTTTCATTTAAAATAAGGGAAAAGTCTGATGTCTACACTACTTTACTTTCATATAGTCCTATTAAATAAAATATCAAAAATACTTTCCAACAAACCATTTGAAAGCGAACTCCTTTCCAACGTGTTAGACCAAAAATTGTAAGAACGTAATTTATAGATTTTGAGGATTAAGTAAATGAATTTTTCCAAATCTCTAATAGGCTTGGCGAAATTAACGATTTTTATTATCGCGTTTCGAATTCCTTCTTCCACTCAAAATTAGTTGATTTTAATCACAAGAGGCGATGCGTAACTAGAATTTTCAGCAGTTGAAATACTAAGTATTAAATTTCAACATTAGTCGTCTTTAATTTATACCGAAAAACGTAAAATACGTACATATGTACATACTTAAAGACATCATACCGAAACAAGTCTAGATGGACTCTGGGAACGAATAATTGGGAAATCTGAAAAGTGATATTTTTCTCGGTTACAGTCCTTACATAGAACTGGGTAGAAAATAAACATGTTTTCCTTAACAACACACGAAGATGAAGGCCGACTTTGACAGTAGAGAGGAAATAATATTCATGGTTGCCTCGCTGAGATATATTCTCCAGACTTTCCTAAAACGTAAGTTAAGGTAATTGGACTCGCTACTTCTTGAAAAATATAATATGTAAGTATCACTGAGCCTGATTTTCAGAAGAATTTTTCCTTGTTCAGCGAAGTTTCAATATCTCTTCTGCTGGCTACGGGCTGGGGCTCATGTAACACTTTCCCTTCTGATATTGTTTCCCTTCTGCTGTTGTGTTTGCGTAATTTATTTAATCCTTTATATTGTACATTTATCAGTTTGGTTCACATAATTTGATAAGCACCTGGTCACATAGCAGGATCGGATTTGATATGAATTAAGAATCAGTTTTGATTCTGTAATGAAATATTCTATTATTAAACAAATTAATATTTTAGATGGATGGAGATATGACAATAAGTCACTATGGTCATTAAAACTTCTTCAATATCATTACCATCATATATATTTTCACCATTTCAGCTATCCTCAGGGAGAATCTATATTTTTTTTTAAAAATATCACAGTTAAAAGTAATAGTTGTTTATACTCCTTTAAAGCAATAAAACAATCTTACCGTGATCTTACATTGGTGACATTGCCATTTCTTTTTAAAGAGGGTAACATTATGGTTAATGCTCTTAATAATTCAATAATTATGATAATATAATTACTTAGATTTAGTATTTCCATTAAAATTATTGCTATTATTTTTTTTAAATCTAAAAATGATTACTATGGATATCATTATGGAGACTTATGGCCATATTCCCATCCATCAAAGATTTATAAAGTCCGTTACGAAAGGTCTGTGTAATCTAAGCAGATTTCCCACGTAAAGTTATACAATAGAGAAATCTCCATATGAGTGCCGAATAGTTACGGAAACGGCAGAAATAGCTTTAGCTGGAACAGTTAAAAGCGACAATAGCTCGTCCGTTACACTTAATAAAAATGCAAATATCTCGCTTAATATTCAAGATAGAGAATAAATGTATATAACGGTACAGTAGTAGTACGCTAGTAACGGAGATATTTGGAATTTTCGAAATTAACCCCTCTAAACCCCCCCCCCTCCCGCCCATTGGTCCGATTTCAGCTGTTAACGAACTTGATCTTACTTTTTACATGAAACGATTAAATACCGAGTTTGGTGGTGATTAAACAAAAATTACGACCGCTAGAGTGTTAACAGACAAATATATATATATACATATATATATATATATATATATATATATATATATATATAATTTTGAACCGACCTCATTTTCGTCATCTCCTGGGTAGGATCGATGGACATTTGAAGAAATCTTTCGAAAATCGCGTCATAAGTACGACCTCAATAGCTGATTTCCCTTAGGGGAAATCTGCTAAAAGTCTCAGTCTTCATAGAAGAATCTAACATATTAATATCTTAATTTTTAGATCATTTTTGTATTATTTAATATCATAATATTTAATAAAAAAATTCAAAATTAGATTAATCAATTAGTCTTAATGACCACCAATCTAAAAGCAACAAATGAATGTTTAAATGAATATTTATTTACGTCCCCTATACCTTAGGTTATGACATTGTACAACGCTTTCCTAGGCAGGCTGGGGCAAAGGATTTAACTTAATGAGCTCGTCTCAGAATAAATTCCTATTCCCCGCGCAGGATTCGAACCCACGACTCAATGTTCATCACGTGTACATTGAATTCAAGGAGGAATTCTAAAGTTTTACATACGTCAAAGCCGTATAAAAGCATAGCTTAATTAAAAAAAGTTTGACTGAAACAAAGACATACTTGCGAGGGCTGTAAACTTTTTAATCTAAATTAAGTGAATTTTGAAGAAATTAGGCAGGCTGACGATCCTCTTTGCTCACCCACTCTCTCGGCAGGCCCAACTATTCTCATCTCTGTGTGTCTTGTAAAGCAATATTTAAACTTTTGGTCCCCGCAAGAGTTTTTTGTCTTCTTCACAAGAGCTATATATTTGTATTTTGGATTATAATAAACATATAACTTTGTAACGACTTATTTTTCATAAGTATTATTTTGATTACTTGCTAAATTCATACTCTCACACCGACTCTAATACATATACCCGTATATGAATTTACATATCAGCGGTTACAACATTTGGTTCATCGTTAGAAAATTCGATATTTGAGGCCGTGCAAACTAATCAGATTTCTCACGTGCTGGTATAACACACTTTTGATCTCATATTTTTTTAATTCTATTTAAAAAGCAGATCAGTAGAAAAGGAGGGGAGGATGAACACAGAAGGCTGAAAACAAGATAGTACGAATAACTCGCTGAATACCTGAGTCACGAAAGATCCCATATATAAACAATTGTAGAACATCAATAGTTTAACAACATCTATATATAAATATATATATATATATATATATATATATATATATAGATATATATAAATGAATGTTTGTCTGTATGTCCTTTATAGACTCGTAAACGGCTGAACCGAATTCTATGAAACTTGGTATGTATATTACTACTAACCCAGGCTAGGTTTTTGCTTATATTAGTAATCTCTGAGACGAACAGGAGTGGGGGTTATAAGGGAGGGCTGATATAAAAAATAGCGATATTTCGTTTCTTATTGGTTCTTCGGCAGAAATTTACATACCAAAAGGTGTTTATTTTGTTATTTAGAGTAACTTTTGATATATACTTTTTTGTCGTATACCGAAGTATAAATGAGTTATACACTAAAAACTATACTGGGAGTCAACAATTTTATATGACAAACAAAAGACTCAACCGAACTTAACGAAACTCCGTATGCGATTTGGTATTAATACCTTCCTGTTTATAAGCTATATTAAAATTTCAAGGTACGAACAGGAGTGGGGGTTATAAGGGAAGTCTAAATATAAAACCGCAATATTTCGTAACCTATTCACTTTTAGGCAAACGTGCATATAACAAAAGTTGTTTGTTTTGTTATTTAAAGTAACTTTTGTTATATGCACTTTTGTCGTCTAATGAATTATAAATGAGGTATACACGAAAAACTATAGAAGGGTTCAACAATGTTAAAGGGCACGAAAGACTAAATCGAAATCTACCAAACTGCGTATTTTTTACTATAAGCTATATTAAAATTTTTAGGAACCAACAGGATTGGGGGTTGTGAGGAAGGCATGAAGTGAAAAATTGTCATATTTGGTTTCCTATTGTTTTTTGGTGAACGTTCACATGACAAAATATGTCTAATTTGATATTTAGAGTAACTTTTATTATATACATCTTTATCATAATTTAGTATTTTAATTGGTGGCGTAGCAACGCTAGCAGGGTACAGCTAGATAGTTCTCTAAAATTGTATGATATTAACCTGAACACTTCCATTTGATTCCTTTAAGGGAAATCTGCTATAGAGATTGTAACCACAACGCGATTTTCCAAAAATTTCCTCCAGTTACACATCACCATCTTTGAAGAGAAATCCATCTTTTCTGCAATTTTTTAAAGAATTACTGAACGACGCCCCCATCTTGCCCATTCAGAAGAGGCACCCCAGAGAGTGCCTTACGCTCACCACCATTCTAGTCTGTGCCATATAGCCAAGTGTGAGAAGAAATTCTTCTTCCCTCAACGTATTTCCTTATCTGTAGATATTCAATGAAGTCTGTTTGAGTTACGTCATTCACTTTTTCTTCGCCGGAGTTTTCGATAGTTCCATATCATTTGCCATGTCTACAGCACCCCTCCCCCTTCTCCCGTTACCTTTTCCATCCCTTGCCGTGTTTTTCCAGACGGCCATTGCTCCGGATAAGATGAAATGTACGTCCTACCTACTTCATTTCACAGTACTACCAGAGACTCGTCGGCTTCCTATTTTCAATTATTTTTCTTCCTTCTTCCATTCAGGATTTCTCTTTTTACAGATTCTTTACATTCGCTTCGCGAGTATTCTATAGTATTTTATTCGCTTCTGAGACTAGAGACTAACTTTATATTCATTACGCATTAGAATTCCTAGATATGGGATTACTTAACCTATTAATAGTAACCTATTTTAGTCAACTCATATTAATCATCGAACTGTTGTTATACAACCAATATGGGTGATTTTTTAATGAAATAAAAAAAAAGTTTTAAATATTGGAGTGATAACTGGACAAAATTTGAAAATGCTGGTTTAGCAAGTAGCTATTGTCCATGAAAGTAGAAATAAAGGAACCCCTTGATAAGGAATTACGAAGCTCGAAACGCGTTGGGGATGAAAAATAATAGAAATAACCATGTTTAAAACTATCCACCAAAATTAATATTTCAATTAATTGTTTATGACGTTTCGGCCTTATTTGGCCATAATCCTATAAAATAATTTTAAATTGTCAACATAAAACTATGCAATCTATGATAAGTGTGGCATTATATCATAACATTTATATGTAACAATTGATTTATACAATTTTACCTTATGTCATAGTCCTTATATTTATTATGAGGAAGCATAATCACCTCTTTGTCAAACTCACTATAATTACTTATAAAAGGCCAAATGTGACTCTTGCCATAGACTGAAAAGTCCTATATGGTTTATGTTCCCCAAGAAAATAAAAAAAAACTGATTTAAATTACTAGGGTATTTTAAAAAAGACGTTTTTGTTTTGACCAAGTATGACCACACTTTTAAACTATTCAAGAAGGTTCATCTGTTTTATATATATATATATATATATGTATATATATATATAAACAGTAATATACTTTCCCAATTTCTTTAAACGTGTAATGAAAGTTTGTGTCTTTTTTTAACCCTTCGTCGGGCTCGTAACCTCTGAGATACACAGTTTCTAGAGAAATATTTGCCACACCTCCTAGCAGAGAGAGGTGGTGTAGTGCTCCGAGTTATGTTGTTTAGAGGACTTCCCCGTCAAGGTATGTTGTGTCACTGTGTTTGATGGAGTCGTGAACTTCCTGTACTCTTGTCATTCGCTTTAATCTCCTAATTACCACCCACCCGATCTCGTCAGTTTTTTTAAATCTGTATTTCATAAATATATACATCAATTAAGTTTCTCTTTATTAAATGAAATCGTATAAACTTATTGTTCTATTATTTTGCTCACACATGATCTTTCAGAAGAACTTGTACAAGAAAATATTATAGGACGCAGTGGCTACAGTATACGTTTACCAACCGAACAAAAGACGAAACTTGAAGTGTACAGAGACTCATTGGACCATACATTGAACTAAAGTACAGAACAGCATAAAAAAAGTCCCTCCGCTACAATGAACAAAAGAAAATCATGTGAACCAAGCAAAACTGAAAAGAAAAGTAGGTTTTCTTATTACTCTTGTGAAATTTGCAAAAACAAAATTTGTTTACAAACATAGTTCCATGCTTTATCCTAATTGTAATGCAGCTCTGCAAAAGAGATAACAATTAAACTGATATTTTTAAAAAGAATTGGTACATTAAAAGTTAGATGATTTTTAATAAGTCTTATCTGTGAAGTGATTCGTGCTACTTATTTTTGCATGAAGTTATATTTAGATAATTTGTTTATATTGTTCACAAACTGAAATGAATTATGCATAATTAAAACATGTGCATTTAAACAATTTCTTTTGATATTTGTATTTTTTAATTATATTTTAAAAATTATCGTCCACGGTTTTAATAATAATGAATCTATAACCAACTTGATTATTTCATCTACCAAGGTTTTTTTATTATAATACTTGTCAATTTTGAAAATTATTTACTTCTTTCAAACAAATACTTCCTCTGTTATGGTTTCTAATCACACACTGAACATTTTAGTGCAAAATATATATTAAAAAACTGTATTTCCGTAAAAACGGTTGAGGACGATCTCTGAGATACACGCGCCTGGAGGCGGAATATTCTTGACGCGCCCGACCGAGGGTTAAATACTGTAAGCAGTATGGTGATTTTTGATACTCTAACAAATTTGTATGCTACTGTTGGCTTTTAAAATGTCATACAACACCGAAGGATTCTCAAGTAGCTCAATGATATTGAATTTATTAATAAAAATATACAGATAAATATTCAAAAACACCCTAAATGATGATAAATTAATAAGACATTATTATATGAAATAATTCGGGATTTGATCATTAAATGGGTGACGTTAATGACATTACAATATTATGGCCTTATTGTTTGAATATGGTAAACATCGGGAGGATCTCAGTTAACGATATTGGTAATCAGTACTCATGAATAGTCATGAATAATTATTGTAGAACTCAAACCTACGTATACCGACCGCTACCTATACATTTACAATTGTAATCGAAGGCACCGATCCTCGTGCCCACTCAGATAGGCTTGCCTCAGTTTTGTTCTTCTCTTGCTCAATGTGAACGATACAGTCTAGATTAATCTTTTTCACGGGGTTCTGTGATTAATCAACCACTTAATCCATGAACAATACCGTTGCGAAAATTAAATACATGAATAATCCTTCAAAGAGAGAGAGTCGCCTATTTGGGAAGTGCGAGATAGATCAAAGAAGCCGACAGAGGGGTCGAGCCCCTACTAGACCCGTCGAGTCCAGCGTCGAATGACCAATCTATCCCCCTTTGATGTTTGCCGACGACCTATTTGAAGAACCGGGCCAGCCGCGAGAGAGTCAGTTTTATTCTCACCTGTCTTGATGTTCACATCAGTGCTACAGTGCGCCTTAGTGCAGGGCGGTAAAGTGTTTTTATGTGAAGAACAGTGTTGTGCCGTGACTGTAAGTTGCAGTTTAGTGCCGTCTTTTTGTGAATTTCAGTGACCGTGAGTGAATTATTGGACTGTGACTCATTGAAGAACAGTGACGCTATCAGTGCATACTGTGAGTAGCAATTAAGAACAATTAATCAAGTGTACTGTGCATTGTTAAATAAATTGTGCAGTGATAAAAACTGTGAAACTTGTGATTGTTTAATTTTGCAATCCGAAGAACTCTTATTAAAAACGTTTATTACTGGTTTTGGTAATAAAACGTAACAATACATTCAATCAGCAATATCTTCGTATTCTGGACAATTTTTTTTTAATATATTCTGATAGTTTTATGGTAAGGGCTACCATGATAAAGCGAAACAGTCGATTTCAAGGTCGACGTATAAATAATCAAACTACAGTCAGCTGACGTAACCTACTTCGAGAATCTCAGTTTCAACGACCTTCCCAGTGAGGAAGAGACAGTCACAACTAACTTAGGAGGGAACGAGCACTTCAGAAATGTAAGTAGCAATGTTTAATTAGATTTAATAAATATATCATGTAAGCAGGCACTTATTAATACAATATCTAGGAAAGAATTATCTCCTGTCTAGGGCTTTGTTAAACTAATGATATTATTTTTGAAAAGTGATAGCTCCTGAGAAGGGGGTTTGTAAGTCACGAGACTTGTAGGGTAGTATGCATAAAGTTTGCGCGTAAAAAATGTTTTTTATTGGTGACCCTTGGCATGAAACTATGCAGAACATATAATAAAATCAGTACTATGGAGGAAGAATATACGAGTAGGTTCCGTTGGACATAGGGAAGGACCAAATATAAGGATTTGGAAGATTGGCGTAATCGCGAGAAGCTAAAACCGTTTTCTTGCTATGGTCGTCCATTTTGACCTAATAATACTATAAAGTCTGATAAACCTAGAGGAAAGGAAGAGTATTTTTGTATATTCTAAATGAACGCTTATATTAATTTCCTAAAACTAATGTTACCTGCAGTCCATAATTATATACTTCCAGTAAATCCAGTAGTATTATACTGGTTAGACGATTGTAAAAACTAAAAATTAGTTAACTCATTTTTCCGAAGCCTCCCAAAAAAGGTATCTCTCAAACCTTCTTGATAATAGAGTTTTCACTAGCATTTTATGATACATTTTAAATCTTTAATGATGAACCCTCACCACTCATCCATAACAGATATTAACAAATAAATTATGAACTTCCTTAATTTATTGGGTTAGCCAAGTGAGTTAGTTACATCATTGGCTATAATCTCACATGGTAAACTAAGGATCGCGACTTGGATTCCCACCTCGGCAGTAGGAGTTTCTTTAGTGATGAACTCATTAAATAAAATCCCTAGTTCCACCATGACTAGAAATGGTTGGTAACCTTATGATAACCCGTCCCAATTAGCCAAAAAAGCAATAAGTGGGCGGTAATAAATTATAATAATAATCGATTTTTGTTGTGCTGGATGGTGAAGGAATTATTATCTCAGGTAAGAAAATAAAGGCCTCGTTCCTTCACAAGAGTTTAATCTGTGGAACAGAGCGCTTTCAGAGCATACGCTCCATCATCAGTGTCCTGCTGGCGAACATTAACCTTTAAAAACGTCCTATAAGAAGTCCCAAGGAATGCTTGGTCCCAGTAACGTCTCTGTGAAGGGGCAAGTCATTGTCTCGCTTCTCTTTTTTTCTTCTTTGTTCGTTTTAGCAGATTTTCCTTAAGGTAAATCAGCTATTGAGGTCATGACGCAAGTTTTGACATTTTTCTTCAAAATTCCATCGATCCTACTCAGGAGATGATGAAAATGAGGTCTGTTCAAAACTGTATTAATGCATATATATATATTTGTCTGTTACCGCTCTAGCGGTCGCAATTTTTGTCTTATCGATACCAAACTTGATATATAATCGTTTTATACAAAAAGAAAGATAAAGTTCGTTAAGGGCTGAAATCGGAAGAGGGGGAGGGTGGGGGTTTAGAGGGGGAGAATTTCGAAAATTTTTAATATATCCGTTATTATGCGTCGGATCGAAAAATTGTATAGAACCAATTAATGAAAGAAATACAAATGTTGTTATGTACAGTTTTTCACTATCTTGATTATTGACAGAGATATTTGCATATTTTAGTTTTCGGTCTTCAGTAAACCCCCACTCCTATCAACTATATTCTATTTTGTTATGAAGCACTTTATTTGAAGCTTAAATACCAAAAATTGTTCTCATTAAACTTTTAAAATTTGAGATAAATGTAAATACGTAGCGCACGTGGGAAATCTGCTTAGTTATTGCAGCCCCTGCGTGAGAGACTTTTTTTATATGTATCGCACCCTGTAGCTCCTCCAGTGTGTGTCCCAGTGGCAGCTTTTAATTTTAATCTGTAAACATATTTTTCTTCATATACATTCACTGGGGTATTTGTATTCTTATGTTTTATGTTCTAACTATTGGCATTCAATATGTACTTATATTTATCTTCTCAGGTAAGAAAAAACGCCTCTTTCCTTCACTGTTCTTTATTCGTTGCGACAGAGCGCCCTGCTGGCAAACAGCAGGGCACTGATGATGGAGCGTATGCTCTGAAAGCGCTCTGTCGCAACGAATAAAGAACAGTGAAGGAAAGAGGCGTTTTTTCTTACCTGAGATAATAATTCCTTCACCATCCAGCACCTCAAGAAAAAAAATGGTTATATTTATCTTTTCTTAATTTAATGATTTCTTATACGACGTATGCTCAGAAAGCTCTCTGTCGCACAGATAAAACTATTGTGAAGGAACGACGCAATTATTTTCTTACCTGATATAATAATAATATTAATTAATTCTCAGGCAAGGTAAGTTTTATTTTATTTTATTTAATAAGAATATAAGAATTTATAAATGAAATTCTTTGTCCTACCATTTATTTGCTGCTTAGTTCAAAATTATTTTTCTGTCAATTATTTTTAACCCAAAAATTTGTTAAATCTTAATATTTCTATTAAGATATCTATTTCTTATATATATATATATATATATATATATATATAAGATATCTATTATACATATTTATTGTAAGCCCACACGGGATGGTATAAGTCTTGTATAATTTTACTTCATGTGCCAGTATATATGGAAATTAATGTCACCGAGCTCTGAGTGTGAGCATCTACCGGATGCCTAGTGTTCTCTCAGCCGTGTGAGGCAATTTAGTATCTACTTGAATAGACAGAAAAATGGAACGTGCTAAATTACGAAGTAGTATATTAACATTTCTTTTTCTTCGAATAGGCGATTTTTTTTTTTTCAAAATACAACAGAACAGAGTGTACTAGCTTCATACACATAATCCTTTGTATGAGGTTTCAAATCTCAAAGTGTAATTATTGTGTAAACAATTACCTAATATGATTACTTGTCATTTGGTTTATTTGCCTTGGATCTCTCCAACAATAAATATCTTATATTGCAGTTCACAATTTAGTGTTTAATTTGGAGAAGAGGTCTTTGGAGGGGGTAAAACAATCACTTAATTTTATTGCCTCATTAAGATCTCATATTACGTTATTTGCATGGACAGTTATGGTTTATATGCTTTTTTAATCTAAGTAGTGTTGTAATTTATTTTTTAATATTTCTTACTATTGAAAATACTTTAAAGCTTGATAGAACAAATAAATTTTAATAATACAATAGAATCTTTCCTTCATAATAACATTTATTCAGAGCCCAGTCTACACATCAAAAATTCTAAAACATTAAATTTCCTCGGAATTTAAAAGTGAAAAAAAAAAGTCCAAGGTTTAAAAAAATAATGGAGAAATGGCCGTAGGTAAATAGAATTTACAAGGCATATTTATCAAATTTTTAAACAAAAGAAAATCGATTAGAAATAAATGTAGTGATGCTTCTTTAGAAATCGACTTTTTAAAACTTTGTAGGCATCGATTTAATGTACCTACATTGTCAGCTGAGAGGTGTGTTACTCGTACATCTCCATTTTTGTTAGTCCTGACGTGATCACCGAGGTGGTAAGGTCGAATCTTTTTATAATAAGTGTATTACTCCTGAAGAGGCGACATAGTGGAAAATGAATCAGTGCGTGTTTTCATCTATTGTCCTTCGGCCATTGAAACAAGGTCACAGTCGACAATTTAAAAAAAAAAATAAATAAAAAAATAAAAAGGACATTTTCATTCGTTAAATTGTGCAAACACAAACGATAAAATCTTGATTCACAGGAAAGCAAAGATGTAGCTGAGGATTCTCTATTTTTTTTTCTGATCCCTTGATTTTCAATTACTTATGATTGTCTACTATGATGCACTTTCGAAACGGTAAATAAGTTTGTTTTGAAACTGTTAAGTAAGAAATGGTATAATTTTACGGAGGCGGACTTTATAGTGTCGTATTCACACCGTTTTCTTCAATATCTGGTCTGCTGCCAGTTTTAACGCTTTGGCAAAGTACTTCAAAAGTTTAGTGATAAAGTGCCAATTAAAGCAAAGTGACTTAAGCCTTTCGTAAAAATACTGATATTACTTTACAGATCCCACTGAAGATTTCTGTAGGTTTTTATCTTTAAAGCCTAACAATAAAAGTCCGTCACGCAGGTGCTGCGTAAACTAAGCAGATTTCCCACGAGAAGTTTTACAATAGAGAAATTTCAGAATAGAGTCGAACAGTTACGGGAACGGCCCGAACTAGCTCTTGAAGGAAACTCACGACTAGACCCGAAGTTAGCCGATCTCATCTCAGAAGCTGAAAACATTATTTATAGTAAATTTAATTTGCAATAAGATTAATTCCATGTAAGTTTTCGATCCGACGTATAGTAACGGAGATATTTCGAATTTTCGAAAATCCTCCCCTCTAAACCCCCCCTCCCACTGATCCGATTTCAGGCATTAACGAACTTGATCTTTATTTGTGCATAAAACGTTTAAATATCGAGTTTGGTAACGATCAAACGAAAATTGCGACCGCTAGAGCGTTAACAGACAAATATATATATATATATATATATATATAATTTTGAACAGACCTCATTTTCGTCATCTCCTGGGTAGGATCGATGGACATTTGAAGCAATTTTTCGAAACTCACGTCATGAGTACAACCTCAATAGCTGATTTCCCTTAGGGGAAATCTGCTAAAATTAAATGTCGAGTAAATAGTTAGCTGTTTATTTTTTTAAAAATTATCACAATAATTATTTGATATATTTTTTTAAACGTTCCCACTTAACAGTATGCATTTGAGAAAACATTCAATTGCCTGTACAAGAATATTCAAATTAGAAAGCGGAACCATATCTATATATATATATAAAATTGTAACCTCTGTCTGTACATTAATTTTTTTCACGAAATTTCACGATAACTTTTCGTTTCACATGTCATAGACACCATAACTGCATTTTGTTTCTTTGGTGTCTGTTTGTTTGTTTGTTTATTTGTTTGTTTGTTTGTTTGTTTGTTACCTTTTCACGCATAAACGGCTGAACCGAATTTTATGAAACTTGGTATGTATATTACTACTAACCCAACTTAGACTTTAGGCTATATTAATATCCTCTGAGACGAACAGGAGTGAAGGTTTTAAGGGAATCCAGAAATTAAAAATAGCGATATTTCGATTCCTATTGGTTTTTCGGCAAATATGCACATAACAAATGTTGTTTATTTTGTTATTTAGAGTAACTTTTGTTATATACACTTTCGTCGTATACCGAGTTATAAACGAGATATACGCTAAAACCTATAGAGGAAGCGAACTATTTTATATGGCACAAAAGAATCAACCAAACTAAATAAAAATCGGTATGTGTATTAGCACTAACGCTTTCATTATAACAAGCCATGCCAACATTTCTAGGGACGGGTAGGAGTGGGGGTTATAAGGGAAGCCAGAAATTAAAAATAGCGATATTTCGTTTCTTATTGATTTTTCGGCATATATGCACATAACAAATGTTTATTTTGTTATTTAGAGTAACTTTTGTTATATACACTTTCGTCGTATACCGAGTTATAAACGAGATATACGCTAAAACCTATAGAGGAAGCGAACTATTTTATATGGCACAAAAGAATCAACCAAACTAATTAAAAATCGGTATGTGTATTAGCACTAACGCTTTCATTATAACAAGCCATGCCAACATTTCTAGGGACGGGTAGGAGTGGGGGTTATAAGGGAAGCCAGAAATTAAAAAGAGCGATATTTCGTTTCTTATTGATTTTTCGGCATATATGAACATAACAAAAGTTGTTTATTGTGTAATGTAGAGTAACTTTTGTTATATTCACTTTTGCCGTATACGTAAGTATAAATGAGTTATACTCTAAAACCTATAGAGGGAGTCCACAATTTTATTTGGCACAAAAGACTCAACCGAACTAAACCAAACTCGGTATTTGAATTAGTACTAACGCCTTCCTTATAATAAGCCATACTATTTCTAGGGACGGGCAGGAGTGGGAGTTGTAAGGGAGGCCTGAAATTAAAATAGTGATTTCCTATTGGGGTTTCCACAAATATGCAAATAACAAAAGTTGTTTCTTTTGTTATTTAGAGAAATTTTCTCAACACTTCTTTTCAATATGAACTACCAGGTACCTCAAATGAAAAAATTTATTCAAATGTATGTCAATATTTCTCATTAATAATTCAAATCTATGCATAAAGCACAGGAAACGGGAAATATGACAATATGCAGAACAGTGAAGTCTTGCATAAAAAAATAATTTTATTATTAACAAATCCGCATAAACGACGGGTGTTAACCCTAAACACTGGGACGGGTAAATGTCATAATATTGTGTAAAGTATAGCCTTGCCAAAAATATACCACCAACATTCAGCCCCAAATGAATTCCCGAGCGAAGCCGGGTATCTCAGCTAGTTATATATATGTGTGTGTGTGTGTGTGTGTGTGCATGTTTGTAAGTATATATATATATATATATATATATATATATATATATATATATATATATATATATATACTAAGAGAGAGAGCTGCATAGAAAGTCATATATATTTGTCTCTTTACGCTCTATCAGTCCAGAGTTTTGTTTAATCATTCCCAAACTCGATGTTTAAACGTTTTATGTAAACGTCAGAGGAGAGAGGTTAGATGTTTGTTTGTTACATTAGGGCAAAAAAGAGCAAGGTCATCAATGCCCGACAATTATCGCACCGTATTTGAGTTCCCCGACTATTGGAAATCGCAGACACAAGCACACTAGGCCGGTTTTTTTTTTTTTAAATATTCAAACTAACTATTTAAAGAAATATTAAAATCAATGATAATAATTAAATTAAAACTATTGAAATAAATATCAAAATTAATGCTACTAACACTGCATTAGGCGCGTCCCTAGTCAGTGGGCGCATGTCATCTCTCAGATGACTTACCACCTTTCCTTAAGTATTAAAGTAAGAAGGTTAGTTTTAATTAAGCCTGTACAAATATTTGTATAAAAGTTATAATTGATACGTTATATGAAGAATATACATGATTTATGATTATATAATTTGAAAAAAAATATATTTCACACATTATCTTGGCTTACACAATTTAAAATTGATACATACATATGTTATACATACACATTATAAAGTCAGGTTTATAAAATAGTTAGGTAGGTTTATATAATGAAATATGGTCATTGCCTAAATAAATTACTTGAGAATTGGTCCCCGAAATATTCAGAAGTGAAAAAAATACTACCATAGGCCACCTTCTGGTATTTCTCGATAAATTATAAAGTGAACACATTTTATCCAATATGTCCAAACCTACTTTGGTTTGATTATAATGTGTTATAATGGGAGGCTTTTTTATTTTCTCCTGTCCTCTCATTCATTTCTCCATCTTAATGCATACATAGCCAATACATTTCTAATTTTATTTTTTGAGACATAAAAACCAGGGTGCCCTCCTTCCTATAAGCGAAGATGCTTGAATTTATTTCCTTATTTTCTATACTTTTCAGCTCCCTGTAAATCTGCCTCTGCACTACTTACTTAGGTAGTCGCGCGGGATCTCACAGATGCCTCAAGGTCATGCACAGTACTGGAGAATCAGAAGAGGGTTTCAACAGTACTGGTGTAAGGCTGTAGACATGAGGGGAAGGTAGCTAGGGTGGGGGGCACCCAGGTTCCTCTACTCAGCAGTTCAAAATGTCACTCCAACTCATCTCTCAGATGACGTGCGACTACTGCAGTGTTAATTATACCAAACATGTTTATTAAAATAAACATAGAAATTAAAACAATTAAAATAAACATTAAAAAAAATAGACAAGGTTAGAGCCACGAAACTTAAAATTTGGAAGTACTCCATTATTATGGATTGGCCCAAATCCCGAGGGATTATGGATTGAATTATAAAGTGGTATACAACAAGTCTTCTTCAACGTCTGATTGAGCTAATAACTGTTGAGTATAAAAACTGTTCCTGGGGCAATATTTTGTCTATCTATTTATTTTTTAACTCAAAAATTAAGAA
The DNA here is from genome assembly GCA_019009955.1 of Riptortus pedestris. NCBI lineage: Eukaryota > Metazoa > Arthropoda > Insecta > Hemiptera > Alydidae > Riptortus > Riptortus pedestris. The sequence continues at coordinate 65,680,589 of CM032228.1, forward strand.
AGTTGTAAAATTTTTGTTCAGCTTTAAGTTAACCCTCATTTCAGCTCTTATCGCATGATAAGAATGAACAATAAATGGACTTACTCTATACTTAAATACGATATAGTCTTTTCACTAGACTTGAATGGGGGTTAGAGAAGGGTAAAATCATATATTCGAAATAATACAAATAGGATGAAAAAGTATAAAGTAACTAATCTTTTGAAAAATAATCTTATACATCTGTGGCTTCATTAATTTTTGAGTCGAGTAATTCGTTGCTTAAGTTTTTATTTAGCCCCGCGTCTACCCTTGTATGATAAAGACCTTGTGTCCAGTTTAAATTTCAATGACTTTTACAATGTCTACGAGAGAAATATAGGATAGAATGCGGAATGGTCTCAGCAACCTGCAGTTTTTGTATTTATTTATTTATTCATACAATAATCGCATTTTGCACCTGGAGCGATTTAGCGACGAATCAGTTATTTAACATATAACATTATTATATTTACGTAAGTATGCTCATTTCTGCAATTATTTTCAGTATTGACCTACATTATATTTTTTTGAAATTGTTGTTATGTTTCAAGTAGAGTAATAAGCGGTCTACATACGGGCTATAGTCATGTAGTAATTCAATCAAAGTGTATGGTAGGTCTATGTGAGTCCTTAAATATCAGTCAGTAAGTATATGTTTTATAGTAAGTCTACAGTTACAGTGTTGGCAGTAAAGTTCCTCTTCTCCAGTAAGTACGTAAGTGTGGGTCAGTCGTGAATGGCCAATTCTCAACCTCCTTAAAACTACTTCTTCTCTTCTAATTAGCCTTCTTGAAAAAGGTTATTCACCAAGTGTATGTTTCAGTTCTTGAATTTTGTTATCAGTTGTGGTAAACCAAGTTTTCTGCCATGAGTTGAGTATCATATGTTTTGCTTGGGCAACATCTTGATATGTACAGTATGTGTTGTCCTGAGTTAGTTTTCCTTCTACAACCAGCTGTTAAAGAAGGTGGAAAATATGCTCAGTTTATGCAACACCTTTTTGTCGGACTATTTTTCTATAGCAGATAAAGGGGATTTCCAAGTTTTTTATGGTCTTTTTTATTAATTTTCAGGAAAACCCCTAAATAGATATATATTTAATGATACGGACAATTTTTTTCATACTTTCTGTGGTTATACATTATGTAACATCTTTATTAATTAATTTTATACTGTTGGATTTATAATATTAAACAAGGTATTTTAGCAGATCTCCCTTAAGGAAATCAGCTATTGGGGTCGTACTCATGAAGCAATTTTCGAATAATTTCTTCAAATGTCCATCAATCATACCCAGGAGAAAATGAGGTCTTCTCAAAATTATATATATATATATATATATATACATACATATACATATACATATTTTTATCTAATAACGCTCTAGCGGTCGCAATTTTTGTTTGATAGCTACCAAACTCGATATTTATGCGTATTACGAAAAAAGAAAGAACAAATGCGTTAATGGCTGAAATCGAACCTGTGGGAGGGGGGGGGGTTAGAGGGGGGAGTTTCGAAAGTTCATAATATCTCTTGGATCGAAACATTGTGCAAAACCAGTCGTATTGCAAATTAAATGTATTATAAATATCGTTATACATTTATTCTCTATCTTGAATATAACCGAGATATTTGTTTTGTTATTTTTAGTTTTCAGCATTCCCCAAACCCCCTCCTACTCATGTCATATCAATAATATACTGTTATATGATGAACCTCATTATTCTAAGGCTAAATACGAAATATTGTTTTCATTGAACTTCTACTTTATGAGATATATGCAAAAACTTTCTTTTGTTCCTGGAATACTAAAATTTGAATGATTGAGATAAAAATTATTCTGATTTATTATAAATTTCAGTTTTAGTTATTGTAAATAGTTTTCAATAAAAATAATATATTCACATATATTTCAGTAATTATTTTTCTTTCTGGTGAAAAATAATTCTATATATATATATATATATATATATATATATATATATATATATATATATATATCTGTTCAGCTCCGGGCGGTTGGCAGACCTGTTTGTTAACAATTCAGAAGCTCTCCATTTGGAGGTTGTTAAAATTGACATAAAGATTTCTCAATACTGTCTGTATTTATTCACTTAATATTCACGATGGTGTTAAGTGTTACAAGTATGTAGATTTATCTATTGTAAAACTTCAAGTTGGAAATCTGCTTAGTTTACGCAGCTCCTGCGTGTCCGACTTATTATTATTTCCATTACTCTATGGAAGAAGTGTTTCTGCGATATATCTTTATTCGTGGAATGTCAGTATTTTTATGTTAAATTCTAAGAAACATTTATGAGATATAATACTTTCTTGAAGACATTTGTAGTCTGTTGCAATATAAATATTTTCAGATGTATAGGAAAATTTTGATTTTCGTGGAAATTTATAAGCGACGCTAGTTTTGATTTAATTTCTGAAACGCGATTCCTGGTATATTATCGAAACGCTCCAGAAAAAAAAAAATCAGATAGAGTTGTTCTGCGTACTCTGAGTTCGGATGTCAAACGAAAAGATTGATAAGGTTCTATACTGATAAGAATAAAAAGTGGTCCCACGTTTAGATGTATCAGAGAGTTCTCATTGTGCGGCTCAACATGAATTCCTCAGCTTTCATTTTGCTAACTCTTTTTTCGGTAATAAATCATTGCACTATTTTACTCACTTTACTATTTTTATTTTTTGTTTATATTGAAAATAGAGCTTGATCTATTCTTCATTACTTGTACTGATACATAAATCTAATTTATTACATAAAGTTTCCTGAAGGAAGCTATATTTCTGTTCTACTGACATTTTTCACTATATAAAATTTTCAGCAGTAAATTACTTTAATGTCTGCCTTGCCTTTTTAACATATATTCTTGTTGATTTGAGCTGTTCTAACGGAGGGATAATAATTATATCTGTGTATTTGGCCTCAGATTTGCAGTCACCTTGTTATGTAATGTTTACGTTTCATTAATCAGAAATCTTTACTGAGATTCTTTTCTGTCATATACATTATTGGTTACAATAATTTTAGAAAAACATAGATACACTATCTTAGGCTCGTACGTTGCTTGTGGTTAATGAAAGTAATAAAATAAATAGAAAAAGTCATCCTTGGTTGTAACAAAATAAATAAATAAATGCATCGACATAATTCTTTCCCCGCATTAATTATATATTCCAATTCAGAAGGGAAAACCCAGTGTTTTTAAAATTTGAGTTTAAAGACAGTAATCTAGTTAGTTAGAAACAACTTTCTACCCTTAATTTATTGTTTTACAAAACTTCAAGAGTTTTCTCTAGTGTAAAAATTGCATGAATTTTCCCAGGAAATTATTGCTATTCTGTAATATTCTGCTAAATATACCACGGTGTTTCAAAATCATTCTTATCGGTCCACTTGGAGATTTGATGGAACAATATGAATAGGTATGAGACAGTTAATTGTGTTAGCCTCCTTACAACTTCCCGATTTATAACCATACATAGAACTATTATACATATATGTATAAAAAGGTAAGATCATTTTTCATAACATGCTTACCGTAATAACACTTTAATTTGTACTAATGAAATTGTTGATTCCCACTATAGTTTCTAGCGCATATATTGTTTATACTTCGTTATACGACAAAAGTGTAATAACATAATTTAATCTAAATAACATTACACACGATTCCTGTTATGTGCATGTTTGCCGAAAACGCTATAGGAAACAAAACATCGTGATTTTTCATTTCAGGTCTACCTCATAAACCTCGATCCTGTTCGTCTCTGAAAATATTATTTTAACCTAAAGTCTAAGTTAAATTCGTAGTAATCACACAAAAAAAAACGTATCGAGTCTCATAAACTTCGGCTCAGTAGTTTAGGCGTAAAAATGTAACAAATAAATAAATAAACAGACAAACAAACAAATTGACACCGAACCCAAAAATTGTTGATATCGTACTAATGGTATATGAAACGAAGACTTATAGTGAAATTTTGAGAAAAAAATTCAATGCACAGACAGAGGTTACAGTTTTATATATATATATATATATATATATATATATATATATATACATATAAATATATTAGTGTGTGTGTATGAATATATATAATTTCTAGGCTTCTTTATCATGGAGAGCTCCCTTTATTACCGAATAACTATCATAACGTCATAAGTCAGAAGCCTAATCCATCTTCTGTCTTTACTCGATAGTGTTAACTTTCATATTTCAGAGCTGTTTAATTAGAGATATGTATGTAGAAGTAACGATAAGTTATTCCTTTGAAACCGAACCCCCCCACTCATCCATTACGAACCTTCTTCGTGCTACATTAATTTTCGAAATAATGCCCAATTTGGAAATCATTTGAAAATCCATTTGCTATGTTTGAAATGCCATTCTCTTGCAATAGCTTATCAAGTGATTTGCTTGAAATGGCTCCCACATCTATATTACATAGCATACTCATTTGTGTAGTAACATTTTTCAAAGGCTGCTGTGACACTGTTATACATGTTTTTAATGGCCTATGGACTTTGGAAGAAAAGTAGGCCTAAACCACTTAAAAAACATTGACAAATTTCCTTTCGTAAAATATTTGCAATTAAGCTTTAGTTCATATATAATACATCTAATCAGGAATATCGCCCTAAACACGCTAAACGAACATTAGTCACTCAACATGTAGGTACTACAAGCTGTATTATTTAAACGCACATTACTACTTATTCATGCTAAGGGAGATGAGCTATTGTGTATTTTAGTTATCTGTGCTACAGATCATATTTAACCAATCTTCAGTGTACTTCATCATACCGAAACTGCTCATATTAAATGGTGAATTCCAAAAAATAATACAGTTGTGCTGCTGACATTTTATATAGTTCAAGCATACTGCGACTCTTAAAAATCCTTCAATTATGGACATAATACTTTCAGGGTAAACCACCCCATCTACAGTACTCTGTGGCTTAACCAATACACAGGTTGAATAAAAAGTCCGCCCCGGTGGGGCTGCGTTAACTAAGCAGATTCCTCACTTGCACCACGTATTTGCATTTATCTCAAAACGTAAAAGCTCAATGAGAAAAATATTTTGTTTCTCGGCTTCAAATAAAGTGCATTCATAATATAACAGCGCAATGTTAATATTACTCGTGTAGGAGTGGGGGTTTTATGAAGGCTAAAAGCTAAAAAATGCAAATATCTCGGCCAATAATCAAGTAGTGACAAAATGTTCATAACAACATTTATAGCGTATTACATTCGTTTTATTGGTTCTATACAATTTTTCGATCCAACGCATGACGGATATATTAAGAATCTTCGAAATTCTCGAGGTTTAAACAAATATTTCTCCACAAGTTTAGAGTAATTAAAATAAAGTGGAAGCTAAAAATATGATAAATATGTTTCCAAAGTGTAAAATTGATAAGTCTAATATCTACATCCACTTATAAAATAATAATAATGAAAATAAATATTAAATTAGCTGCGTAATATTAATTTTATACATGTTCAAGTTATTTTATGTTTGGATGCAGATGTTAGAATTGTTTGTATGAGATTAGTTTTTTTTCATTTGCACAAATATGGAATCCTTTATTTTATTAAAACAGTCTACAAGGTAATAATAAATATAATAGTTGTAGTAGTAGTAGTAATAGTAATACTTAAGATGATAAATGTGTTTTCTCTAAAATGTTTTTATTAACTTACAAATGAATCATTCCAGGAATTTGTTCAATACGTACATTGAAAAACATATTATTTGTTGTTATCAAAATTCCTCAGCACTGAAGGATAACATTTCAAGGGAAGCCATAATCTCTTGTTGACAAACATATCTAATTGTTTAATCGTATTTTTTATGTGTTTAGGAATGATTTATTCGTTATATTTTATACTCTCTTACAAAGGGTTGTTATCTTGAAGGATTTTCTGGAAACAAAGGAAAATATTATTTCTTGAAATTACAAAAACTAAAATCCAATAAAAAGGGAAAATGTATGCCCACTTAACGAAATCGTTTTTCGTAGATATTAGTAACATAACATGGCTAGATATTTCAGGCAAAAAACAGGATCTTAAGTTCTCAAATGAGCTATCTTTATTGCATTTTTTTCCCAATAGGAGACGTTTAACAACAACAATGAATGGAAGAGAGACATACTGTGCTAAAAACATACAGGGTAATTTTGTAAATTTTGATATCTCGTCCATTTAGGCAATCCATAATCTTCTTAGATAATAAGATTACTAACCAAAGTCCAAACATTATTCCACTATGTCAGTACAACCTTAATTCTTCACGGAAGGATAAAAAAATCGTATAATACACAATATATATATATATAATATTTTTGAATAATTACCATTGGTTTTAAGGCTGTTTATGATAAGAATATTTTATTCCCCTGTGGAGAATTAAGGTTGTACTGACATAGAGAAATAATTTTGGGGTTTTGCTGCTATTTGAAAAAATATAATAAAATAGCTGATTTGAGACCTTAGGATTCTTGTTTTTGCCTAAAATACTTGAATTGGTCTCAGTAAGAATTAGATGGAATGGCTAACTATTTTTTTTCCTTCATTCTACGTAGTTCTTGTTGTTAGTTCTTTGTTGTTAAGTAGAAGAAAAATGATAATATGCGTTAATAATAGACGACTCATTTTTCTTGCCACAGCCTGTTTTGAGCATATATTTTGATTAATAATAAATTACAATTAATGTTTCAGGTGCAGCTTTGTGGACAATGCCTTGCTGGAGTTATGAGGGTAATTATGAATATAAATTTTATTATTTTCTATCATGTAAATTATTAATCGTCAAAAAAATATATTTACATCGTGACAAGTAAACGGATTAAGCTATCCTAAGTAAACCGTAAACATCAATATTTCTTAAATAAATACTAGATTGTAAATTAATAAATGTTAACAAAAGGCTTTCTCAATGTAGCTTTCATTACAATTGGAGTCATATTTCATCGATGTTTTTCCAATGGGTATATATACATAGGAAAAAAGAAAATTATTATTTTGAATTAAAATCATTATTTTGGTTCTTTGAAATTGATACAGCCTCTTCACATCCATTGATGGTGATTGACAGGGATATCAATGCACAATACCTTAAGTTAACCGATAAAAGAAATGAAGGTAGTGTTTTAGTAATAGAGTTCCTGGTGGGATGTATTTATTATCACATTATTGAAAGGAACAATGAGTTTATATAGTGATTCTTACTTGTTTCTCCTGTATCGATGGATTGTAACACCAGCTTCTCTTCGTTCCGCTAGAAAGAAATACTCCTTTTAATATACATTGTTTTGATTTCATCCAATGACGTAAATAACATAAGAATAGAAAAAAAAAAAGTGTTAAAGGAATCACTATTTGTATTTAAAATTTATAAACATATTTATAATACATTAACGTTTCTGAAAAATTTAAATCATTTACTCCTTATTTTTAAAGTATATTCCAAGTGTTTTGAAGAAAAAAACGACATAAAAGAACAAATTTATATTTTTGCAAAATATACCGGTGGTAACCACGTTGCAATGTTTATTTTGCATCCTAGTGGAGAGGAAAATGCACAGGAAAGCGCAATCTACTTGAATTCATTTGAATTTGTAATTCTATTATTTCAGGTGGAACGAAACAGGAAATGGCGCAGTTTTAATTATAGTCATGATAGGAATTTTGCAGTTTGAATTTCAGAATTATTTTTACGTCAAAGAAACGGACGTTAGGCTACATAGTGATAATACAGTGAATTGTGTTAAAAATAAAAAAATAAATAAAAACGAGAGAGCTAATTTGACACAATTTTTAAATTCGTTTCATAATATATATTTTAAGGAGCTTTCGAATATCTCCAAACATAGTGTGACATAATATCTTATGGGGTTTATCCTGAGTTTAATAATTCTGGCCTTCGCCGACTTCTTGGCATGGACCCGAATGTACTATGTAAAAATAGACCAACATAGTCATATAATGTTCATATTTCTTTTACTCAAGCAATTAATTACAATTTACTATGTAACTAAGAATAATGTTCCTAAAACTTGAGTTTGTTGCCTAATATCTATATTCCATCTTAATTATACTTGAATATTTTTAATAGTATTTCTACGACACTGTAAGTTTTGGTATATATGTTAAACCTTACCTAGACCCTACTGTAACAAATTTCAAATAAACTTAAGTTTTGAGTCAATTAGTTCAATATATTCATCAAAAATATGTATATCAAGTAGTTGACGATTGATAGTTATCAAAGAGAAAACATTACAACTGTAGTTTTGTTTTACAACTGAGTTTTGTCAAAATTTTAGTATTTTGAATATTATTTACTTATTTTTCATTATGGTTTAGAATTAGAACGTAGAAATTGAAACGCGGAGTAAACAATAAATAATCATTAAACATACCAATTAAATGGACAATTAGAGCCCTTATAATAATTGTAATAATGTTTTTGAACTAATCTAATATTTAGTGAATTTAATTAAACCAGCAAGGCGGATAAAAAGTAAATATTTACTTTTTTAATCTTCAGATTCATACTTTAAAAAGAAAATTTTGTTTCCACCAAATGTTTTTTTATATAATACTCGATGCTTGTGTTATCACGTGACAAAACAGAACTACTGAAGATTTATTCTTCTATATTTTTTGTTATCTCCTTTATTCTACAGTATTTTTGCTAATTTCTCATTTATTGCTGTCAAGCAGTTATAATATTAATTTATAACCCTTAGAACACCTATTTACAGCTAATACATACATCCCCTTCACTTTCTCCTATCGTTGTCTAACATATGTGAGGAATCTAGAAGGATTTATCCCATTCTTATTTCAGAATAAAAATACTTTCTTACAGCTGATATGAAACCTTGTTTCAAAGTTCACTACAACTGCATTCAGACCTCAGCCATGACGCACATGGCTAGCCCGAGCCCCTACAGGCGATAGCCGATACAGATTACGTTCATCAGTAAAATCACGATCACAAACAGTTTTTTATATCTACGATCATTATTAAGCAAACAAGGCATTTCCTAATATTTAGCCACACGTTTTTGTGTTCTGATACAGCGTAATTTTGCTATCATTCACGACTGATACAATGAGCGATAAGACATTGTTTATCTTCGTTTCCTGCTTCAGCGTGATAAAAACATGGCGATGTTTGTTTACTATAAAAAGTATCAGACGAAGCCGTTTCGTCAGAAGCTAATTAGAACTGATACAAGAATCAAAAGAAATATGTGACGGTCAATTGTTTATTAATTATTATATTTGTCGTCCAGTTAAAGTAAATTCTATATTTCTCAAAGAGATTTGCTGAGATGTGGTGGAGGGTAGATATCAAAGAGAAAACATAAAACCAGGTCTTTTTTTGTGTTTTCTTCTTTGTAAATTTTTACAAGTGACCACTGTGTTAAACCAATGCTAGTCTAAAGGAACTACACCTACTCATTTTACTCCGCCGTTTAAGAATATAGAAAACATTAATCGTTATCATGATTTAAAGCTTACGCCTTGAAGTTGGTACCATTGCGTACTGAAGCTGCTCTTTTTATATTACTACACTCACCGAAATCCATAAAATGCTTGATGTCTTCAAAATAGGATTTTCTAGGCCTCCCGCATCTACTAAACACAATATCCATACATTCGAAAAACATTAATAAGGACTGGAAATGTAAGGAGTTTCTTGATAACCCCTCCCATGTCACTGATGCATCTCAAATAACTCTCTGTTGTAAAACTTTAAGCCGTTGGCCACCGAACAGCTTGAACCGTTTACGAGGTGCAGCAAAGTGATCTTTTTCGTGATCCATAAAATACAACTCATAAGAGTCATTTTCCAATCCAAATACTCCAAGAAACGATTTTTATCGGGAACATTTAGTGACGAACATTTGCTTATCTTCTCAAACTTCTGAATTTATTTAATTATTGTTTGTAATTTTATAACGTACTCCTTCTTTTATAACGTAAAAATCAAGTTAACACGAGATAATGCCATTAAAAATAATAAACGCAGGAACTCCTGTCTTGCTTGTCACTATTTCATTGCACCATCTGATTCCAAATTCATGTCTGATCTACTCCACTTTTAGCAGATTTCCCTTAAGGGAAATAACTTATTGAGTACTCATGACGGAATTTTCGAAATTTTTCTTCAAATGTCCATCGATCCTACCTAGTAGATGACGAAAATGAAGTCCATTAAATACTGCATATATATATATATATATATATATATATATATATATATATATATATATATATATTTGTCTGTTACCGCTCTAGCGGTCGCAATTTTTGTTTGATCGTTACCCCAAACTCGATATTTAGTCGTTTTATGTAAAAAGAAAGATCAAGTTCGTTAACGGCTGAAATCGGACCAGTGGGAGGGGGGGGGGTTTAGAGGGGAGGATTTTCGAAAATTCGAAATATCTCCGTTACTATACGTGGGATCGAAATATTGTACTGAATCAATCTTATTGCAAATTAAAGTTACTATAAATTTTGTTATATACATTTATTCTCTTTCTTGAATATTAACCGAGATATTTGCATTTTTATTAATTCTGGGCTGCTAACGGACGAGTGAATTTCCTGCCAAAAGCTAGTTCGGGCGTTTCCTTGACTGCTCGGCTCTCGTGAAATTTCTCTATTGTAAAACATCACGTGGGAAATCTGCTTAGTTTACGCAGCCCCTGCGTGACGGACTTTTTATTTTTAAAAAGACCTTTTGAGCCAGGTTATTCCATGTCACTTTATGTTTCTCCATTTACTGTCGGTTTAAGCAGTAATTATCAGAAAAACAATTAAATTAATTACTCGTTGGCGTTTTTGACGTCGGTGATCAGAAATTGATCATCTTATACTTTAAAACATCTTGGTAATCACGCGTTTTCCTTTTAGATTATACTAAACTTTGGCTCTCAAGTTACGACAAATTACTTGAAATATTATTCGATACTTAATTTTCATATATGAAACTAGTTAAGTAGCTGATTTTGTTACAAATCTCATTATGTTAGAAATATTTAATTACAACCTAAAATGACACTCATGTTCTTGTTTTCTCTAAAAATCCCAAAATCCCATTCGGCAGTCTGGTCTTTCACTGTTAACTTGTTCTCAGAGAGCACGTGACTCCTAATACCTGACTTGTAGTAAATTAATATAAGTATTTTGAAATTAGGGAAGGATTTCGTGATAAGCCGATTGAATTTGAACCTGTTTCCTTCAATATACGCGATATTGTGAAGGATAAATCCGCCTACGTTGTAAATGAGTTCCTCAAAGGGCTTTTTATAAAGTGAAACATGTTAAGTAGGCACTAGATGAAGTAAAAAAAAAAACCAGGGGGAAGAGTTTCTGACAGCTTCAATTCCCTCTTTTTCATTAAAGGGATATTAGCATCCTAGTTCATTAAAAGGCCGTCACGCAGGGGCTGCGCAAACTAAGCATATTTCCCAAGTGAAATTTAATACATAAACCTAGATACTTTTATTCTTAACACCACCGTGAATATTTAGTGAACAAATACAAATGACAATGAGAAATTATTCAGCCAGTTTACAATTTTAATAACCTCCACAGCAGTAAGCGCCGGAACTTTAAACAAAAGGGGCGGGCAACATCTCAGAGCTATATAGATAGATAGTAAATATTATTGATAATAAAGAATAACAATTACTATAATATATTAATTTTATTGAAAAATATTTATTATATTTATTAGTGTAATTTATTATGAATCAGAATAATCTCATTCATTCTAAATTTAGTAATCCAGGAGTCACGGATCTAGTAATCTAGTAAGACGAGGGGGGGGGAGTGTTTATCAGAACGTATTTGTACGTATCTCATCTAGAAAACATTTGTTGAACATACTATTTGGTATTTTGGCTTGAATTAAGACGGTTCATGATATATTGGCTTATTCTTATCAAGCGATGGCTGAAAGTGGGAGGTTCCTGAAGGCCGAAAACTAAAAAAATATCAAAATATCACAGTTAATATTCATGCTAGAGAAAATATGTGTATAACAACATTTATAGGCAATTACTTTTATAATAAGATTGGATCTATATAAGATTTCGATCGGACGTATAATAAGGATGATACCTTGAATTTTCGAAATTCCTCCTCTCTAACCCCTCTCCCAGAGTCCGATTTCAGTTGTAAACGAACTTGATCTTTAGTTTCAAATATAACAATTATATATTGAGTTTGGCTACGATTAAAGACAATTTGCAATCGCTAAAGTGGTATAGCTGATTTACCTTAGAGAAAAATCTGGTAAAAAAAAAAAAAAATGCTATGAACGAAAATCAGTTGAAAGAGATAGGTACAGTTTCCCAGTATCAGTCTTCATTCCTATTATGAATTCTTGTTAATTGTGCTTCTCTTGGGGCTTCCTAATAAAGCAATTATGTAGCTTTGCCAATATTTAATTGGAAAATATACAGCTTTGGCAATATTATAGTTATTATTTATTAACGCCCACTTTGTGCTGTAATGGCTAGTCGGGGCGGGCTATCTCTACAGGTTACCGCCTATTTATAACCAGGGTGGAACTAAGGATTTTATTTAATGAGTTCTAAATAAATTCCTATTGCCCAGGCGGGAATCGTACTCGCCACTTTAGGTTTACCATTTTTATTTATGTTAAAACATTTCAAATGTAAGGTTTCTTTGATACATCACGTGGCCTTAAACATGTTTATTTTTTTTTTCGGTGTTAGCACCTAATAATGGCACGTTAGTGCGGAACGGTCTTGTGATTTAATAAGGAAATTGGTGGGAAGGCTTCCTGTTATAATACCTGTTTCTACAAAATACGAATTAAGTGTTAACTAAATTTCTGCTAGTATTTATTGCAGAACGAATAATATGGAGACATAGCAATATAATTACAAGGCTTCGCAAAATGTAAAGCATTCTTATTAGCAGATTTCCCTTAAAGTTGTACTCATGACGCGACTTTCGAAAAATGTCCGACGATCCTATCTATCCATCTATCTGTCTATCTATCTATCTATATACATATATATATATATATATATATATATATATATATATATATATATATATATATATATAGAGAGAGAGAGAGAGAGATAGAGAGAGAGACAGAGAAAGAGAGAGAGAGTTATATATTTGTCTGTTAACGCTCTTGCTGGCGTAATTTTCGTTTAATTGTTACCAAACTGGATACTTAAACGTTTTACTAAAGATCAAGTTCATGGCTGAAATTGGACCATAGTGAGGGTTTCGAAAATTCAAAATATCTCCGTTTTTATAAATCGGATGGAAACTGTATAAAATAAATCTCATTTAAAATTGAATGTTCTATAAATTAGCTGCTTTGGGCTTGTTCATTATCGTGAATATTAACTGATATATTTGAATTTTATAGTTTTCGGTCCTGAGTAACCCCCCCCCCCTCCCTACTCATGTACTATTAACAATAAACTGTAATATCATGTACTAGAATATTTTAATATTAAATACTTTCTGAAATATATGCAACTACGTGGGTGACGTAGGAGGGAAATTTGCTTAGTTAACGGAGCCCCTGCGGGATGGACTTTTATTATTTATTTACGTCTACTTTTTCCAACTCTGAATAATTGGGACGGTTATCTAGAGGCTACCACCTTTTCTAGCCAACCTGGGACTAAGGATTTCATTTAACGTGTTCGTCACTAATTAATCATTTTCATACATTAATTAATTTATTTGATTTTTTTTTTTTAGGATCCTTTGGAAAGCAGAGAGCTGTCCAAGGATTCGCCGGAGCATCTGGAAGAGACGTGGGACCGAGCAGCCCTGGAGGGGAAGAATCCTTCGAGTGAGGTTGGTACAGCTACTCTGATATATCATTGGCTAAGTAATAGCCGTCCATATATTAGGGGAGGATGAAAACTTGGAACCACTCCCAAAGATGGGGGCCACGGCTGATAGGGCCAGTCGCCCGTATCTATACCAGTAATATATATACATCTATAGCCATCGGAGCTCTTAATAGATTGCTTTTTGCGGGCGATAGTCTCTCATAAAGTGTCTCCGGGAATTCATCCATAATAATTGTTGTATATGGATATTTGTGCGGCATTTAAGTGAGTAGGTGTCCTCTTTCATTAGGTTAAGATGTACAAATGTTTTTAGCAAATTTCCTACGTGATATCGATTAATGATAAGGTGTAAGATATCAAATAACAAACCAAATTTGATATTTAAAGGCTTCATAAAAAACTAAAGCCAGAGTTCATAATGGTCAAATAGGTTCATAAGGATAATTAGCAATGGATTAAAACATTTAGGTAAAGTGGATTATATTGCAGGTTGATCACAATTACTTGAGGATGAACACATGTTATTTGTAATCACGGGTAAGAACAGTCCGTCATGCAGGGGCTAAACTAAGCAGATTTCCCACGTGAAGTTATACAATAGAGAAATCTCCATACGAGAGCCCAGCAGTTACGGCCGAACTAGCTTTTGGCGGGAAACTCACTTGTAGAGAAATCTCCATACGAGAGCCCAGCAGTTACGGCCGAACTAGCTTTTGGCGGGAAACTCACTCGTCCGTTACACTTAATAATAAGTCCGTCACGCAGGGGCTGCGTAAACTAAGCAGATTTCCCACGTGAAGTTATACAATAGAGAAATCTCCTTACGAGAACCGAACAGTTACGGCAAAGGGCCGAACTAGCTTTTGGCGGGAAATTCCGTCGTACGTTATCGGCCCAAATTTAATAAAAATGCCAATATCTCGGTTAATATTCAAGATAGAGAATAAATGTATAGAACAATATTTATAGTAAATTTAATTTACAATAAGATTGGTCTATACACTTTTGTGACCCGACGTATGGTAACGGAGACATTTCGAATTTTCGAAATTCCCCCTCTAAACTCCCCTCCCACTCGTCAGTTTATAGCTATTAACGAACTTGATCTTTCTTTTTACATAAAACGTAGTAACGTTTAAAGAAAAATTGCGACCGCTAGAGTTTTGATAGACAAATATATATATAATTTTGGGCGGACCTCACTTTCGTCTCTCCTGGGTAGGATCGATGGACATTTGAAGAAATTTTTCAAAACTCGCGTCGTGAGTACGACCTCAATAGCTGATTTCCCTTAAGGGAAATCTGCTAACAATCAGTATATTTGTATGTTAACGCTCTAGCGGTCGCAATTTTTGGTTGATCGTTACCGAACTCGATATTTAATAGTTTCATTTAAAAAGAAAGATCAAGTTTGCTAATAATAGAAATCCTAAAAGAGAGGGGGAATTTTGAAAATGAGAAATGGGAAAAAAGTGTTTAAAACAAAAAAAATAAGTATTCGTAAATTAATAAACAAAACTACTTAAAACACATAAAAATAGCCAAAAACGTTCTTAGAATTAATTAATTTTTATTGCGTACTAATTATTTGTAAAAGGAATACTTGTTTCCACCTGCATAATTTCGTGCAAAAAAAACGGTACGGTGGCATCTTCCAGGGAAGAATCATCGCCCCACATTTTTTTGATGAAACATTAAATGGTACAGTATTCAACCACTAACTAACAACAAAGCCATCACCAAAAACTGAAGAAAGTATTCCTCCCTAGGTTAAAAACGTTATAGAGATACTCCTGTTGAATTTGTCTCATACACTGCAATTCTGATCTCGAATTCCTCATTGTTGGTTTTAGTTGTCCTAGGTTTATATATATATATATATATATATATATATATATATATATATATATATATATATATATATGCATATAGAACACCAGTTCATGAGTGCAACCTTAATATCAGATGTAGGGAAATACACTAATAGGGTGGATGCATGTTGCAGTGATTTTTAATTTTAGGCCAATTGTCATCACAAAGTATGTCTTACTAAAGAATTTATTTTAATATTAACGTAATACTCCGCCTAAGCAGTTACTTTCCTGAAAAACACATAATATTTACTGTTTATTACACCATGAACAAGCAATATTGAGAAAGACGAGACTGAATGAAAAAAAAAAAATGTATATATAAAAAAGAATACACTTCAATTTTGACTTAGCTTGCTCACGCTGCTTTTCCGCCCCTCTTATATTAAGTTTTAAGCCTACAAGGATTAAAAGTTTATGCAAAAGGAAACTTTTCTAAATTATTACTTTATTATAAATTTTAAATCTTCTTTGAGTAGCAGTCTTTACAAAATTTCTCTTGTTGGTAATAATTTTATTTTAAATGTACATATTATTATTATTATAATTTTCAAATATATTTCCTGTTTATAATAAAAGGATAACTATAAATTAAAAAAAAATATTAATAAATTAAAATGGTCAATAATTAATAGACACACTAAAATTTAAATTTCCTTCATTCGATCTAACGAAATTTAGTCCTCGTTCCAGAACTTCCAGGATCCTATTCACCACATTTTTGTGAACTACCGCATTGTTTCGGTAGGACCAAGAAATGCTGAAATAGAAAATAACTTGATTGACATTGTCATTCATTAATGATGGATTTCAGTTGTGCACTTGCCCAACAATTCAAATGCGCGCCAATGTTATCTTAAGATAACATATGTTTATACTTACATGAATATATGTAAGATTGAAATATCTATAAATGGCCATAGGCCAGTCAATAAGTAATATAGCAACTGCTTTTTGAGTTTTACAAAAATTAATGTTTTCATTCAGCATATTATGAATTGTCGTATACATGAAACATGTGATTCGGATATTTCTTTCACTGTTAAAAATTTATTTAAAGACGTCCTATGCTGTATTTGTATATCTGCGCCTTTTAAATCTTGAGTACATAAATTAAATTATTACACTACTCCAAAACCAACTAAAAAATCAAATGTTTTTCCCCTCATCTTTCATTAAAGAAAGCTTATTTGTAATCACTCGGGATTCGGGGCTGGCTGGTGGAAGTACATCATCAACGGAAGTATAAGAAAGGTCAAACCATCTCCACTCTTAAAAATTATTTTATTAATTGCAGAGTAGTTTCGGGGCGAACCTTTCCTTATTTTTATTATTAAATGAAATGATTAATTATCTATTATGGTATCGCTAAAATAAAAGGAAGCCCCTAGAGCACAGAATGTTTAAAGATGACTCCACTTATAAACTTATCAAAGAAATCTAAGGTAGAAAAGATCCAATGAAAATATTACTCGATAATTAAGTTAGCAATATATTTCGTGAATTATTGAGCTTTGTTATGATGGGTATTTCTTAAGACTGGATATTAAAAAATACTAACTCCTTTAGTTTCCGAATGAGAGAACACATTTTTATAGAACAAGATATGAATATTACTCAATTTCAATTCAATTTATTTATTAATGGACACCACATCGAAGGTGATTTGCCCTTTCAAAAGTAATAACAGGTAACAATAACAAAAAAACATACCTTAACAGCAAGTAACAATAATAAATACCTTAACAACAAATAATAGCAAAAAATACCTTAACAGCAAGTAACAATAATAAATACCTTAGCAACAAGTAATAATAACAAATTCCTTAGCAAAAAGTAATAATAACAAATACATTAACAACAAGGGACAATAATAAATACCTAAACAACAAGTAATAATAACATATACCTTAGCAACAAGCAAAAATAACAAATAACTTAGCAACAAGTAATAGTAACACATAACTTAGCAATAATACTAAAAAAAAAAATAATATATATACATATACAGTTGGTGGATGAATAATGCATGTTAAATGTTATCATATATTTCAATTTTGTGTAAGTATGAGAATATATTGTTAATGTGTGGGCTGCCTTCCGTCAATAGTTCTTGTAAGTCGTAGGGGAAGTCCTGGTGTTGTCGTTTTCGGCATTCTGTCAGTATATGTCTTATCGTCAAGGGAGTGTTACAAGTTGAGCAAGTAGGTCTGTCAGTCTTTGTCATTAAGTATGAGTGTGTTAATTTAGTGTGGCCGATTCTAAGTCTCGAGAGAACTACTTCTTCTCTCCTAGAGTTTCTGAAACTTGATGGCCACATCCAAATAGTGTTCTTTATAGCTCGAAGTTTGTTGTCAGTACTTGTGTTAGTCCAGTCGTTTATTTACATGTTTCTCCCATGTTAAAGGTTCATTGAAAACCACATGTTGTATTTATGATATATTAATAAGACGTTTCATGATATATTCTCTTGTTTTTAAAGTAGGATGACTAAATGTGGGGGTTTAGTGAAGGCTTAAACTAAAAAAAACACCATTATCTTGCTTAATATTGGGATAGATAAAACATGTGTATGAGAACATTAAATTTGCAATATGATTGGTTCTATACCATTTTCGGTCCGATAATAACTGAGATACTTCGAAATTCCCTGGTCTAATCACGTCCTATTATATTGCCTCATTTAAACCATTAAGGAACTTGATTTTTACCACTTGAATCTCCTGGCTGGTGGGGACATTCATGGTTTAAAAATCATGGACTGTATACATTTTCCAATTATGTGTGTTATGATTCTAGCAGAGCACTACTGATGATTATGGAGGGCTTCGAAATCTAGCGCAATAAACATTTAAAGCATATTGGAGATGTTGACCTTTTTTCAACAATGAACTTGATCCTTAGTTTTGCATATAAAGTTTAAATATCAAGTTTGGTATTGATGAATCAAAAATTGCGACAGCTAGAGGATTAACAGACAAATATTCAGTTTTCAACGGATCTCATTTACGTCACCTCCTGGTAGGATCAATGGATATTTGTGGAAATATTTCGAAAATCACGACAAATACGGCCATAATAGCCCCCCTAATGGGAAATCTGCCAGAATTTCTGATATTGGCTAAGTATCATTAGTCTATCAGACCCATATGGAGATATTTCTAATTTTTGATTTTACGTTTATCTTATTTTATCTTTACATAAAATCATTAAATATCGAGTTTGGTTACTATAGGAATTGTAAGAATCTATATCACTTAGCCGTAAGACTAGTATATCACTTTTCTGATTTGAGGTGCGATCTCGTTTACGTCAACTCTTAGGGTCGAAGGACATTTGAAGAAATATTTTGAAAATCGCGGCATGAGTTCAACTCCAATAGATAATTTCGCTTGAAGGTAATCTACTAAAACTCACCTGAATCGTGACAAAAAAAATTGTTTTTATGATTCTCAACTAGGTACCCATTATGGAAATGTCTGCAATTTCTGCTGTGAGTTGCACGTTGCCGTTTTTGTGCTATTGCAATTTGAAACTAGGAATATGATAAGTGACATGAATTTATTTTAGGTTTTTTTTTTTTGCACTCATCAGCAATTATTGTGGATCCTCAGTTCATTAATTTTAATTAGATTTATTAGTAAATCCCTTATATATTGCACGTTTATGTCTAATGCGATTTATATTTCAAAATAAGTGGTAATGCTATATTCAGTATATTGTACATTAAAATACATAACGTGTGGCTTTATTTTTATTCTATTTCTACTTGCAGGAAGAAAGTAGTGACAAACTGGATTCAGAAGAAACTGAAGAAGAGAAAGACGTGCTGAGGCCGATACGCAGCCCGGTAAGATTAAACTGATGTATTAGCAGTTATTGTGATTATTTTTCACAATGAAGCCTACCATATTAGTTTTAAATTGAATAATTAAGATATTCTTTGTGAATTCTTAAATGATTTTAGAGAGATTTTGCGAGTTATATGAAATATCTTTCATATCCACGTACTGGTTAACTTATCATTCTACTTCAATGTGTTACAATGTTATATTGAAATTCAAATATTGATTTCTAATAGCTGCTGATATTGATATCACATTCCAACATTTCTGCTACATAGATATCAGCTCATAGTTCTTTACCAATCTACTCTAATTTCAGATTTGTATTGCTGCTTACATTGTATTGAATTATAGATCTATTCTTCCATTGTAGAAAAATATTGTTCAAATCCATTCATAGATCAAGATGCAGACTTTGTCCGCTATAGATCATTACTGATTCTGCCATTGACCCATACAATGATCTGCTATCTGTCTTAGGACTATATTGATATAATCTACCTGTTGGATTGGTAATTCCCTGTTCCAATGTAGTTCATATTTGGGTCTTTCCCGTGTACTTCAATTGACTATTTTTCCATAGTAGCCTAGAAAACGCGTTTTATTTCCTATTATGACGTGTGGAATTTTTTTGCTAGTTTGGTGAGACATCTGTACTTAGCTACATATTACTCAAAAACGACTAGCTTAAGAATTATGATGATGACAACGATTTAATATTTAGGACTTTTGTAACACTAGCTATTAACCATTGTAGCTCAAACTGAACTTTATAAATTGCATTTGACATATAGTTGCTCATTTCCTCGAAACCGACTTCATGGAAGGTGGTTTGTGAGAGAGACGAAAACAATTACTAGAAAATTGATATTTTTTTTTTATCACGAAGCATTGAATCGGAGATATTGTCTATCAACTTCAAATGGAGTCACTGTAAATTATTAAGTAAACAAACTATTCCGTTAATTTAATTTAATAGGGATACAAGGAACGCATGAGGAGCCCATATCAATTGTTTTAACTTTACAATCTATGCGAAATTTGTGGAAATTTTTAGTTCTTTCTCTTCTTGCTCAATCTAAGAACGCGTTGCTACTAATCGGTTCTAATTTAATTCTGTTTACTGCAAGTGCATCAATGATAGTATGCAAATGGCACATAATCGTTATCAAGAAGGTTACCTTTTACGCACGGGTATACTTACGTTAATCGTCTCAATTAGTGAGATCGATATCAATTTAAGGCGCGTTCAAAGTGCACTAATTAAACCTTGATTTTAATGCCTTCCAAGAGGAAGTAAAATGCATTTGTAATACTTACGTATTTAATGCATTAGACATATATTAGTATTTTTCAACACCTTAAGACAACCGTAATTTTGATTTGTGGTGATTTTAGGACTACTTGGAAAACATTTCTTGTCACTAATGATAAAAACATTTAGAATATTTTATGATTGATGACAATCATATCATGTTCTTTTGTAATCTGTGAGTCCAAGGAAAGATTTATTCCCATAATGTGTGGCTGATTGGGGAAGGTTATGCTACACCACTCAGAAAAGGTTTTATTTCTTATCCATAGCTAAACCACATAAAAAAGAACCAGGGGCGTGGCCGGAGGGGAGGTAGCCCCCCCACTCGCCCTTCAGCTATAAGACGTTTGACTGTTAGCTATATTTAAGCTTATGCTTCTCATTTTACTTTCTTAAATATTTGGTTATGTTAAACACTATTTGGAGAACTTGTCGCCTACGGGGCCGATCCGGTACCGAATTTCCGGACATAACTATTGCAATAACGTGAATAGAATTCTATTGTTGTAAACGCCTCTGCACATGGAGCTAAAAGGGAAAATTAAGACGGGCGTTGGAGGAGAAATGGAGAAAGGGTGGGGATGGGCGAGGGTGTGTCAGAGGCCACGCATGCGCCTATCATTGGTCTTTTGAATGTGGTATATCTATAGATAGGATATAAATGTATTTTAAAGGAAAATGACGATCAATTGTATTATTATTATTACTTATTAACGCCCACGCTTTGCAACTAAGGCTAATAGGGACGTGTTATCTACTGGTTACCACCCTTTTCTTGCCAGGGTGGGAGATTTAAGTTGTTATTTAATGAATTACCATGTGAGATTAAGGTCAACGATTTAACTCACTGGCTAACCTGAGCCCCTGATCAATTTTAGGGGTTTTTTATTTTCAATTTTATGATTTTTTTTTTCAATTATTCGATGTCAAGTTTTGGAAAGAATGAAAATAAATTAATGTCGATATAATTACTAATTAGATTCTTTCCATTCAGGTCTCCAATTAATTGCCTTAAAAATATGTCTGTCCAAAATGAAAAAGGTTTTTTTCTGCAGCTTTATAAAACATTTTAGTTTAGTTTCTTCATCTTAACACAATGTCGCATAGAATAGTTAAGTAGGAAGTGGCTGAACTTCATCACTAAACTTGAATACTAAAATTCGCCTTACAAGTTAATTGAATGTTTGACTACTACTTGAATGAGCTGAGTAAACTAAAACAGATAGAACGTGCTAAAATTTAAATAAAGCCATAGGGGTGAGTGGTAATTAAATTTGATGGCAAACAGTGATGAGAGTGGAGAAGTAGAGAGAGTCCATAAATCATACAAGTTCTAGTTTACACTGAGCTAAGACACACAGAGACACTTTTATTCATAGAGGAGAGGAGTTGGAGACTCTTCTATTATTGTTAGTAAGTCCCCATTTATCTTCTTATCTCTTCATTTTTTAGAAGGGCGGGACGAGACATCCCACAACTCCTCTGTAAGAATCCATTTCAGCCGCCATAATTCTTCCTTTGCTCCTCTTCCTTATTCGCCCTGTTTCAACTCCATACGGAAGGCTCGCCATTTGTTACATTGTTTTCTTTTATTCGCGGCCCAGTTGTATTTCCCCTTCCTCCTTCCCCTCGTGGTTTGCGCTTCCCTCTAACAGCTCTGTCACATTCCCAAGAGTTATTGAGCTTTATTCAATTACCTTTTTTTTGTTTCTTTCTCTCGCGTCGATGATATGCTCATTCATTCTTTTCACAAGACAAATGCGCTATCAATTCAATCGTAGACGACGTTGCATTAGATTACAAGTAGACATAAATCTTGTAGAGGAATGAAGAAGGATTCTAACAAATATGTCAAGAGCTTTTATTCATTGGTTAAGGCAGATTTCAGTGATTCATAGTAATAACACGACAGACTCACAAGAGGAGTCAAACTTTTTACTGAACTATTTAGGAATATTTTCTCAGACCTAAGTTTTGTTCGATAGAATTTGCTTCTGTTTATCAATATTTTCCATTGAAGTGTCTCACTGCTATTGGCATATGATGATTCCGCCTTTTCAACTCTTTTATATTTCGCCATTATAGGCTATTCCATGATTTGAGGAAAAAACAATATTCAGTAAGATAAAAATACATTTTTTAAATACTTAGAATTCATTCTACAAAATAATTTAATTTAATTTAATTTCTTGTACGAAGTAAGGGAGTGTTTCAATCGCCAAAAAATTCGGTTCACAGGTAATCTTTGTTGACTTTCCTTGAATCCACCTAAATTGGTTTTCACATAACATGTGTCCATATGACTGCATATACGCATGAATCCTTTGTTCATAAATTTAAGCGAGAAACGAACATACATACATCAAAAATTCCGCAAGGGTTGCGTAAAATTAGCAGATTTCCAACGTGTCGGAATAACACACTTGTGATTTCATCTAACAACATACTATCTGTATCTATATACAATAAATTAGCGGTGATATTTTGAATTTTCAAATTCCCCCTTCTCTAACCGCCCCCCCCCCTATTCCAGGTTCTATTTTAGCAATTAACCATTATGATCTTTAGTGTTGAATGAAATAGTTTATTACCGAGTATGGTGTAGAACAGATAAACACTTTCGAGTTAAAAACGTAAAATATTAAATGATGACGGCATCACACGACGTATTCGCAATTAGCTCATCTAGTAAATATCTGTTGAAAACAATATTTGTTATTTGAGCTTCTAATAAAGTGGTTCATTATATAACTGAGTAAAGTTTCTGTGTCTCGAGTTGGAAAGGGATGGGTTTAGTGAACGCTGAAAACCCTTAATGGACAAAGAATAAAACGACTAGCTATTTGTTACAATTTCTAAATTAGAACCTTTATTGTTGGTCATAAAAAAATCTGTGACATTCTTTTATTTTGCGGGATAGTTCGTAGATATTGAGTATCACATTCAAATGAAATAACTTTAAATTAAATTTATCACGCATGCATATTTATTTTTAATAGTATTAGAAAGAAACTATAATGTGTCGACATCAGATTTTATAACATCTAATCCCACAATTCTGTAACTAGCTTACGTGCAACACCATTAAAAATGCACGTTATTATTTTCAATTTACCTAAGATAAATCCTTTTAGTCAATTTGCAAAGTGCTTTCCCAAAATAAGACAAAAAAAATGAATCACATTGTTTGCTTTAAATTAGGAAAACCATTTGCTTTTATCGCAGGCAAGCCAAAAGTTGTTGGGGAAGAGAGTTGAGATTACTGATAGAGAAGTTTTCAATTGAGGTGTTGATTGTACCGTATCCAGACTTTATCTTCTTAAAACACGTTGTTTACAAATGATAATTAAAACTATAAGCATGTTTTAGGCATGATAAACATGTAATACCTACCATTGGCCTGCTTGTTTTTTTTTTTTTTAAATTTTTGATTCCTATGGGAAAAAAAAACTTATTGTAAGGTACATTCCCTCTCTTTTATAACTTATAGGAATTAATTAATAAACTCAGTCAGGGATTTTTTTTTTAAATTTGGTTATCTAGTTAGAAACTAATCCTATATAACTTCGTCTTGAGAAATTTGCAATTATTTATTTCCGTCCACCCCGAAAGCCCCTCCTCCACTCTCGTATATTTCAGTAAAAAGAACAAGTAGACAACTAAAAGACACAATAGTCCTGAATATCAAATTTCGATGTTGTAAGGTTAGTCGTTTTTGAGTTATGCAAGATAATACTTAGATACGTGCATGCGTGCGTCAGGCCGAAACTAGACAAAATGGGTTCAGATAGGGTCAAAACACGTTGGAATTTGAAAACCAAAAACGTTAGCCATTTTAAGAATATTAGTTGGTGGATTTATTGGATGATTTGTTTTTGCCTGCTCGAACATTATCATCACATCGCGCCTGGCCGTGACCCTATTTCTTCTAAATGATAACTGACCAACGTCTTGATGTGACGTATTAATCTCTGTCAACAAAGAGGATATCCTCCGAATACTGTTACTGGAATTAATCAATCTTATTTAGTAGAAGATTTCATAACTCTCACCGATCAGTCAAAGAAGTCTTTTTTTCTAAACAAGATCTGAGATTTTTGAGGTTGTGCGTATGACGCAATTTCAGATCTATCCTACCTTGAAATGAAGTTAATTCACATTTCACTTAATATTGGATTTACTTTGTTAGGACTACGGGGTTGGTGGTTTTCCTTATACCACCTTTTGTAAATACTGCTACAGATATCGTTCAAACTAATTAAGTAACCCTTTTATTATTAGATATTATTTTAGTGTTTAAAACTTCTTATTCATTATTCATTTATAAATCAATGTGAGGCTTCTTCTATATTGGGACCTATTGGTAAAATGTTGCACTGCTTATTAATAACTTCCGTTACGATCATTCAAATATTATTATCTAAATATCTATAAGTTTATACATGCGATTTCAAAGCAGCTTATAATTCAGTTATTTTAAGCTGTCTCTGGAAGTTAGTAAAAGAACTGGGATTTACAGGGGCTTAGTCCTACTGACATGGGTGTGTATCAATGGTTCCCGCTGTCGTATATTGGTTCAAGGAGAGATGACTTAGGTGTTCTAAGTTACGTCAGGATAAAGACAAGGTGATTGCGTGTCTCCTATCCTTGGAGAAGTGAATACGTGAAGCTTCCTAACGAATGGGATTGTACTTGATGGCCAGATGCACGAATTCCTTGCATATGGAGATGATGAATCTGCCCTCAGAAGCGAAAAAGTCCGTCACGCAGGGGCTGAGTAAACTAAGCAGATTTTCTTCGTGAAGTTTAGTAATAGATAAATCTACATACTGGTAACACAACACCACCGTGAACATTAAGTGAATATAAACATCAGGGGATACACATATCTTAAGGGAAATCTGCTAATAGTTGATATGGTCAATCAAATCTCACAACGCGCTTTGAACTTAAAAAAAATACTTTATTCGCAATATAAAGACTACATAGATGTGTATCGTACGGAGGTTGGATAACAATTGCTTGGGAGGAGGAAAGGAGGGGGTTTATATACAGTGATTCTTGTATGATGCTGACTCTGCTACTAGTCCTGGAGTCCTAGGATCTAAGTGTCGGTTCAATAACATCAGCGGGTTGCAAGTAAACCCAAAATATACAAAGTACATGATTGGTAATCCGTAACCTACATACTTCCCAAGAGAAGAAAGAATCGAATACTTCGGACTAAAAATAGCTTCTATCAACTACCAGTTTACGGAAATCGACCAAAGAATAACTAGCCATTTTTTCTCGAGTCTTAAGATCACGGGAAATCAGCAAGTGGGATGTCGTCTTAGTTTAAGCAGCTGTTCCGTAATGTAGGTTGTGGATAATCTCCAAATCGGCGAATCCAAAACTCTCTCTTACGTCAAAAGTTGCATGTCAAGCGTTAGTATCATTAGAGAAACAATAAAGGTACATTTTATTTCGTATAGCTACTCAAATTCATCACTATTCTGAGTATAAATCTGAGCTCGAACCAAATAATATACTCACTAAATAAAATTGTTTGCGTCTCCCGCTAGCAATAAAATGAAGCATGAATTCACAATAGTTAATAACAGTATTTAACGGCAATAGGGATTCCAAAACTAAATTACATTTACAGCATCAGCAATGCAATTATAATTTAATTATATATGAAACTGGTTGATATCATTAACATATTAATCACCATTGGCTCTACAGGTATCAGTTATATTTCATTAAATATACATAACAGATCATTATCAATCACTTGGTATTTATTTAAATATCATTAATAAGGTGTTTTTACTTGTTCATTTTTGTCAGGGTTATGATTATATTATTCACATTATTATTACACATTCGAGCAATCAGGACTATAAAAAAAAGTAGGGCATACAAGTATATATATATATATATATATATATATATATATATATATATATATATCTAATATATAAAATTTCCATGTCACAATGTTAGTTAGCGTACTCCTCCGAAACGGCTTTACCGATTTTTACCAAATTTTATATGCGTATTCAGTAAGTCTGAGAATCGGCTACTATCTATTTTTCATATCCCTAATTGATAAGGGTTGACGAAATTTTTTGTTTTTATTTTTTTTATAATGTGGCATTAAAATACATACAACCCTAAATTTTTACTTTTTTATCACCAACCCCTATTTTTTTATAGCCATTTTAGTGATTTAATCATTATCCCGCTCGATAACTGATCAATTATAGTGTTTTTAACTGTACTTCGATTAAAATTTCAATTTGCAATGACAATCAACAAATCCCAAGGCCAAACGATGTCTATTTGTGGCTTATATTCGAGTACAGCATGTTTTTCACACGGGCAATTGTACGTGTAGCATGCTCTCGAGTGGGTAAACCATCCAGTTTGTTTGTGCTCGCAAAAGATGGGCTAACAAAAAATATTGGTCACGCTATAGCATTAAAAGATTGATGTTGTTTGTTAGTGTTACTGTCGTAATTAATATGTGATATGTAATTTTAAGAAATAAACTACAATAACTTAAAAATAATATTGTTTGGCGTTTGTTATTTTTATATTCCCTTATAGCGCTCCATGCCTATCTCATGCATATACCACATAACACTTATAATAAGTAAGTTACTTTTTTTCTACACTAGAATTTATCTAGAAACTAGAAATAATTTACATGGCAAAACAACGTTTGCCGGGTTATAGAGTATATATATATATATATATATATATATATATATATATATATATTTGTCTGTTAACGCTCTAGTGGTCGCAATTTTTGTTTGATCGTTACCGAAGTTCATATTTAATCGGTTTATGTAAAAAGAAAGATCAAGTTCGTTAATGGCTGAAATCGGACAAGTGGGAGGGGGGGGGGTTAGAGGGGGGATTTTCGAAAATTCGAAATATCTCCGTTAATATGCGTTGGATCGAAAAATTGTATAAAATCAATCTTATTGCAAATTAAATTTACTATAAATATTGTTCTATACATTTATTCTCTATCTTAAATATTAACCGAGATATTTGCATTTGTATTGTGTGTGTGGTCGGCAGGAGTCGGCTATGTTCGGGACTCTTTTCCGAGAGCTAGTGCGGCCGTTTTCGTTACTGTTCGTCCCTCGTGAATAGGTTTAGAGATTCGTTACTACTACTGTTATTATTAGGCAGATTTCTCTATTGTACAACTTCACGTGGGAAAACTGCTTAGTTTACGCAGCCCCTGCGTGACGAACTTTTATTTCATTGGAGGCTAATGGAAATTGGATATTCTCATTCATTCAATAAAACTTATGAATGAATGATGTGTACACGACTACGTTCATACACTATTCACAAGTTTTCTACTGCTCCATGTTCACTAATTATCTAGATAGAATTCCAGATTACACGCTTATATTATGATGTTTTAGATAGTCTGGATAGCGTATGTTCCTGCATTATACATTGTCTCGTAATTAACATAAACTTCACCAGTTTAAATTTTAAAAATATCATTGCACATAAAAAATGAATAGCAATGAATCCTAAGAAACTCATTTTTGTGTTGTTCCCTTTATTTAAAGTATTATTTATTATATTTGTATTATTGTATTATTTATTGTAGTTGTATTAATTTATGTTCTTTTTTTTATATCTAATTGCCATAAAAGTTTATTAGAGGGTTCTGCTTTGTTATTTTTGTTTTCTTGATAAATCCAATAATTACTTCTAAATACATTTGGAAGAACCTTTCCCCCATATAATATACCCTATTATTTATTACTTAAGAATTGCTTAATTGTCATTTTTGTTAAACATAAATTATAGCTAAAAAAGTTCTTTAAGTTTTAATGCTTTAAAAAACACAAATACCGCGTACCATCTATGTTGGACCTTGGTACATGAGTTCCTATATTTCAGGGTGTAGAATATGCTATATGGTTGCTAGGTGATGGGACCTAATGTTGCATATGCTATATGGTTACTAAGTGATGGAACCTCTTGTTATTACTTCTGAAGAGGGCCTGAGTTCCTAATCCGCCCTTCTGACACTCTCCCATAAGGATTTACAAATCGCACTAACACGAGCGCCAGAGTCAAATTCCATGCGGCAAAATCTACCATTAAAACCTACATCTATAGCGGCCCTTGGGACATTACTCCTAACTGGTCTTGCTTCAGCTGTATGATCCTCATCGTCCAGGCCGGCTGATATATTCTCCAATTCTACACAGCGGACTTCCTTGGAACGACCTCGATTCTTCCATTCTGGACAACCAGCAAACCGATCCCTCAACCTTTCATCTAAACCAGGGTCATAATTACATTTGCGGGCCAGAGACTAAATCTGTTATAAAAAAAGGATAAAAGACTTACCATCAGTCCTGTCCGCTTCCCGAAGTGGAACCGGAGAGCGAAGATTGTCTCAGTAGGCTTGAATAGCCTATTAGCTGCCGCCTTCAGCATATTGTAGCTGCACTTGTCCCAGTCGATCGGGTACATAAGGTCAGACAACGCCCTGAGGTACTCGGTGCCGATGCTGGCCAGGAGAAGGTCCCTGCATGCCGCGTCCTCCGCATCGCTATTCCCACCAAGGCCCTTCACCCGGGCAGTCAGGTCAATGTGCCGGAAGTAATCTTCCCATAACATGTCCTTTGTATACTCCTTAAATACAAACCTTGACATTCTTTCCGTTATGAGATTCGTACTCGTGACTTCTGAGTAGACAAGTCACCTGATATCCTATTCTCCTTTTTCTTTGGCATTTTACCTCATCGCCAATGTAGAATTACTAACTAAAAATTCATTGAGTATAGCAATACCCCATAATTTATTAATAAGGTAACAGTAACAAGAGGTTTCATCACTTCGCAACCATAAAGCATAAGCTACATTAGGTTCCATCACCTGGCAACCATAAAGCATAAGCTACACAGGGTTACTGCATAGTTATATAATAGTTAATAACGTAACATTATTTAAAACGAATTGGATATTGATACGATTGTTGATGGTTTTCCAATATTGTTTTCGTCCTTTTCTGAATGCTGAATGCTAATTAACAGAATATTCGTACAGCACTATAACATTTAAGTAAAAGCTCAGTTAGGGGTAGCTGACAAATATTTCTGGAATTCTGTCCACTATTGTAGACTTTGTACAATGCAGATGACAACGACAGACTATTGTCCCTGCTGACCCCTTACTTTTCTTGTTCGTACAGTGAAAAAGAAAAATTCCTAATCATGGTAATATCTTAGGCTGGACCATACATAGAAAGAGTGTATACAGAGGCAATGAAGTGCATCTAAATAAAAGGAAATATAGATGAATTCCAGGGGGACACCGGTGGTAGTGGGTACACCTACCACTACCGTCAGCGAGCTGAAGATAAAAATAGGTGCAGGTTCGATCCCCGCCAAGGAATAACATTAGTTCACGAGTTCACTGCTAGAGCGCGCTAGTGTAGCAGTGCTTATGGATCAGCGGGAGTCTAAGGATTAGATACGTCATTTAGCCCCTCGGGATGACTATCGATTACTACTCTCTTAGATTCCGTCAACAGGAAGGCTGACCACGTCGATCTACTGGAGACAACTCATTCCAGGTCTACCTTACGTAACAAAGGCTTTATGTCGAGTTGGCTCACTCACTACGTAAAACTTTGATCACGAATGCCTCGAGTCATGTAATGGCAACCAAACAAAAAAAATCGTATAACACTAATTTTTACAATGAATTTGTATCAATTTTTAATAATCCAGTTACACAATATTAAATACAGACAATATACAAATGGATTCTAATTAATAGTTTCAAGTAATGGGGAAATTATTTATATATGAACGCATGAACATAGTTTAATTATTGCTATCACTCGTCGAAAAAAAAAATAATGAATTCTTATCATGCACGTAGGTGGTGATTCACTATCTTACTCTAATCATGTTTAGGAAAGACAGATTCCATTAGCGATGAGGAAAAACATCGTTACTAGACTTATCTCGTTATTTCTAGATTCGCCAACACGTCAGTGACGCACATCCCCATCCACTGCTTATCAACTGAACGATAGTTCTACATCTCTTCACATTGTTCACTAAGTTAAGTAAACCAGAAGTTAAGGAGGATTAACATTTTTCAGGTCTTATTCAGCTATTCAAGCTACTTATGACACATTTCTCGAAACATTTTTCCAAATGCCATGTTACCACTCTAGCGAACTTCAATCCTAATCAAACTCGATATTTACGCGTTTTATGTACTGTACAGCTGAAATTGGGGCAGGATATGAGTGCTTAAAGGGGGAGGAAAACGGAAATTCTAATTGTTCTCCTTATAATGAGGCACACCGAAAAATGTTGTATAACCAATCTTAAAATGTATGTTTCTGCAGTAGTGTTATATGCACTCAAAAGTTAACATAGAAATTTGCAATTTTTTAGTTCTCCTGGAACTTCCCCCCACCCCAGATTTGTTGGCGTTTCTTCAAGCAGTTGAGCCACTAAATATCTCTCCCAGCTTAAGTTTCAAGTCCTGTTTATATGGGCCTCTAATTTCAGTTAAAATGGAGAACTTAGTACAATAATAGTCAAGAGTATAAATCGTGTTTAAATTATAATTGAGTAGTTAATATCTTGTAAATATTCTAGAATTTCAACAAGATTTACATCCAAATTTTGGTAGCCAAATATAAATACATTCGTTCTACATGCGAGCTTGTGAAAGATTTTTTTTTTTTTATTTAAAGCTAAAATGTGTATTGTCACGGCGAAAAATGACAGGTATCTACCAAATATATCTTAAATCTCTATAAGGGTTCAAACATTGTCCTAAAAAATCTAAAGTTGTTTAATCTGTTAGACTCAATTTATACAATTTAACATTACGCAAAGTATATTGTATGCAAGCTTTTTTAGTAATTTTCTTTGCATATTAAAAATTAAATTATTTATTAACATCCAATTTTTGCAACTAAGGCTAATTGGGGCGGGTTATCTACAGGTTACTACCCTTTTCTAGCCAGGGTGGGACTGACGATTTGATTTAATGAATACCATCACTAAATAAATCCCGCCCAGGCGGGAATCGAACTCGCCACTCTAGTTTTACATATTAGTAGGCCAAAGGGGAATAGGCGGTATATATTCGTGATTTTACAGCTGTAATAATGAAAATAAACGTGAATAATGGAGTAGGAAAGTGACAACTATACAATGGAATTTATTATTATTATTATTATTATTTTAAATTACAGGTTACATCAGGCACTAGATTTACCATGAGCATTAAGACCAAAGACTTATCAAATACGATAGAATTTTATTCTGAGTTTTATTTCTACAGAAATCCACATACATACATTATCTATCAGTGGTACCTCTGAACTAAGTGATAAGAATTGCTATCTTTTGAAAATTATCTATTGCCAACCAAAAAAAAAAAAAAAGTTTAGTAGTGTTTAGAACGTAAATGTGTTGGCTTATATAAAAAGAAAAAGGTTTCCCGACGTATTGATTAGTGTTTTACAACTGATTGATAGCAATCTCCATCAATTATGTCCACAAACATGTTACTCTGACCTTTGAGACGTATCAGAATGGAAATATCTGGATTGTACACGTGCATCCAATATCTAAAAATGCCAGTCCGTGATCATGAAATTTATAGATAATTAATAACAGTTAATCACCACTACTTGGATTTAAGTTCTAGTTTATATGTTTTCGAATACTTATAAACAGTTCTGCTAAAATCTTCACTTGGACACAATTTCATTTTATAAGACTATTGCTTTGAACTGAAGAACCAATCACCTTGTAGGAAAACTAATATTTTCCATGGTATTCACCTAGTTGAAATATTTTATTTTGTGTTTTTTTATTGCTAAATATGACACTGGGAAAAGTGTTTAACGTTTCGTTTGACACTATTCGCTTTGCTGCATACACAGTCCTTTTTGTTTAACCGATATTCTCAGTTCAATTTTGCTAATTGGCTTAATGTCCGTTATCCAATTTCACGCATTTTGAATTAATATCCACCAATAATTATGAAAATATAAGCTTTTATATTGATTATTGAAAATAAATATTATGGTTTTCTTTATTATATTACCGTAATTATTTTAGAGCTTTTTATCAATTAAATTTTCAAAATCAAAGTTGTAAGTAGATTACGTTAAAGACGATTATGCAAAATGTGGGTGAAATTGAAATATTAAAATCTGTTTAATATATAAGTTTTCATGCCCAACAACAGAAGTTGGCTTGACCATTCATATTTATATTTCTTAAATTAGGTTTTCTTTCTTTATTAAAGATGTTCTAAAAAAAAAATACTGGTACATAACAGTATCTACATGTTATGTAGGCGGTAAATAACCAATAAACACTAATTAGCCAACAAATAATTTACTTTTAATAATTGAATTTGGTTAGGTTACAATACTTTCATGATTAATTAGAGAGACCAGTAAGGCATTATTCTTAAAAATGAACTAAATCAGTCATTAACTCTACTTGGAGAGAGAGAAAAAACGTCCAATTCTTCACAATTTGTTTATTTCAGCGCTAAGCGCTTTCAAAGACTAATGTCTCCATCTTCAGAGCTACACATGAAAAACAATAAAATTAATAAAAACTCTATACATTGCAACAGGGTGATAAAACATGTTAATATCAATAAATAAAATACAAAATAAATATCTAACAAATATACTTAAGTCATATCTTAAAAATTATTTGGACCTGTGTATTATGAGAAGAGACGAAAATTTCACATTTAACATCTACAGGAAACCCACAACAACAGACACAGCAATAGATGCACATTCCTTCCACCACCCTAAGACCAAAATAACTCCTTTCATTTATTATATAGACCGGCTACTGACCTTACCGCTGTCATTGGAGGACCATCGAAGAGAATTCGAATTCATAAAACACGTTGCCAAAACTAATGGATTCGAAACCTTTCTCATCCATGGCATTTATGAACGGAGGTCCAAAAAACTTGCCCTCAAACAGTCCTTTAGCCACTTCTACGAAAATGCTAAGAAGCTCCGTTGGTGCGCTATTCCATATTTAGGGAAACTCTCAGAGAAAATAGGATGCGCACTAAGTAAGATTGGAGTGGGAGTAGCATATAAGAGCGGACCGAATCTGGGCGATATGCTATGTAGGGCTAAAGACCTTATCGATATAAAAGACAGGTCCGGTGTGTACAAAATCGTGTGTGGTACATGCAAAGGAGCTTACATCGGCCAAACAGGAAGAAAGATAAGAACTCGGTGTAGAGAACATGGCTATCGCTCAGATTCCGAATTTTTCTGCCATCAAGAACAAGAGGGACATAGCGAAGGAGCCCATGAAGTGTGCTTATTACATGAAGCCAAGAAAGGTAAAAAACTAAGTGCATTGGAGGGGCTGGAGATCGCATTGAATAAGAAACTTATTGGTCGTCGCTCTTTGAACAAGAAGACCGATTATTATAAGTCTGCAATGGTGGGGGTACTGGACCTCGACGTTATCTCCCGCGTCCCAGCCAGTCGCTTGCTGTCTTTCCCAATGAGCGCATGCAAGTAGGTCGGTAATATATTCCTATACCACAATAGATCTCTCACTCTCTGTATTTTATTTTAAGATATGACTTAAGTATATTTGTTAGATATTTATTTTGTATTTTATTTATTGATATTAACATGTTTTATGACCCTGTTGCAATGTATAGAGTTTTTATTAATTTTATTGTTTTTCATGTGTAGCTCTGAAGATGGAGACATTAGTCTTTGAAAGCGCTTAGCGCTGAAATAAACAAATTATGAAGAATTGGACGTTTTTTCTCTCTCTCTCCAAGTAAACATTCTTCACTTCCAACAAACACTGCCGTGGAATTAACTCTACTGTTCAACCTCTGTCTGGAACATCTATTTTATAATACTTTTGAAATTTCAGGAAATAAATCAATGCGGAGATAGATTTTCAAGAAAGCATAATATAAACTCGTAGATTTCCACGGTCCTGATCATTTATACTGTTAAGATCTTCGGGTATTGACCGTGTCTGCATTTTAGTTGCCAACGTTTCACTAGACATGCTTCTAGCTTCCTCAGGGGCCCGTCATTCCACAGAGACCACGGACAAGAAACATAAAAGACGGTATAGCGGGCGAACGACCACCGGAAGAAGTATCCGTAGATACCAGGAGGGGACGACTCCGCCCAAGGAAACCGGACAAGGCCTACATATATACCTGAGGTGAACACACACTCTTCAGTCTCAGAGATAGCCCTGGGAAGCTAGAAGCATGTCTAGCGAAACGTTGGCATCTAAAATTCAGACACGGTCAATACCCGAAGACCTTAACAGTATAAAAGCATAATGTTTTTATTCAACAACAAGTTACATAGTAAAAATTACAATGAATAGTAACTGTGAAAATTGTAAAATAAAAACATTTAAATTACTATGGTAACCTACTTAAAAAAATGGATTGAGGTCACTCATGACAGAATGCAGCTGAATTCAGTTGACCAGCAATTTTAAAAATGTTTTATAGCTAGCCTCTTTCCTCAGACAAAGAGCTGGGAATAACTGAGAGGAGTGCCATCCAAGACAAATATTTATAATACAAATATTCTATAAATTAATTCATTAAGTAATGCAGCTTATAGTGTTGATAAATTAACACAGACACATTTCAAGTAATTCTTTTTTATTTTTAGCAGGTGTTTTCCGAGAATAGCTCTGATGGAAATTCAGATGAGACTTCAGAGGACGTTGAGGAAAAGCACCTTCCGAAAGAAGATGTATGCACAAACTATATTTACATTAAAAAAAAAAAAAATAACAACTCATGAAAATAGATACAGGGTTTTTAAGTTCAGCAATTAGATTTATTTCGAATGACTGTAAATTTATATATTAGTACAACTAAATAATCAATCAATATATGAAGGGTTTCCCGCGAAACGCCCCCTTCCCACTCTAAACTTGTTAATTGAGGAAGGGAATTGGCTTTCTCTTTTTTTTTTTTTCATGAATCTCAAATCCATGGACCTCAAATTTTGACTAAAAACGTGAT
This sequence comes from Riptortus pedestris, assembly GCA_019009955.1. Taxonomy (NCBI): domain Eukaryota; kingdom Metazoa; phylum Arthropoda; class Insecta; order Hemiptera; family Alydidae; genus Riptortus; species Riptortus pedestris. Next base: position 65,716,631 of record CM032228.1, read on the forward strand.
TTCATGACTATCATTTTTCATTTCGTATTTGATTTGATACAGAATTGCATGAAACAAAGTCCCCTGAAATTTTACGTAAAGTAAAATAATCTTAATAGAAGTATTAAAACAAGATTTTTAGTACTACATCAATTACTGTACAAATCCCTAAATATCTCATTTTTTAAGTGATACCCACTTGTTTGAGGTTCGAGTGATGTGCCAAAATAACAGTGAACCAAATTAAAAATAAAAGCTTTTTCCTAATAGGGTACTAGTCTAATGTGAAATACGCTAATATATGTTTTACAGTATTTATATAGTTTTTTTTCCTATTTGCAGGATCTAAATGCACCTTTGAGCCAAGAGAATCCAAGAAGGACAAACCCTAGCGACGAATCACAGTCTGATGAGTCCAACGAAGATCTCAATATACGGAAATAGAGATCATTAATCTGTTAATATATACAAAAAAAAAGTATTTTGAATTTGTGAAGTGAGATTGAATGTCTGTGTAATTGTTCATTATTTTAATATATAAATGTATTTATATATGGATGTTTTTTAATTTATATATTTTCCTTATTTCTTTGGAGCATTCGCTACGCATTATCTGAGTGGTTTCTCTTTGAGTCTCCACCAGCAAGCCATAATAGAGACACGAAATATCTAAGTGATTTCTCTTTGAGTCTCCACCAGCAAGCCATAATACAGACACGAAATATCTAAGTGGTTTCTCTTTGAGTCTCCACCAGCAAGCCATAATACAGACACGAAATATCTGAGTGGTTTCTCTTTGAGTCTCCACCAGCAAGCCATAATACAGACACGAAATATCTGAGTGGTTTCTCTTTGAGTCTCCACCAGCTAGCCATAATAGACACGAAATATCTGAGTGGTTTCTCTTTGAGTCTCCACCAGCAAGCCATAATACAGACACGAAATATCTGAGTGGTTTCTCTTTGAGTCTCTTAACTGACAAAAACCTAGATTCGCGATTTCAATTATTTAGTGACAGTCTCTTTAGACAACATACTAAGTACCCTGAGAGCGAAAATTAGTCACATATATTTAGTGATATTTATTTAAAAAAAAAAAAACAAGAAGAATAAATTGAATTTTAATTGTTCTTACACTTTGTCTGAATGCCTTATCTAAATTTTCTGTGCAATTCCTTAATATAAAGAATAGCTTGACACTCCTTTGCCATCTCTTTACCTTCAAACGCCATAAACCCTTCTCATGTTCACAACAACAATTCAATTTTAATCACAGGTCAGAAAGACTTAATTTAATACCAAAGCCCTCAAGCAGATCCCATCTAATTCTACCATTTTCATAAAGTTTATATATAACTTTAATTAAAAACAATTTATTTCTCACACACATGAAAATATTCCAATAATATATAATTACCAAAACCTTGAAACCCTGCCCTCTGCAGCGACACCTGTCGTCCTAGGGTCATTTATATGGCATAGCAATCTTTTAATCACGTCCTTCAGCAGCATTTTTACTGTTACAGTCTCCTTATAAGTGAATGTAACAGTAAACAACGTCAGATTAAAATCAAATTCCCACAAATATCCTTCACCCTCCTGCGACAATTCTGCCATCCCATCACCAAGGTCCTTTCTCTAAACTACTTCACTCCACTACTTTAAGTATTATTACCTTGACTCTTGGGACACTTTGGTTAATATTAAGGATAGGACCTTAATCGACGATAAGAACAGTTATACTCTGTCAAGAAATAAACTTTACATCGTTCATAAAGCTGAAGAAAAGAAGAAACAGTTTATATGAATCAATCAAAAATTATAGGGCCATGACATTAAAATGAGGGAACATCTAAACCTTCAAGGGTTTGGAAACTTTAATCATTACAATGAAATATCATTAATATCAGTAATATTGATTTTGATAAGAAAACGAACTAAACATGACCGACTAAACGCTTCAAGTGAGAGGTTAGAAAGGAGACAATCAACTAATTTTCCTGTTGAGAGGTTGGTTTCAGAGAACGTATTTGAACCAGCAACATGAATGAGTCACTGAGATGGGCAGATAGAAAACAGACCTAAGATTGAGTTCACGCATTGTTCTTTAACATTTGAGCAGTATTAATATTTCCTGATGGTGTGCTCGTTCTATTCCATGAATAAATTAATTCATTCCCCCAGGATGAAAATAAACGAAAAACGTTCCTTCACAGATATTTGTTATAAGCGGCAGAGCGTTTTCAGAGCACTCGGTCCATCATCAGTGCCTTTTCACAAACAACTTGTTTAAGCTAAGCAATAATTCTGATATTTGAAGGAATGAGGCCTTTTTTCGTCGATTCTTACCTATTATTTTCTTTCTTCATCATCCAGCTCCTCGAAAAAGTAATTTATTCATCCCCATTAGTGTTTGTTGAAATAAGAAAAATAAATCAATGAAGGAATACATGTCAAATTTCAATTTGAATGCCCTAAAAATAAAATTAGGAGAATTCCAAACGATATAATTAACTCAAATTATATCTATATATATATATAATTGTAACCTCAGTCTGTACATTGATTTTTTTCGCGAAATTTCACGATAACTTTTCTTTCACTGTTTGGGGATTTAAATTAAAATTGAATAATGCTTGAATGAGCATCGACAGTGCTAATAATAATGTAAATTGATTTTGGAAATGAATAAAGACAAATAAATGCATAAAACACACTGGTAAATCATGGTAAATTGATTAAATAAAAACTATGAGCAAAGTAACTAAGTTAAATATTAATGTATATATTAATACATGAGAACATTGATTAGATATATGTGCTTTATGAAAATAAGATAAATATTCTCTAGTGAGTAACTGTTCTATTCACATTACAGTTACTAAATGCAATTAAATGCTAAAGTCAGATAAGATTTGAATTAAAATTGAATGATGCTTGAATGAGCATCGACAATGTTAATAATAGTGTAAATTGATTTTGAAAATGAATAAAGACAAATAAATGCATAAAGCACACTGGTAAAGCATGGTAAATTGTTGGAATAGGTTATACTCTAATGTAACTATAAAATAATGTAAAATAAGTTAACAAAGAATGATTCTCGAAAAATTTTAGATTAATACAGTAGATAGTTTAATTCTGTCTTTGCTAAATTTCACACAAAATCAAGAGGGGATTTAATTTATGTTAATTAAAACAGCTGTTTGTTTATGAATTATTATCAATTACTGTTATGCACTTGGCGTTACATACAGTATGGTCATTATTATTCAATGTATATGAGCTTGATGGCAGTGAATATGGTATGATTTTTATTATTGAAATATTTTGCATCAAGCTTTATCAATCAGGTCTTACTGGACCATATTTGGAGGTCAATTGGTTGGTGACCATGTTTGGGGGGTCAATCGGTTGGTGTGACCATTGTTTGTGGGTCGAATCCGGCCCGGTTGGACCATTGTTTGGGGATCGAAGAGGCTTCCCATTAAAGGATATATAGGGAGATGCCCCTTCGCCCCTTATTTTGTTAGTTTGAGAGAGTGGACTGTATATTGCGATGAATGGTGGGGTATTGGTGGGGCAAATTATAAGGCATGGATAATTACAATGTTATAATTACATGGACCATTTTATGGTCGATAGTACGAATAAATGATAAGTAAATTTTTGAGTGTCTGACGATGTTGTATTGGTGAGCTGCTCTAGGTTGGGTTGAACTCGTGGTGAAGTATGTGTGTTGTTCGGTGGGGCCCATGATGGGGTTTATGCCTGTTGGCTTCGAAGTGCGGTGCAATTTTAGATAAAGGTGAGTACTCACTATTTTTTTTGTGGGGATTTCTCCCCCTCCTTGTTTCCTGGCTTCATCGCCCGACGGGCCCTTTTAGGCCTACTCCAACATTTTGAGGTGGTTCTTCACTTCGATGATGATGACTCGTTTTACTAGCCGCACTAGGCTCCCATCTTCTCTCGTGTCCTTCTTGCCCTTTCCTGCCGGTCCCCCTCGTGGCTGGATGCGCTGGCAGCGAGGTCCCCAGTCCAGGGCAAGGATGAGTGGCGTTGGATGACGTCATGAGGTCTTGCGCCTCTTCACTCTTCGCGGAGTTGATTCTTCCGCGAACACACCGCCCACCTTGAATTAGCTAGGGCTAATTAAAAACTACATACTCCCCTAGATCTAAAGCACAGAGCCATTTGTGGTGTGTGTTTGTGTGGCGTCTGTGTTTTTGTGTGAGTGAGTGGGGGGGGGGGGCTGTTATTGAATAAAAAAATAAAGATCCTCTAAGGAATAAAAATGTTTGCAAGTTGGAATAATAAAGAAAGAAATGATGAAACTTGTGATCTCGAAGAGAATCATAATAAAAATAAATGTATATCTTCTAAAAAATAAGAAAAGTAGTGATTCTTCTTCACACTTTGGAATCCTTCGCTTCAGGACGTAATGATGGTGTGAAGGATTAAAGTGGTTGGATGAGATGGTGTCGTTTTTTGAGCCCCATCTGAGTAACAGGACCTTATCAAAAATATAAAAATAAAAAAAAATGGTTGTCAGGAGGTGGCATGCTGACTGCCTATACAGACTCCATGGTGTTCGGGACGAGTGCTGTAACTTGACTGTTTGCCTCCTTGAGCAAATGAGGCGATGAGTTCCGTCGGAAGTTGTATGGCTTCCTCAATAGAGCCTCTTGCCAAACGCCATGACGTGGTATACCATATGTGGTATGGCGATGAGGTGGAAGTCCTGTGGCCCAACCTGATGTATTCTTGGATGAATGCGTGGTAATTTTGCGCGAGGTCATGGTCTTTGCGAAGTTTGTATTCGGGGGAGCAGAGGTTTTCATCAGCATGTTCCTGTTGTTTCCCACATCGGCAGGTGCAGCCTTACATGGTCGCATGATATGACGCCCTTTGGGAGTGCGGGCATGAGTGTGGTCGAAGTGCTCTTTGCATGCTTCGTCACCTGGATTGTTCCGCTTAACTGGGGCAGGTTTCTGAACTTCCCGAAAGCGCTGCCGTTGTTCCACAGTGTCAGCAGGAGACGTGGTGAAAAATGATGAGGATTCAGTAGACTCGTGGTGTCGTGACCTGCCCATGACTGTCAAACCAAATATAGTTGGGATGTGGAAGAACCCAGGCACTTCGGAGGCGTAGGGAGCTCCGGTGACTACTAGGGGATAGAGATCCGCACCTATGAGTAGATCAATTGCTCCGGACTGTCCAAATGTGGTGTCAGCCAGTTGAAGATTTGTAAACGATTTGCAGATGTTAGGGTCAAGGTCTTGATTAGGAAGGCGGGGAGCTATCGAGTCTATTATGATAGCGTCAGTCGTGACGACTCTGTCAATTGCGAGCGGCTTCAGTTCGATGGGTACGATTCCCATTGGTCTTGCCATTGTGGTGTTACCTAAGCCGGCGATGCGACGTTTGAAGTGCCGAACACGGAGGTCTATCTTATTAGCGAGTGCCTTGGAGATGAATGTGTGCTGGCTCCCGCAATAAAGAAGCGCTCGTACCTTGTACAGACGATCGTTGGATCCCTTTATCATCATCTGTACCGTCCCCAGGAGAACCGCATTTGTTCCTTCCGGTGTGTGCTGGGTTGTTGAGCCGTAAGCGGTGAATGTTACTCCACTACCTTCGGGTTTATCCTGCGCATTTTTCGAAGGTTGTCTAGGAGAGGATGCGCGGATGGGCGTGCCCTCTTCATTATGAATGAGGGTGTGGTGCCTTTTGTTGCAACGCCGACAGTTGTACTTTGAGGGGCATTTCGTTGTTGGATGATCTTCCCTCAAGCAATTCTTGCAGAACTTCGATCCCTCAGTGAATGCGATGCGTTCCCGGCTGGGAATATTAATAAATTCAGGGCACCTTATGAGATAATGTTTTCCCTTGCAGAATGGGCATTTAGGTAGGATAGGATTGGAGTAGGTGCTCCGAGCGTGCGGACGTTGGAACCGGGCAGTCGATGCTTCCTCTAGAGCTTCTGGAGATCTTGAGGTTGAGTGAAGGTTGACGGTGGAGTACTTCTGAGAGAAGCGATTGGGTGGAGTCTCACGGGATCTTGTGTTGTAGGGACTCTGGCGTCGTGTTTTGGCAGGAGCTTCGGATTGAAAACAAAATTTGTTTGAAAACTTGATGGCCCCTAGACGCTGTCTGACAAACTCCATTACATCGTCGGCTGTCGGTGACCTCGTGCTGTCCTTGAGGCCTAACTCAAAACCTCTTCGCGTTTCTGGGTCTAAGTCTCGAAGCGCAAGAATCGCCAATGCGAATTCTCCCTTGTCTTCAAGATCGAGAGAACGAAAGCCGTCAAGGCTGTCACGTATATTAGCAAGATAAGCTTCATATCTCTTTGTTGGTGTCGGGAGAGATCTGGTGTTGGACTCCAGCATTTTTTGGATGTACAATGAGCCAAGTACACGAGGGTTGTCGTATTGTTTTAGGAGCTTTTCCCAAGCAAGGATGTATGATCGGTCGTCCACCTGAAACCTTGATACCAATGCAGCTGCCTCACCCTTCAAAGCACTGAGGAGGTAGTGGAACTTCTCAACATTTGTGATAGATGGTTCGTCATGGACCAAGGACTTGAAGGTGTCTTTGAAGTGGTTCCATTTTGTCAAGTCGCCGTGGAATTTGGGAATTTCAATGACAGGGAGGTGCGTCCTGGGGGTTGAAACCTGTGTTATGTTTAAGGATTGTTGTCGATTCGTGGAATCGAATCCGATTTGATGTTGGGCTGCATCAATGGTTTCTTGTTTGAAGCGCTCTTGGATGCGCGCGTGAATGGTTTCAGCATCTATCATGACGCGTCTGGTGGCGTCGTACAGTGTCGACCATACGTCAGAGAAGTTGATTTCTCTACCCTCTAACAATAACAATTCATCTCTTTGGTTCCAAACTTCTCGGAACTCCGTCCATTCGGTTTGGGCAGTTTTGTAGGCAGATTTCAAGTATCGAATCGCATTGTCATCTTCGAGGTTGAATTTGGAGGCTTCAGTGACGCTGTTGATGTCACGATTCAGCCTTTTTAATCGCCGTTCTAGGCGAGCGATGGAATGAGCATAGTCTGGAATTGACTCGGGCATTTTGATCAAAGATCAAAGAAAGATGCCTTGATTATAATCAATAATGAGTTTCAAGCCAGTCGAGCGACAGCTGGAAACAAGGGAATACAAGAAAGGAGAAGAACAAAAAGAAGTCATATTCGAAGAAGAAAATATAAACAAAGGGAGCCCCATGATTAATATAATGATAATGTAACTAAGCGAAGAAGGGATGTAGACTACACAAAGAGTGTATGACGTCACAGCAGTGAGGTAGTCTAAGCAGGTAATCTATGTATGCCTTTTAATAGGTGAGTGAGCTCTATGTAGCAGGGAGAGAGCTGTAACCATGTTGAAACCTTTTATAGATAAGGGATCTCACCTGTTTTGAAGAATGAGATTGTGAGCAATGTTTGAATTAGTGATCTCTTGGATTAACTGTTAGATGTACTTTGAATGATGTATTTGATAATGTCACTGTGATTAATAAATGCAATTTTGTTTGAATAGATTGTGTACAAATTCCTTTCTGGTCACAGGTAAACACTAAAGCTAGAATGTCAGTCACATTTACAAAATTCATTTACTGAAAATGATTAAACAACATGTAAACTTCATTGATAAAATAAAGTAAAGTAGTGAAATGAAACATTTTGAGGTTACATAGAATCCATGCCAAGTTCTTATAAGTATTAATGTAGGGTATGAGTTATTTGAAATAACCATATTGCCAATTAAATTGCTTAAACAAATACACATTGTGTAGTGATAAAGAAATTATGAGTAGAAAAACTGAGCTAAATAAGAATAAATATATTAATGCATGAGAACATTGGTTAGGTATATGTGCTTTATGAAAATAAAATAAATATTCACTTGTGAATAACTGTGCTACTCATGTTACAGTTAATAAATGCAATTTGAATGCTAGATTCAGGTAAGATTTAAATTAAAATTGAATAATGCTTGAATGAGCATCGACAGTGCTAATAATAATGTAAATTGATTTTGGAAATGAATTAAGATGAACAAATGCATAAAACACACTGGTAAATCATGGTAAATTGATTAAATAAAAACTATGAGTAAAGTAACTAAGTTAAATAATAATGTATATGTTAATACATGAGAACATAGGTTAGATATACATATGTGCTTTATGAAAATAAAATAAATATTCACTTGTGAATAACTGTTCTATTCACATTACAGTTACTAAATGCAATTAAATGCTAAAGTCAGATAAGATTTAAATTAAAATTGAATGAGCATCGACAATGTTAATAATAATGTAAATTGATATTGAAAATGAATTAAGATGAACATATGCATAAAACACACTGGTAGATCATAGTAAATTGATTAAATAAAAACTATGAGCAAAGTAACTAAGTTAAATATTAATGTATATATTAATACATGAGAACATTGATTAGATATATGTGCTTTATGAAAATAAGATAAATATTCTCTAGTGAGTAACTGTTCTATTCACATTACAGTTACTAAATGCAATTAAATGCTAAAGTCAGATAAGATTTGAATTAAAATTGAATGATGCTTGAATGAGCATCGACAATGTTAATAATAGTGTAAATTGATTTTGAAAATGAATAAAGACAAATAAATGCATAAAGCACACTGGTAAATTGTTGGAATAGGTTATACTCTAATGTAACTATAAAATAATGTAAAATAAGTTAACAAAGAATGATTCTCGAAAAATTTTAGATTAATACAGTAGATAGTTTAATTCTGTCTTTGCTAAATTTCACACAAAATCAAGAGGGGATTTAATTTATGTTAATTAAAACAGCTGTTTGTTTATGAATTATTATCAATTACTGTTATGCACTTGGCGTTACATACAGTATGGTCATTATTATTCAATGTATATGAGCTTGATGGCAGTGAATATGGTATGATTTTTATTATTGAAATATTTTGCATCAAGCTTTATCAATCAGGTCTTACTGGACCATATTTGGAGGTCAATTGGTTGGTGACCATGTTTGGGGGGTCAATCGGTTGGTGTGACCATTGTTTGTGGGTCGAATCCGGCCCGGCTGGACCATTGTTTGGGGATCGAAGAGGCTTCCCATTAAAGGATATATAGGGAGATGCCCCTTCGCCCCTTATTTTGTTAGTTTGAGAGAGTGGACTGTATATTGCGATGAATGGTGGGGTATTGGCGGGGCAAATTATAAGGCATGGATAATTACAATGTTATAATTACATGGACCATTTTATGGTCGATAGTACGAATAAATGATAAGTAAATCTTTGAGTGTCTGACGATGTTGTATTGGTGAGCTGCTGTAGGTTGGGTTGAACTCGTGGTGAAGTATGTGTGTTGTTCGGTGGGGCCCATGATGGGGTTTATGCCTGTTGGCTTCGAAGTGTGGTGCAATTTTAGATAAAGGTGAGTACTCACTATTTTTATTGTCGGGATTTCTCCCCCTCCTTGCTTCCTGGCTTCATCGCCCGACGGGCCCTTTTAGGCCTACTCCAACATTTTGAGGTGGTTCTTCACTTCGATGATGATGACTCGTTTTACTAGCCGCACTAGGCTCCCATCTTCTCTCTTCCTTCTTGCTCTTTCCTGCCGGTCCCCCTCGTGGCTGGATGCGCTGGCAGCGAGGTCCCCAGTCCAGGGCAAGGATGAGTGGCGGTGGATGACGTCATGAGGTCTTGCGCCTCTTCACTCTTCGCGGAGTTGATTCTTCCGCGAACAATAGACACCATAACTACATTTTGTTTCTTTTGTGTCTGTTTGTTTGTTTATTTGTTTGTTTGTTTGTTACCTTTTCATAAACGGCTGAACCGAATTTTATGAAACTTGGCATGTATATTACTACTAGCCCAATTTAGACTTTAGGTTATATTAATATTCTCTAAGATGAACAGGAGTGGGGGTTATAAGGGAGGCCTGAAATTAAAAATAGCGATATTTCGTTTCCTATTGCTTTTTCAGCAAATATGCACATAACAAAAGTTGTTTATTTTGTAATTTAGAGTAACTTTTTTTTTATACATTTTCGTCGTATACCGAAGTATAAATGCGTTAGACACTAAAAATTATAGCGGAAGTAAACAATTTTATTTGGCACAAAAGACTCAACCGAACTAAATGAAACTCGGTACGTGTATTAGCACTAAAACCTTCATTATAACAAGCCATACCAACATTTATAGGGACGGGAAGGAGTGGGGGTTGTAAAGGAGGTCTGAAATTAAAAATGGCGATATCTCGTTTCGCATTGATTTTTCAGTAAATACGCACAAAACAAATGTTGTATAATTTGTTATTTAGAGTAACTTTTGTTATGTACACTTTTGTCGTATACACAAGTATAAATGAGTTATACGCTAAAAACTATAGCGAGAGTCAACAATTATATTTGGCAAAAAAGACTTAACCGAGTTAAACAAAACTCGGTATGTGACTTAGCGGTAACTCCTGCATGATAATAAGATTTAAGATCATTTATTTTATTATTAACAAATCCACAGCATCGACGGGTATAAACCCTAAAATCTGTGACGGGGAAATGTCAAAATATTGTGGAAAATGAAGCCTTGACAAAAAAATATCATCTTTATTCAGCCTAAAATGAATTTTTACATTTTACATTACCTAAAATAAAAAAGTTTTACATTTTTATTTTTACAACATTTTTGGATGCAAAAATAAACATTTTATCTAAACCCCAATTTTTTTTTTGTCTTCAAGTTTTCACTCACTTGAGTGTGTATTAGAGAGTTACAGAGTTTTATGTAAATAGTCACCTGGACCAACTTATATTTTATCAAAACCTTAATAATTTTAAATGTCTTTTATTCATTTTATATACCAATTTTATTTTAATTATTGATTTACTTATTTATTTATTGAATATTTAAATATTTTATTACTGATTTCCCTATAGCCCTATATCATTAGTTTCGTTTTTCAGTTTTGTACCTAGTTTTGAATTTTGTTTTTATTTGTTCCCTCGTTCATTTATTTTGTTCTTTGTTGTGTTCCATTTTAATTTTTTGATTTCCATTCTTTTTTTTTTCTTTTTTTTTCGAGTTCTACTTGGTTTTTGAGTTCCATTTCCGTTTTGTGTTGCGTTTCAATTTCTTTCCCATTTCTGTTCTGAGTTCATCTCTATTTTTCGTATTTTCTCTCTGTTTTGTGATCCTTTTATGTTTTGTGTTCCTTTAGGTTTTATGTTCTTTTTATGTTTTGAATCCCTTTTACGTTCTATGTTCCTTTTATGTTTTGTGTTCTATGGTCCTTTTATGTTTTGTGTTCTATGTTCCTTTTATGTTTTGTGTTCCTTTTGTGTTCTATGTTCCTTTTATGTTTTGTGTTCCTTTTGTGTTCTATGTTCCTTTTATGTTTTGTGTTCCTTTTGTGTTGTGTTCCTTTTGTGTTCTATGTTCCTTTTATGTTTTGTGTTCCTTTTGTGTTGTGTTCCTTTTGTGTTCTATGTTCCTTTTATGTTTTGTGTTCCTTTTGTGTTCTATGTTCCTTTTATGTTTTGTGTTCCTTTTGTGTTTTGTGTTCCTTTTGTGTTGTGTTCCTTTTGTGTTCTATGTTCCTTTTATGTTTTGTGTTCTATGTTCCTTTTATGTTTTGTGTTCCTTTTGTGTTTTGTTTAATTTTGTTATTTTTTTGTATTGTTTTGTTTTCATTTAAGTTTTGTTTTGTTTTTTAAGCTTTATTTTAGAGCAAAATCGCCAAAGCTGCGAAGCTCAAATAAATAAATAAATTAAAAAAAAAATAAAATGAATTCCCGGGCGAAGCCGGGTACCTTAGCTAGTATATATATATATATATATATATATATATATATATATATATATATATGTCACACCGATAATAACAATTATTGTAGCAATCTATAAAACAGAAAAGAAGAGCTTCTTAATTCTCGACCCGTTTTGAGATAAACAAAAATCAATCAGAAGAGGCAGACCAAGAGAAGAAAGCAGTCTACGGACCATGTTGCCTCTATATTTCATAATAGTAAGAAATTCAAGACTGGTCGGTTAATGGGCTTTTGATCGGATCAAGAGAGTCCATCAAAAAACAAGAGAGGTATTAATATAATATGGCCTAACAAAAGATGAACTGAAGGACTTGTCAACACAAACCCTTAAGTCTTCCATTAGAATTGTTAATTACCGCTTATATAAAAAAATAAAGATAAAATATAAGCTGTACTCTCACCTGGGATACCTCCCAAATTTACGCCTTTTAATATTCCAAATTTTTAGATAATTTTTAAGTAACTATAATTGGTAATAATTCTTTTAAAAACCAATATTATCAATGAAATGGAAGATAAGGGGTTGACCATAGAGGTATCAGAGATTATTTTGTTTGTTTGTTAGCTCTATACGTTTTTATTGGAAACTCAAGTAAATTTGGAATTGGCACTAAGCCACACTATTGCTGTTGTGGAAGTACTTGTTAACTTAGTTTTATACATAATGAGACTGTTTTTGTATATATTCGTAATTAGAGTGGTTTGTGGAGTGGGGGGGGGGGGAAGAAGCAACTAAGTTCTAAGTTGAAGCTTGAACGGGAAAGTTGTTGGTCGATACTGACGCCACAACCTTGCCTCAACTAATTGTGCAAAGTATCCCTGACGTCTACTGTCCCAAATTTTGTAGCGATCCAAGAGAAACTAAGAGAAACAGAATCATCTAAGTGGTCTCTTCTTGAGCCTGCTAATTGACCAATACCAAACCACCTTAGTCAGTAACATAGATTTTAGAGAAAGAGGAGAAATACCCCTTTTTGAGGCACTGGATAGTGAAGGACGATGAAAACAAGTAAGACTAAAAAAAAGTCTCGTTCCTTCACAATTGTTTAATCTCAAGAATAGAGTCCTTTCGGAGCACACGCTCCATTATCAGTGTCCCGCTGGTAAACAATACATTATAAACGTAATACAAGATTATCAATTAAAAATATATGTATACATAACAGGTAAAATGCATGTTTCTAATCGCCAATGCCTCAAAATCAAATGGGACCTCAATTCTATCTTCGTTGAAGGAGAAATGGCCAAAGGTCAATAGATGAAAAACTCGTGAAGTACCTCCACTGATTTATTTTCCACTATCTCTTTCGCATTCTCTATGACACCTCTTCAGGAGTAATTTAGTACTGTAGAAAGATTCGACGTTACCACCTCTAAGACTAATCATAATGTAGTAAATGTACTACACCACTCAGCTGATAATATCGATACACTAAAATGATGTACAGTGCACAACGTTTCGAGTTTTGAAAAATCGATTCCAGAAGAAGCATAGCTACATCTCCATCTAATCCACTTAACATTTATTTAAATATTCGATAAATAAACCTTGTAAATTTCTTGTATCAGTTTTCTTATTCACAAAATACTGTTTGTTTATCGATTTTTCTAAACTCGAAACTTCACAGGTAATTGATTTTTACACTAGTACTTTTTTTTATTTAGTATTTTTATTTATTTATTTTGGCATAAATACATGGGCGTTGCCAGTGGTCTGGCATACTGACATACTTTTGTGTATGTATCGTAAGATATTCTACTTAAATAATTTACAATTCGACAATTTCGAATACTCTTGTGACATAAGTAATATATAACAATACATAGGCAGTATATAATAGTTCTGGAAAATCAACAAAAACGAAACACAAACTAATGGTTAATAAACTGACACTAATATACTCTTAATAAAGTATGTTACTTAGCTTTTGAATATTGTTAATATTTAGCAAAAATTCCAATGAAATTTCGTCCCTGTTTTTAACTATATATGATTGTAAATATTGTTTTCTGTGCTTTACAAGTGCAAGGCAATGTAGTATTACATGCTCTCGGCTATTATAAATGAATTTTTTACACCACTTACATATTTCGATATCGATTTTTACATTACAAACATTTTAATGTAATGTGTAATGTGTCTTGAGGTAACCGCCGAGGTGGTATGATTGAATCTATTTATAATACTGTATTACTCCTGAAGAGAACGCGAAACATAAAATCAGAAAATAGAGAAATATAAATCAGTGGAGCCAGTCAACGTGCTTTCATCTTTTGACCTTTGGCCAATTCTCCTTCAGTTATTCAAAATATAGAACTAAAAACGATAAACATTGGAGCAGGAATGAATATTAACAGAGATTTAATGCTGTTATCGTTTTATATATTTAATCATGCATTTTTCCTCTCATGCATACATATATGATTAAATAATGAGCTTGTATGACGTTTTTAAAAGGATAATGTTTTTCAGCAGGGGACTGAAGATGGAACGTGTGCTCTGAAAGCGCTAAGAATAAATAATTGTGAACGAACGAGGCCTACGTTTATTCTTTGCTGTGAGAAAAATATAGTACTTTCAAGAGGGTTTTCACTAATTAAAAGCTTTTCTGTCTCTCAGATCAGAATTTAGTCTCGATTTACTCCAAAATCTGTAGTATTTTGATGACTCAACAACCAACCGTACAATATACAAAAATTAATTGTAACATTTATAGGTTTTAGGAAGGACGTAGTCTGAAATAACGAATAGAACTAGTGACTTTACTGAGATACAATTTTTATGTCGTGTGTTTACTGAGCTTCATGGCTCCAATTCTAACTGTTTTTGTCTTTTTTTCAAAGAATCTTAAACAACGTAAGGCATCTAATGGTACAATCATCATTTATATTAAAAGATTGCCATCATCCCCCCAAGTCTAGCTGTATCCAACCCAGTTTCATAGCCAAAACTGGATAAGGGCTCAAAAACCTCGTTCCATAACTGTTAGTACAATATTTGGAAAGGTACATTGGTACCAAGCTAGTTAGCGGGTAATTCTAAAGCAGAGCTTTCTCGAGGATTTCTGAAGTACTCTGGCCCCTCTCCCCCCCCCCTCCCCGACTCTGTAGCTTATTTCTTTATTCGATTTGACGCTAATCAGTGATGATGAGTACATTGTTTAAAAGGCAAAGTCTCATCTAAACGAGGGATTTAGTTTAATTTCTTCTAAAAACTGCGCTTTTCCCCTTCTTTTTTACCTGATTTCCCTTAAGGAAAATCAGCTATTGAGGTCGTACTCATGCTTTAAAAAAATAATTTATTAAATTCTGCTATATTATTATTTATTAACGTCCACTTCTTGCAATTATGGCTAATTGGGACGGGTTATCTACAGTTTACCACCCTTTTCTAGCCAGGGTGGGACTACGGATTTTATCCGTAGCACTTTATTTGCGTCACTAAATAAATTTCTATTTGCCCAGGCGAGAATCAATCTCGCCACTCTAGAATGCAATAGTGCATTCTGCAAAATCGATCAGGATGAATTGCCTAATAAAAATCTACAAGACCTGAAGTAATCTGGTGACAGGGCACTCGGATTGGTAGCGAATTCAACAGAGAATTTTGAAGGGCTGCCTTGCCACCTTGTAACATTGCAAACTGCTAGTCTAACGATTTCCATTTCAAGTATTCCTAGATATAAATTATTTTTCGAGTAAGTATTTTCTGTTTGATTGCCATAATTGAAATAATTTCATTCGTCAATGTTTTATTTATTTCCATATTACAAACTTCAACAAAATGAAATTGTTTTTGAAGGTGTGTTTTTAACCAAACAAGTAATCACGATTATTTAATGTTTTTCAAATGTTCATCTAATTCTCCCTTAACCTATGCAATATATTGTATGTATATATTAGTAATTCACAAACCAACCGATGAAATTAAAAACTAAATGTTTTTATTATTTTGTTACACTAGTCTTGATGTTTGATTGGAGTTTTTATATTAGAACTAAAGTCAATTTTTAACTTATGGATAACAAATTTTATTTCTTCATAATAATATTTGTCGATATTTTATAAAGGACTCTTTTTATGAGTAATTATTTTCACCTATTTAAATTTGATGTTTAAAAATAAAGGAATGGTGTTCACTTGTTAAAGTGTGGATTAAGTTTAATGCAATAGCATGTTCTCGTTTTCCAAGAACATTTCTACTGAATAATCTACCCTTAATTAATGATGTGGCATTATTGCTCTTTTGGGGGTTCACCGACTTCCTGCCCCATGACTTTTATCAAACTTAGCACGCTGTCAATTATTCTTTGGACTGCCTTCACCAGTTAGCGTCACCTGTCACTTGCTTCCGCTTAGTCATCAGTGAATCCCACAAGGGCAATTGATTTGTGACTCTGGTGAAGTTCTATACTGGTTGACCATCTGATTGTCACATACCTCCATTGGAAGGTTCTCAATTGAAACATTAAAAGTCTGCAGGGGCTGCTTAAACTAAGGAGATTTCCCTGCGTACTCGTATAACACACTTGTGATCTTATTCTCTATTTCAATGTAAAAAATGAAGAAAATAACGATGAATACAAGGGTTGTGGGAGGGGGAGATTACTGAAGACTGAAAACAGTTAATTACAAATAACTTTCTCAATAATTGGGTTAGGAATAAATGTTCAGAACAACTATTGTGTAGCATCAATATCTTAACAATATTGGTTCCCCATATTCCAGGTTTCGGCCATTTACTAATACGATCTTTAGAGTGTAATGAAACAGTTAAATATCGAGTATGGCTAAAGAAGAAAGAAATATTTTTGATTCCCAGCTCAAAATCTTAATTAATGACGTCATGACAACGTATTCACTTTTATCTCTCTAAGTAGAAGTTCAATAAGAACAATATTTGGTATTTAAGATTGAAATAAAGTGGTTCATGGTATAAGACGTTATTGTTATGTTATACCAGTAGGAGTAGGTTACTGTTACTGTAGGCAGAAAGCTAAAAAAAAATGCAAATATCTCGATTAATAATCAAGATAATAAAAAAGCGCATGTATCAATAATTATAAATCATTTAATTAGTTCTATATCCTTTTTGATCCGACATCTAATAGAGGAGATACTTAGAATTTTTTTTTTCAGGAAATTTGTCGGAAATCGCGTCATAAATACATCCTCAATAGCTGTTTTCCTTTAAGGTAAATCTGCTAACAACCTTAGGGGACAAGTGACCGCCTTGAAGAACGAAATTTTGAATATTGTGTAATAATACTTTTGTATGTCTACTCAAATACTAACACACTCATAGTTGATAAAGAGACAAGGCAAACCGATTCGCCGAAGTTATAATTTACCTCTGGTAGGTAAACATATATGACTGACTGCAAAAAACGCGATTAATTATAGGTACAACATGATTTACACAAACTACTGACAAAGGGAAGATCATACATAGGAACTATTCTTGAACATTTATGGACTTCCATTAAAAAATGTGAACAAGTGATATCATCTTTTTAATTTACGCTTTACACTATTTATTAGCAACATTTTTGGGTGAAAGTATTCTTTTTAGTTTGCAGTTAAGAAATTTTGAACCTTCTAGACGTTATTTTTTATTATATTTTTGTCAAGTTGTTCTAGCACACCTGCATATTTGCTCATTTTTAATTAGTTACCTAATTCATTTAATTGGTAGTATGTTAACTAATTATATTTTTTATTATTAAATCATTTTTATGTATTGTTTCCTTTCCCATTTTTTCATATTTTGTTGAGTTTGGTTGAAGAACTATTTTTGTAGAGAACTTTCGTCGTTATCTATTTTCGTATTCTATTCTTTCTTGGTTTATATTTTTGTGTTTTGTTATACCTATTAATTTTTTTGTTCTCCATTTTTTGTTGTGTTTCTGTTCTATTAGTTGTTTTGTATTTTAATTTTATGTTTATGATATTTTGTTTTTGATGTTTTTGGTTTCGAGCAATAATAAGAAGGGTGATTGTTGCAAATGTCCGAAATATATTGTTAGGGCGTGCGGTTAGCTTTTGTGTTAATGATAAGAAAGCATTAGACTGAAATAAAATTAATAAAAGAGATATAATTTCCTCACCATGATTATACCGAAGTATTTACTATTCTCTAGGAATGATGAGGGTGAAATAATACAAGCTACTATTTGAGTTCTCCAAAGAATCAAAATATATTAAATAAGTAATAGCATACTTATACTTATAAGTAAAAGAATACTAATTTAGGGACTAACCTTAAATCTAATGAAACAAACATTAACACTAATTGATAAAGATGTGATGAAAACAAAGAAACTTTAACTTTATGAAATATGACTGTACAGCATAGACAGAACACAATGGTTACCCTTTGTTGGGTTGTAAGCTTTAGCTGCAAGCCAATAATATATATATATATATATATATATATATATATATATATATATATATATATATACATTAAATAATGATTGAAGAATCCTATATAATGAGTACTCATTTGATTGCTTATGTCGATAATGCTAGCATTATAATAAAGAAAGAGGTACCTTCGAGAAAAATATACTTACCATGAGGCGGGATTTCTTTCTAGTATTATTTGTGTTTAACAGTAGATTACTTCTTCTAGCTGGTGCAAATGTTAGCGGAGACCTCTATCTTCGATGCGGGGATCCTTTCTGAATACAAGAGCTGCGTGAGCCGAACAATGTTCACCTTTTTGCGGAGCAGAACACAAGTACGTAATTTATTCCCTGGCATATTACTTAATAGATATGTGACCTTCTAAAAAGAATTTCATCTAGCTTGTATCAAGTTTTGAGAAATTAATAGATTTATAAACTACTTCAATATTCGTCAGTAATGGAGGGGTTAAAAGGAACTTTGCCAGTATTATCCTACTTTGTTATGATCCCTTTGTTCAAATTAATTTATAAAATTATTTTCAAGTAATAAAACTTTAATAGGACATTTTTTGGTTAGTCGGCATTGATAGTGTTTTTGAGTGAATTTCTTGAAGCTATTGAAATAATAGTAGTGCTCTAAAATGTTATCATACTATTGAAGTATTCAGTTCTTTGTTGCTTGAAGTGGAACGCTGTGGGTTTGATACTTTGTTTTATTGTTTTTTTTTTTGTTTCGAAATTTAGATTAATTTAATGCTTTTCATTGGGAAGCTACCGAGTTCATTTTTGGAGAAAATGCTTTTGTAGCTTCTGAAAACCCTTAGCTCCTTTTATCAAAATTAGGGGAAATGAAATCTTTTTGGGAAACTGCATGATATGTTAGATTGTTTGGATGAATCTACTGTAGCCATTGCGATCTACTTAGAAGATCAATGGTTTAAAGCACAAACGTTTTTCAGTATTTTATGAGGTCCTTTCATGAGTCTAAAATGGATGTTTAAACAATTGTTTTTCGATATTTGGAAGGATAATTATTTCCATTTTCAAATGAACAATTGAAAACTCCGCAAATCGCATTTTGGTCCAAAATTGGCACTTCATTCTTCTTTTAATTAACAGGAGAACGTTCAATGAATGATCTCTAAGTAACAGATAATAATTCGTTTTTGCTTCTCGGAATTGAACTATCCATTATTTCAATGGCTTGATTATAATACCTTTGAACGATTCATAGATTCTGTTTCTGATAAGAGCATAATCTGCAGAGGCCTTAAAATATTTCAATTAATGTGTAAATTACTTTGGAAATTCGAGGATGATAAATAACTACAATAAGTTGACTAACTTGAATTTGGACATCAGCTAAAAAACTTGGTATTTCTGTTTTTGTGGTTTTACTTTGACGGCTCAAACTACTAAATCATTAATTTTTGAGTGATTTTTAAATTTACCATTTCCATTTTTAGTAATTTGAACTGGCCTGACTACTGTCGTTCACACGGATTGGTAAACATTTGAACAGAATAGACTAACTTTGGTCATGACAACAGTCTGATTGCCTTTGAGGGAAATACGCTAACAAAAGTTATTAAAATCAATTCTAAGTGTACGATTTAGTCATGGATCAAATCGGCCAGATCAGAGTGCAAATGTACAAGAGATCTATAATCCAGCTTTTCAAATATTCCAACAAAGAATTTAACAATAACTGTTTTAGACTTGACGAGCAATTTAATTTTAATAAATTGGCATTAGACTTGCTACATCGAAATTAGCCTACACAAACATTCCAATGAACTCTTTATAAAACCCCTAATGAAATTGCTCATTTAAATATATATCACCATAGCTGATATATTGGCAGGTTATTTGAATATTCTGGGAATGGATAATCCTACTTCATAATTAGCCCCAGTTTTAATTATTCATATTCAACGGCCGTTATATTATGAACTATAACTTTCAGCTACTTTTTACTAAGTTTTAATTAAACTGGTAATGTACTACAGGTGAATTCACGTTTTACATTAACCTTCCATTGCATATATCGGAGTGAAAATCGCTTGCGTTGCTTGACAAAAAGTAAAATATAATTAATATTTAGAGTTCTGCATCTCCGTTAAGTTAAATGTGGTGTCACATGTTCTTATCTTCATTTGTCTTTCAGTGAGATTCTTACTTAGGAAAAACTTGAAATTCTAATAAGATACGAGACTCTAATTTTTATTTTCTTCAGAATCAGCTTATTACATAATTTCGTGGTTCCTCAAAACATATTATTTATCTGTAGCTTAAATACAAAGTATTGTTTTCATTGGACTTTTACTGTGTGAGCACAAGCGAATATGTTGAATATTAACGCCATCAACTCAAGGTTTTACTGTTTGTTTATTTGGTCTTTACCATATTGGATATTTTGTTTTGTTTCGTACAACAATTTCGTAGTCGTTAATGGCAAAATCGGATCAGGGTTAAAACTGCTTAAGAGGGAGGAATTCGTTAAATTCTTCTTAAAATATTTGAGTAGTGCCATTTCAAAACTGGTCTTATCCAAAAAAAAAATATATAGGTGGCAGTGTATTCTTGAAGTATTTTTCCTGCTCTTTCTGAATAAAATATCTGTTTGAATAAAAAGTGGCTATAAACAGTTCAAAGGAGAATATGAAAACCACTGTCCACAGCAAAACTGGCTTTAATAGAGATCTGTTCTGAAGCAAAACTTGCCTTCTCCATTCCAGCCAATGAGAAGCAAGCATTTGTTAAAAATTGCATATGGCTGATAGCAGCAACTGTTGAAATTTTCAGGTTGTGGTTTTTCTCTTTTAAAGTGTGCTTCTGTGTAAAATAATTGGTATATTATTTGATTGAATAAAAAGAAGATGGATGAAACAGTTGCAGTTTTTCCCATTGAGCCTGGTGGATGTCGTCAGAAAAGAAAAGGAATGACCAAAAGAGAAGAAGAAAAGGTTAGAAGACATCAAGCAAGCTGCTTACCTGTGTACCCTACATGAAAACACAATGGTAAATCTTTTAAGTGCAAAAACCTTTCCATGATGTATACGATTTCCATAAAAACTTTTATAAAAACAAAACTACAGTTCTACAAGATCATTACATTTTGAAATATATTTCTGTAAACAAACCGACCAGGGGAAGAGCAGAGAAAGCAGACAGCTCTCGTAAAAATATTTCAGTTAAATACCATGTCAAAGTAAGTAACTGTTCACTTTTTCAACTACCTGTTTGCCAGAAAACTTTTATAAACAATTTAGGTATATCAAAAGATCGGTTGCAACGTATAGCTCGAAAAAATTTGTTAACTGGCGAATCACCAAAAGAATGCAGAGGTGGTGACAGAAGGTCTCACCTGTTTCAAGGCAAAAATGATTCAGTTATAAAATTTATTAAGTCTTTGAAATGAAAAGAGGGGCATTATTGTCGATCTAAATCGAATAGGATTTACTTATCTAGCGAATTAAACCTTTCTAAACTGAGAGCAATTTATAAGAATAGTCTGGAAGCCAATATGAAAGTGAAAAAATCGTTCTTTAATAACATTTTTTATGAAAATTTTAATATAGGATTCGGGACCCCAGCTACAGATGTCTGTTCCCTGTGTTGTTCTCTTAAAGACAAAATAAGACAGGAATGTGACGAAGAGAAGAAAAAGGAATTAGTTCATCAACTAAAAATTCATGAAAAACGAAGTAGTGCGTTTTATGATATGTTAAAAGATGATAATTTGCTTGTTTATTTTATCATTTGATTGTGAGAAAAATTTGGTAAATCCAAAGTTACCGGACCAAGTTGCGTATTACTGCCGACAGCTTTACACCTATAATTTTGCAGTTGTTCAAGGACATTCGCATTCAGAGATGAGTCCAGAAAATGTATTTATATACACATGGATGGAACATGAATTCCATAAAGGGGCTAATGAAATTGCATCCTGCGTTTATCATCGTTTGCTAAATACCGTCTTCCAGGAAAATATTATAATAGTGCGATTATGTGCTGATGGTTGCGGAGGCCAAAATAGAAATTCCATTATGATAAGTATGTGCATGTCGTGGCTGGCTACACGTTTCCATCTCACATTGAAGAACTTCAGATAGTTTTCCCTGTTCCTGGGCACTCTTTTCTACCCCCAGATCGAGTGTTCGGTAATATTGAAAGAATTCTAAAAAAAAAATCAACAATAGTGAGACCTCAAGAATATATTGAAATTTTTCAGAGATTTGGAACTGTTTTCAAGGTGGGGGCTGACGTTGATGTAAAAAACTGGAAGGAAGCAGTAGGAAATTATGTGAAAATCCCTAGTCAGTGGCACTTTAAATTTTCTGTTGCCAAACGGTTCATACTTAAAAAATCCCAAAGGAATAATATTCTGATTCAAGGAGAGGCTACTTACATAATAAACACTGGAATGCCAAAATCTATATTAAAGAAGGGAAAGAAAATTGACAATTTTTCTCCATTAAATATCATTTTAGGTGTACCAGTTAAGGATGCCAAAATACAAGATGTTAAAAATCTGCTTCAGAAACATTTCGGAGGCACGTGGGAACAAAATGAAGACCTGGACTTCCATGTGAATTTATTTCATACTATTTCTTCAGTAAATTGCAGAGATGGCGATGAAGATTTCGATGGCTACTGTGAACAACAAGAAAATCCTTAAGTGTTTGAAGGCTTTACTTAATTTTTTTTTCTTTTAAGACTGAAATGTGAATTTTTACTTTTTTAAAGATGTATATTGCTTCTGTTTTAAAAAAATGTTTAAAGTAATTATTACATTTTCATTATACATATAATAAAATGTCATTTTTCCAGTAAGTAACCATATTTTTGTCAAATTAAAAAAAATAAATAAATAAAAAATATTATTTTATTATCATCCTAAGTATAATTTTAAATTTTAATATAATTAAAGTGTGTTATTTCTTTTCAGCTTCATTATTTTTTTGTAATTTTGATGAGTTAACCAGAATTATACTTTACAAATTAACTGAAACAAAACTTGCCTTATCCTCAGTAGTCTGTTTCAGAACTGGTCTTCTCCAAGCTGCCAGAGCAAAACTAGCTATGTGTAAATTTTAAACACACATTGCTGCTGGAAAACTCTTCCAATTTAGTTTGCACCTTTTTTAAATCAATAGGCAGTTTAAGTTATCTAAAGAGAAAAAAAAATATAACAGAAATATGGATAATTTTAAGATAATCAGTTTTTTTGCCCTACTGGAAAATTATGAAAAGTGGAGAAGACAAGTTTTGAAATGGCACTACTCATTTATACACTACATTTTGTGTTCTTTATGTCTTTTCGTGACTGAAATATTTCACTTGGAAATAAAAAGTAAGTTGGTAGAAAAGATCAGTAGTGAGTTTTACCAGCACTTGGGAAATCTTCTTAGTTTACTGAGCTCCTACATGACGAATTTTTTTTTATTATTGGGTCATCAAATTGGTAATTATAGATTAGTTATGCGACGACTTTTATATAATCCAGGACATACAATATATCTTTATACAAAATTAATTAATGAAACAGGTGTAGAATTCAAAATCTTATTGAAATTCATAGATGATATTTTTGCTTAAAAATAGTTAAAAAGAAATACCTCAATAGTATTATGGAAGCCCTTAATGGTTTTCATCCCAATCTGCAATTCACACATGGACATGAAAAAGAAGGAAACAAATATTTTTGGATCTACAAATAATGAGAGAAAAAGGATGCATTTTTACAAAATGGGCCAAAAACAGAGATCACCTCTAAGAGGATATTAAACTATATCTCGGAACATCCTGCTTCCTAAAAACATATTGTATTGGACAATTATATAAGAAGACATGTCAAATTATCTGGCAAAAGGTTATGGGGTGAAATTATACAGGCTGTATATGACAAATTATTAAAACATCTTTACCCAATAAAGCTAATCCATAAATATTGGTACAAACATATTTATACAGAGCAAGAAAAAATCAATCTAAATACAAATCATAATCGACACTTATGCAAAAAAATATATTAATCGTATACATTACATAAGTGGTCTATCTGAGAACATAAAAAAGACCCACAGCGATTATGATGAAGCTGAAAAAAATGTTGGTTATTGAAATTAACCAAGAGTTAGACAAACTCAATTGGGTTAAGTCAACAAGAGTTTGATAAACTTAAAAGACGAAAATAAAAAGGAAGATGATACCAATCTAATATATAAATTAGACTGCTTGCATTACCCTCAATATGCATATGATCAAACTTCTCTATACCTCAATATAGCAATCATTATATTAATCCTAAGAAAATGGAAAGGGAAGGAAATACTGCTTTGGCGCAGCATGAAGAAATTTAAAAAAATAATTATGATTATGAAAATGTTACAATTTCAACATTTTCATAATCATAATTATGTTTTCAAATTTCTTCATGTTGCGCCAAAGCAGTATTTCCTTCCCTTTCCATTTTCTTAGGATTAATATAAAGAAAAAGGTCCGTCACGCAGGGGCTGCGTAAACTAAGCAGATTTCCCACGTGAAGTTTTACAATAGAGAAATCTGCCTAATTACAACTGTAGTAGTAAGAAACCTCTAAACCTATTCACGAGGGACGAATAGTTACGGAAACGGCCGCCAGAGCTCTCGGCGGAAAGTCCGAACATAGCCGACTCTTGCCGACCACACGCAGAATACAAATGCAAATATCTCGGTTAATATTCAAGATAGGGAATAAATGTATATAACAATATTTATGGTAAATTTAATTTGCAATAAGATTGATTCCGTACAATGTTTCAATCCGACGTATAGTAACGGAGATTTTCGAAAATCCTCCCCTCTAAACCCCCCCTCCCACTGGTCTGAGTTCAGCTGTTCACGAACTTGATCTTCCTTTTTACATAAAACGAATAAATATCGAGTTTGGTAACGATCAAACAAAAATTGCGACCGCTAGAGCGGTAACAGACAAATATATATATATAAAGTTTTAAACGGACCTCATTTTCGTCATTTACTAGGTAGGATCGATGGACATTTGAAGAAAAATTTCGGAAATTCCGTCATGAGTACAACCTCAATAGCTGATTTCCCTTAAGGGAAATCTGCTAAAATGAAATAAAGAGAAAAATTTAAGAAGCTTTACATATATCTATGATTTTGAACATACCCACACTATCCTTTTCTAAACTTAATTTTAAACCGTTAAACATTTTATATTTAGATTAAAAAATATATTTTAAAATAAAAAGATAACGATTACTTCATTAAAAATAATAAACCAAAGTAAGTGTATTATCATAATTATTAAGCAATTAATTAGTACACTAATCATTATGTTACCTTTTTTTATAATAATGACAAAGTCACCAATGTGATGTTGTGAAGATTGTCTTATTACTATAATGGAGTATAAACAATTATTACTTTCATCTGCAATATTTTTAAAAAAAATATAGATTGCCTCTGAAGGACAAATTAAAGAATTTTTAATGACCATGGAGACTTATTTCCCCATCCAGCTGAAATACATGGTCTCAGTCTTCATTGAAGAATATATTAAATTAATTAATGAACACATGTTATTCTACTGTATAAAAGTTATTAATATATACAGTACCTTTTACATCCTTATTTGGACACACTGTATTAAGAAAGAAAGGGGACTGGAATGACTGTATCGCGCTAAACAGTAATTATGGGAGCGAAGGGAGAGATAAGTCTTATACAGAAGGCCCTGTTTAATCTACAATTGATTAAAGTTATCTACATAAATTAGAATATCAAACCCACATGGGGCTCGGCACATATTCATCTCCTTCCAAACCCCTACAGATGGCGGGATTTAGCATTTATTTCCAGTTTACAGTTTACTCTCTCACAATAAACAAGAATACATTGCCATTTATTTATATTAATGGGAAGTGATTAGCTATTCCAAACGTCTGGAACGATTTGAAATTTAGAAGTGAATTCGGAATGATAGAACGATTGCTATTCCATTTATGAATTTTTGTTTTTCTTTGTAAGTAAAATATAGTACCCAATTAGCCAAAGTAGCATAAAAGGGACCTAAATAATTAAAAAAAAACATTTATTCGATATCAATAAAACCTTAAGATATTTTATTATTTTCTCAGACTTTTACTTTATTAATATATTTTTGCCTCCCGAAGTTATTTTAATTACAGTTTTTGATTCAGTTGCCGCATGATTTCCATTGCAGCACTTACAAAAGCCAAGCTTGAAGCCCGACAAAGATATAAGTATAGACCTTGTATAATTCCAGGAGGTTTCTCCTTGATATTTGAATCTACAGATAAGTAGATGATTTTATATATATATATATATATATATATATATATATATATATTTACAGAAATGGAGTTGACATATAATTTAAAAGTTGAACAATTCATAAAGAACCGTACTCTAGGATTACAGTTCTCCTTAAGGGTAATCGTCTACTGAGTATATACAATACTTAAATGGTACTCTTTAAAAAACCCATCGACTGTACCAAATATATATATATATATACATATACATAAATATGTCTGTTGGAGGACCCTTGCTGTGGACCTGGAAGATGTTGGCAAAGCCCAGGTTTTGTACTAGGACTGGCGTCTAGAAGTAATTAGTCTATTAACGCTATAGTGACATTTTTTGTTTGATCTTTAATAAATTCTGAATTTAAACATTACATGACTCAATTAATATACTTGAATTACAATTAA
Source organism: Riptortus pedestris (assembly GCA_019009955.1). Classification (NCBI taxonomy): domain Eukaryota; kingdom Metazoa; phylum Arthropoda; class Insecta; order Hemiptera; family Alydidae; genus Riptortus; species Riptortus pedestris. Next base: position 65,743,626 of record CM032228.1, read on the forward strand.
TAATTGAATTTTAAAATAGATGTTATTATTTCCCTATTATGTGGAAAAGTGTGTGTGTGCGCGCACACACACACGAAAGTGTATTAGAGAGGTGGAGTGTTTTATATTAATAATCGTAATAGCTTATATTTTTATTTTAACCTTAATTATTTTATAAATTTTAAATACCTATTTTATTTTATTTCTTTATTTATCATTTAAATATTATAAGAATCATTTTCCTATTGCCCAATGGTTTGGTTTTTAGTTGTTACGTTTCGGTTTTGTACCTAGTTTTGAATTTTGTCTTTGTTTGTTCCCTTGTTAAGTGTTTTGTTCTTTGTTGTGTTCCATTTTGTTATTTTGCGTCCTTTTCCGTTTAATTTCAGTTTTGGTGTTAAATTTCTGTTGTAGTGTTCCATTCCTGTAGCAATAATAAAATAAACATTAGATGAAAAACAAAAGTTTTATTACGTTAGTGGCCGAATTTGGATCAGAAGTTTAATGGAGTAAAACACAAAATGCTATACATCTACGTTATAATGCGACGAATCGAATAATGTGAAAAAATTAAGGTTATTAACAACTTATTTCACTTAAATTTGTGATTTATAAATCATTTTACCTCAAATAATAACGAATATTTTTTTTAATGTTTTCGTTTAGTAAAAATAAGTAGCCCCCACCTCTCCTTCATCCTACCCATTTATTTCCTCATGAACCAACCATATGGAATCTTCTTTGAATTTTACGACTTACAATCCAAGAGTAGTCTAAGGGATAAATAACACGTAAAATATCCCAGTACTCTCGAAACCTTATTACATCAAGCTATCTCTCGACAACGGACTTTTTAAACAGTTAAAGGAAAAAATTCAAGTTAAATTCTGTTGGAAGGGGAGACCATTGAGGTTTTGTGAAGGATAAAAGGGATGATTTGTGGGCTGAAGTATGGCGTCTATTAATAGAGGATATTTATCAATTTCAAGGGTTCTTTTCAGGTTTATGGAGCTTCATTTAATGGAGAAGTACATCTCACAGCTGACAAACTGTACTTCTCTTCATCCGACAAAACAGACTTATCTTTGACAAGACGATTTAGTAAATTGTTCCTAATTTTCTTTGAAAGGTCTGCAATTAACAAATTTCAAGTGAATTTTAGAAACGACTAAATCAGGCCTAATATTATTGCTATAAATACTCACCCTACTATAAAAACTAAAACTATTAATAATGACTGTACTCAATTTCCATGTTTCTTATTCCAAAATTAAAATTAATCATTATATTGCTAAAGGTTCTTACGCTGCAATAGTAATTTACGGATGAATATTCAATTTAAGTGATTTTGGCCAAAAGAAAAATGCGTTATCAAGATGAAAAATGGCATGAGTAGGAGTGTGGGTTTACCGAAGGCCGAAAACTAAAAAACGCAAATATCTCGGTTAATATTAAAGACAATAAAAAAAACGTACATAACTAAATGTATAGAACATTATATTTGCAATAAGATTGGTTCTATAAAACTTTTCGATTCGACGCATAATAACGGAGATATTAAGCATTTTCGAAATTCCTCTCCTCTAAACTCCCCCTTCTCCCCAGTCAGATTTCAGCCGTTGACGAACTTGATCGTTCATTTTATCGAGTTTCGAAACACTCCACAAGAGATCAATTCACCACACTGATATTTTACAATTTTAGTTGTACTTATTATTGGGTAAACTCAAATGAATTTTGTTTTCAATTTTCAATTTACTATTTAAAGAAAAAAACGGGGTAAATCTGATAAAACCCATTTTTACAGCCGTCAATGACTCACAATATCGTCAAGAACCTATTAACAACCACTTTAGATTAGATCTATAGCACAACACTAAGCCGTCTTCACAATTTGTAATGCATTTCAAGTTATATGCTAATTCAATAGAATTAACCAAGGGGTTAGCCATGATAGTTAAAGCTTTGGCTTTTTATCTCACATGGTAAACCAAGAGTGGTGAGTTAGATTCCTTCCTGGAGAGGTAATTATTTAGTGACGAACTCATTAAATAAAATTATTCGTTCGACTCTCGCTAGAAAAAGGTAACAACCTGTAGATAATCCTTCCCAAATTAGCCATAGTAGCAAGAAATGGACGTTAATAAATTATAATAGAATTAACTGACACTTTGGAGTTTTATTATAGATGATGTCACGCGTATATTTTGTGATATTTGCCTATTCTATATCTTATACATAATTACCACAATGCAAAATAGTGTTATCACCATTATTTGAGTGAATGATGAACCCATTTGACAAGAAATATCGCGTACAGTAACTGAATAACATTACTTAGTCCAAAATGACAAGGTTACATGTTTGCCTTACAACTCTATAGGGGGGAATCACATAAGTGGATTTTTACGTAGCAAGTTCCTGATTAAACCATTGTATTGTAGAATTGCAAATAAACGTAACTGTGTCCACATTAACGCTATAATAAACTGTCTTCATTATATGCAGAACTTATCAAATATTTAGCAAGTTTTTAATGACTTCCGATATTTCCCTTGCATTGTATAGCATTTATTGAAAGGCATCGAGCTGGTTGGTAAGGAGTTACTCCCCAGCTTTGTTATTGAGTGTGCTAAAGAACAGGCACTTGGACGATAAATGGCCCAATTTGTTTCTCGAGCGAGCTTTAACTACCTCGGATTTAGCTTTCTCGAATACCGTAGCTCAGTTAGATTGAGCTTCAAGAAGAACATCTTTTATTTCGTACTAATTCTTCAAGACATATCTTTAACACGAATTACTTTTAAATAAGACCCAAAAGTAGGATCAGATACACATAGGTGTCAAACAGTAACAAAACTCAAATTGAAAATAGAGTCTTTAAACATAAGCATCTTCCAATCACGGAATTAAACTTCCGAAATGCTTCAGGCTGTCATACCTCAGGTTCCTCGGGCGCCTCTTAAACCGAAAAGCTCCATTGTGGGTCTAATGACATCAGGCCTCAAAAGCCATTTTGTTTCAGGTATTTGGGTATGCTAGAATTAAAATGTCCATCTCGCAGAGGCTGCGGAAACTGAGCAGATTTCCCATGTCCTGGTATAAAAAACTCTAGATCTCATATGACAACATATTCCCTAACTCTATTAAAAAAACAGATGAGTACAAGGGAGTTGTATAAATGAGTTACAAAAAAATAACGCTACAATTATAGAGTATCAATAATTGCTCATGATTGGTCCTATTACATTTTACGATCCGGCTAATTACAACGATAGTATTTTGAATTCAGATTTCACACGTGCTGGTATAACACAGTTTTCATCTCGCCGCATATGGATGAGAATCTCACCAAATATTCTCTATTTCTATTTAATAAATAAATAATAAAACCGATGAATAGATGGGAGAGGGAAGTGAAGGCTGACAACAAGAAAGTACGGATAACTTGCTTAATATTTGAGTTTCAAAAAATGCATAAAACAACAATTATAGACCATCAATAGTTAAACAAAATTGGCTCAATAGCATTTTACATTCGACTTGAAAACGGAGTTATTTTGTATTTAAATTCGCCATCTAAAACCCACTATTCCAGGTTCGACTTCAGCCAATAACAAATATGTTCATTAGTGTTGCATGAAACTGTTATATAACGAGTATCGTATTTATCAAGTAAATTTCTTCGAAACTAGAACGTAAAATCTTAATTGATGACGTCATCACCCAACAAATTTGCATGTATCTCGGATAATAAAGGCCTCTTGAAAACAATGTTAGTTATTTAAGCTTAGAATAAAGTGATTCATGATATAACTGATCATTGTTATTTGACATAAGTACTAGTGGTGGTTTACTGACATCTAAAAAATCGGAATATCTCTGCTAATATTTATAACAGAAAAAAATATGTATATTCATTTATAGAACATTAAATTTGCAATACGATTTTTTATATATACATTTTCGATCCGACGTATAATAATGGATAATTTTGTATATTAGCTGTCAAGTGTATACCAGATGACACCAGAAGCAACTCTTCACTGGAATTAATGTATTGTTTGAATGTTTAAAATAAGGGCTCAAGTCGAGGAATCATAGGTTTATTTCGGCATAGGCCTTACAAATTAAACGTCAAAATGCTTATAATAAAAAGCTAAATATGTAATATTTATGTTCACTCTTCTTTATAAGGTACATTTTTTGAGAGTATCTCTTATTAAATTCTAATACCCATGAAAAAATAAAATAATGCAATTTATTTCAAATATTTCAATTTATTTTTCGATGACTACTCACTTTTACTACTACCTTACTATAATTTATACTATTTGGAAATTATTCTTCGTTATTTATCTCAATATGCACTGTTATCTTCAAGTTCTTATCACACAGGACAATAACTCACGATCACGCGAATCACTGATCTTCACAAAACACTGCACTACACTAATCTTCACAAAACATGGCACTGCACTGATCTTCACTAAGCACTGCAATGTACAGAAATAAAAGCACTGTTATCTAAAACCTGTACTGAACGCACTGTTATTCACTGGTAAGGTAACTTAGAATTGACTATCGGGCTCCCTGGGCGTCTTCATAGACCGGCGACAACGCTTTGCAGGAACGCGTACTTCTTAAATGCCTGATTTTCACAACAATACTTTAGTAGTCATATTTAGTCTTTAGCTTGAGTTATTTATTTGACCTTTATGCTTCAAAGAGAGTACAATCTTCTTGAAAAGATAGTAAGAGCTTCCTATACAAATTACTAGACCTTCTTAACAACTCATTCAGTTTCTAATATAATTCACAATCCCATGAATATCGAAAAAAAAAACAATCAACATTGCTTTGAATTTTGATTTGCTCATTCGAGCTTTTTTAACTCTCGGTGAAGATGGGCTCTTCCAGTGCATGGATTGGCGCTTTGTTTCAGGATCATACATAAAAAACCATGATTCGTCACATGTTATTATCCTTTCCAGTAAGTTTGGGTCATTTTCAATGGCATTCAAAGTGTCAGTACAAACATTTTTGCGAGCTTCCAGTTGTTCAAATGTGAGAATTTTAGGCACCATTTTGGCACACACTTTTTGCATGTTAAAATTATTATGTAATATTTGCCGTACGGATTCTTTATCAATTCGTACAGTTTCAGCAATCGCACGAATACTTAACCGACGGTCAGATCGAATCATATTACCGATTTTTTCGTTATTGTCATCCGTTTTCGACGTGGAAGGGCGACCCGGGCGTGAATCATCTTGAACGTCTTCTGGGCCATCTTGAAAACCCTTAAACCACTCAAAAACACGTGCACGCGATAAACATTCATTGCCATACACTTCTTTCAATAAATTATAAGTTTCAGTAGCGGTTTTTCCAAGTTTCACATGAAATTTCACAACAATTCGTTGCTCTACTGTTACACTTAACATTTTTCCGGCGAAACAAAAAAACAACTCTAATGCGAACGAAGGCTACGGCTGTACTGATTTGTTTACAGAAGCGAGAGGCACTATATTCGAAAGAGGAAGCTTCACGATAACAGCTGTTAGTTGCTGGCGTTTGACGCATGCGCACTTCTTCTGTAGCAGCGTCAGTCTCGTTATTTAATAGCCACACCGCCCGTAGAGCATTAATTTAGTCTTTGTATGGGGAGTTGAAGATGGTCGACACTCAGGCTGAAAAATTAAAGTAAAGACAAAGGGATTCTAAATATAACCACAGATGTCCACAAGATAATTCTTTGGCTTCTGGCCGTTTGAAGTAAACTGTGTAGATTCATTCTCTGTCTGACAGATGAATTGGATTTTAGGAGTTTAATTTAAAATAATTTAAAATTCACTACCCAAAACTCTCCGAGTTATAGAAGTTCTTGTTGTGAAGCGTTGACATGTAAAGGGCCGCAGTTGGAGATTATAATTGCTCTGTCACCAGTAAAAATATGTAGGGGAAAGCCGAAAAGGCATGAATTATCAGCCAAATATACTCCACTTCAAAGGGCTCGGGCCATCATTATACCGTTTATCAACAACCTAAGGTCAGGACGCCGGAGACGTAAGTCCATGGAAGGTTTTACAAATCCTTCAGATGTGTAGCTTTTTGTAAAGTGTAATAAATACCTTGGTGGAAGGGTTGACTTTTAGATAATCCACTCTCCATTTCTGCATGGCCAACGCCGAAGAAAACACCAGAACAGTACTGTTTTTTTCTCTCTGAAAGGATGAACGGCTTTTCTATCATATCTCCGGTGGATAGCAGACTGATTGTCAGACGTCGAACTGGGACGGCGAGATAATGGAATCATGTAGGGGATAAAGGCGTCCAACGATTCATTTCCCCGCTATATCGTCCTTGATAAGAGCTATTGAGTGATGAGAAGGAGGCGAACAAAGAGGTAATAGAGAATTTCGTCAAATTGGATAACCTATGGTTCTAAAAACTACACAAATAGGGGCGTTTGTAGCTTTCTTTTCACAAAGATTAGGTTAACAGGATTTAAGGTTGGTATTACCATATCATACCTCAAATACCAGGAGGCCGGGTTTCGAGAAGCAGACGTTAGATTTAGTGAAATACATTTCTGCGAAATAATGCTTTTGGAGGAACAGATAGCGGCTTGCTTGTATCAATTAGGCTGTATAAAAGAATGGAGATGTTAGAATTATCGATATTACTGTGATGAGGAAATAAGTTGGGGAGTTATTGATCTATATTTTTTCGTCTGAATTAACCCATACGCCATATATCGATTTAGAGGTTCGGAGGCTGATTTGTTGAATAGGTAGTTTCAGCAACATGGCACATTGTGTACCCAACGAGGGGCAAGGCGCTACCTCCCTCCTTGCTAGATGAAACGAAACATAATTAGGTATGTACCTTCAATATAAATTAATATTTTTTGAAGCAAATAATTGTGATAACTAATAAAGCGCAGCACTTAATATTCTTAACATATTGGTTTCATTTGCCTTTTCTGTGCTAAAATGTTGTAACTTGAACGACCATAGCTTTGATCCAGGGGTTGTCCTTGGCTTGGCATTGTCCATTGTCAAAAGTAGTATAGTTTTTAGAGGATTTTCCATTTCTGCATGACTTAAGCTGGAAGTTATTTTTCTTAGTTTTCTTTTTAACACTCAAATAGGTCACAATTATTATTTTATCGCCACCATATTTAACATTTAAAAGTTTCTGGTAAAACTCAAGATCAGCTTTTTGGTTGGGAAAACCGGACCACGGGGAGTGAGGGTTTAGAAAGTTGGTAAAATGTGAAATCGAGATGAAACGTTGTTTAACCAATGTGATTAATTAAGTCTGGTCCTTCACTAATCCACGTCACATCCAACATTTTTGTTCTACACAACTTTCTCTAACTAAAATATTAACGGAGTAGTTTGTATGTTTACATTTTGGGTTATCAGTTGACCCCTTCATTGTACTGACTCAATTTTAAAATGATGACGTTATGCCTTATAACATTTAATATTATGCTTAAGTAATATTTGCATAGAGTTCTTTAAAGAGGAGAAAGAAAGAATAAGTTTCACGTAAATAACGTCATTCGTGCTGATATGACACACATTTTGTCGACATATGCTCCAGCATGGATAAAATCTGAAATGCTTAGTTTGTGGCGTATCCTTTTGTGTTATTCAATTTTGAATATTTACAAGTAGTAAGTTCAATATCTCTAGTGCTGATGTAAAGTGTTACCAATTTATGTGCTTCTGTAGAGTACTCAGATTGTGACCTTATTTCTGGGAAGTTTCCAAGGGTTTTCACTCAATCGTGAGTAAGTAAAGGCCTAGCCTTAGTCATTTCTAGAATGAGTGGAACTCAGAATTTTAGCAGATTTCCCTTGAGGGAAATCAGCTATTGAGGTCGTACTCATGACGCGATTTTCAAAAATTTCTTCAAATGTCCATCGATCCTACCCAGAAGATGATGAATGAGGTCCGTTCTAAATTATATATATATATATATATATATATCTATATATATATATATATATATATATCTATATATATGTATTAGTCTGTTAACACTCTAGCGGTCGCAATTTTTGTTTAATCGTCACCAAACTCGGTATTTAATCGTTTTATGTAAAAAGGAAGATCAAGTTCATTAACGGCTGAAATCGGACAAGTGAGAGGGGGGATATTATCGGGAGGGAATTTGGAAAATTCGAAATATCTCCGTTACTATACGTCGAATCGAAAAAATGTATAGAACCAATCTTATTGCAAATTACATTTTCTATAAATATTGACATATACATTTATTCTCTATCTTGAATATTAACCGAGATATTTACATTTTTATTAAGTGTAACAGAAGAGCTATGGTCGCTTCTATTCGTTCCCGCCGAAAGCTAGTTCGGCCGTTCCGTAACTGTTCGGCTCTCGTATGGAGATTTCTCTATTGTATAACTTTACGTGGGAAATCTGCTTAGTTTAAGCAGCCCCTGTGTGACGGACATTTATTTAGTGAGTTCGTATCTAACGACTCCAGGTTACGAAGACCAGCACCTTAACACATATGACACACACACACACACACACACATATCTGAGCCCTATTGCTAAATTGAAGAAGTTATTTAACGGGATTTGAACACTATTGAGACATCAAATTTTCAAATGTTAATAACAAATAAAATCCTTATTTAATTGGGAGGGGTTCTCTGCAGATTACCTTGTCTAGCCAGAGTGGGACTAAGGATTTGATTTAATGAGTTCGTCACTAAATAAACTTATAATGCTCAGGTGAGAATCAAACTCGTCACTCTAGATTTACTGTTTGGGAATAAGGTCAAAGCTTTTACTCGAGTGGCTAACCAGAGCCGAAGACGTTTGTGTGCCGTAGCGTATTAGGAGTGGTACAGTGCGGACGGGATTAGTGAGTGCTCTCTTATCTCTTCTCAGCTCGTGTCTATCTGTCTCGCCTAATACTGAATCTAACTCTCGAAAATAAGCTGTGTCTTTTTAACAAATCTCGATTCTACTTCACACGGCTGAAATGTCGTTAAACGGCATTTCGCCGGGCCAGTTCTCGCTATATGGCGAGACGGTGGCCGCGAATAAGAAACGTAAGAAAAACAGTGATGATATCAGTAAATTTTCTATCTCAACGTCAAACAAATATGAATTGCTATCAGATCAAAAAGATATGGATGAAGATACATTTGATGTCCATTCTGAAGCTAATTCAACGAATGCTTCACCGTCAAAGAACAAAGAAAATATCCCACCCATCGTTGTTTACAGTTATATTGAAAACCATTCTGTAACTCTAGCAAAACTCCGTAAACAGTGTAAAAAAGAATTTCGTATAAAATTTCGTGGAAATAGACTTTTGTTTTTTCCTGGTTGTAAGGATGACTACAACCTAATTCTTAATGAAGTTAAAAAGGATGGTCTGGAATGCCACACTTGCACGTTTAAGGATGAAGCTAATAAAACTGTTGTGCTCAGAAATTTACCTCCAAATATTTCCACTGAAGAAATTATCAATGACCTGAAAAGTCAAAATCTTGAAGTTTTGAAGGTAGTACAAATGAATAAGAAAACGGGCGAGAACTCGTACATTCCATACCCTCTGTACGTAGTCACCTTTAAAAATACTACATCCATGCGAGCCATTAAGAAGACAAAGTACGTGTGTCATTGCGTAGTTTCTTGGAATCGATATAAAAATAGTAATAGTGTGATTCAATGTTTTAAATGCCAATCATTTTTTCACTTAGCTAAACATTGCTACAGAAAGCCTAAATGTGTAAAGTGTGCAGGCGAACACCTCACAAAAGAATGCACTATTTCCACTGAAGCTAGCCCAAAATGTGTCAACTGCAGTGGAAAGCACACTGCCAACCATCGAGGATGTCCTGTTTTCAACGAGAAGTTGAGGATGAAGTCTGCAAAGCCAGCCCATCTACTCGTCGAGGTGACTTCAGACGGAACGACGAAGACTTCCCGCCCCTCTCTAACGCTGCATCGACCTCTCAACCTTCTGCGTGGGCAAGATCTCGAGGTACAAAAGATAATTCTAATGTTTCTTTCACTAGCCTACTTAATGACTTTAAAAATATTTGTTCTTCAATTAACTTAGGTAATCTCTTACAGAATATAAGAGGTTTAATAGAGGACTTTAAAAATGCACCTAATGCAATGGCAAAAGTTGGTGTTATAGCAGAATTTCTATTCACTTTCTTATGAATCACAATGATGTTTACTGTAAATTAGGTTCCTGGAATTGTAGGTCTGTGCTTAATAAAATGGATGAACTTTCTATCTTTGTAAGAAAACATAGAATAGATGTTTTAGCATTAAGTGAAACTCTCTTAAAGAGTAAACATAAACTCAAAGCTCCAGGCTATAAAGTTTACAGAGCCGATGAAGGCAGAGGAGTTGCTTTATTGGTTGGTAATAGTGTCACTCATTATCATGTTAAATTACCAAAACTTAAATACCTCAGAGCTGTAGGGGCAGTCATTAATATAGCTAATTTCGAAACTCTTATTATTTCTGCCTATTTATCCCCATCCAGGCCTCATCAGATTTACAAAACTGATTTCAGAGCCCTGTTTAATATTAAAAGGCATGTTTTGATTCTAGGCGACTTAAATTCAAAGCACATGTCTTGGAACTGCTTTAGCAATAATAGGAATGGATTAACATTATTAGACATGTCAATAAACTACAACTTTCTCATTATATCTCCTGATGAACCTACTTATTATCCTGGGAAGTCTAATACGAATTTAAACAGGAAGCCACCTAGACCAAGTGTACTGGACATTGCTGTAGCCAAGAATATTAATTTTCAGATAACTGCACATTCCATGTCAGAATTGTCTTCTGACCATAATCCAGTAATTTTTTATATTAATGAAGCGATTAAAATAAATGAGAGCGAACCTATATTCAACTATAAAGAAGCCAACTGGAAAAAATTCCGCTCTCTAATAGATTCAAAACTCAATATTAATCCACCACTTAACAGCTCACAAGACATTGACCAGCTTGTCTCTGAATTTCAAAACGTTCTTCTTGAGTCAGCTCACCGTTCTATTCCTCGGTCACGGGTCACCAATACAATAATGGACATACCTCCCTTTATAATTTGGATTATTAAGGTAAAAAATAAAATTAGAAAGGCGTACCAACGCCATTATAAAATCTGGCTCAGAAAACTTCTTAACTTTCTTGTGAAACTAATTTCTTACATTTTAAAAGTTCATAAAAATGCGAAATGGAGCAAAAAGCTTTCCAACCTCTCTAGCAATAATGGCTCTCTCTATCAGTTGATAAAGAAAATCAAACCTAAATCAAACAGTATTCCTCCATTATTGAAAGATACTAGGTTCACCCCTAATGATGCACCCCTTCATGCTCTTGCTTGCTCTGACAGTGACAAAGCTCAACTATTGGCTGAGAATCTATATCGCACATTCACACTTAACTCTGACCTAGGTGTTCCATATTTTACAAGGAAAGTAATACGGAGTAACAAGGTATTTCTAAAGCAGCCCTTTAACAAACACATTGATGCAACATTAACAACACCTAAGAAGGTTGCAAAAATCATTTCGCAACTTAAAAGCAATAAGTCGCCTGGCAGTGAAGGTATACACAACCTACTCTTAAAGAATCTGTCTCGTAAAGCTATAATCCACTTAACTAAAATCATTAATCATATCTTAATGTATGCCCACTTTCCAGACGAATGGAAAACGGCAAGGGTTATTGTTCTTCCCAAGCCAGGGAAAAATCCCACCCTCCCAGGTAGCTATCGATATATTTCATTGCTACATTGCCTCAGCAAGGTAGTTGTAAAGGTAATCAAATCTAATATAATATATTTCTTGGAAGAAAACAATCTGATCTCCAACAACCAACATGGCTTTCGAAATCAGCATTCAACAACAACCCAATTGGCCAGGATAACTGACTTGATCCTCCATAATTTCAACTTGAATAAACATACAGGCATGGCTCTGGTAGATGTTGAAAAAGCCTTTGATTGTGTATGGCATAATGGCCTGATATATAAAATGATTCAATATAACTTTCCAATATATTTGATTATCTTAATCAATAGTTATCTTACTAACAGATCTTTTTATGTTACTACTGGTGGCTCAAGATCTAACCTTTTACAAATTCTTGCAGGTGTCCCACAAGGATCAGTACTTGGTCCAATACTATTCATAATATTTTTTAATGATGTAAACTATCTTAAAACTAAATGCCTGAAAGCCCTGTTTGCTGACGATAAAGCATTTATAATTTCAAGTTTCCGAGTTGACACTATTGCCAACCATCTCACCATAGCATTGACAAAATGTATTAAGTATTGTAATAAGTGGAAAATAAGATTGAATTCTCCAAAAACAGAGGTTATTCTTTTTACTAGGAGACCTCGAGTGTACCCTGAAGTTAAAATGCTAGGCAATCCCATCCCTTGGTCAAAGAATGTGAAATATCTTGGAGTCATATTAGACTCTAAACTTACCTACACTAACCACATCAATACTCAGTGTAATAAAGCTATTGGAATACTACAATCCTTATTTTCTGTACTAAACAGAAATTCAGGGTTAAGTATAACTAACAAAAAAACTTGTTTACTACTTATATATAAGGCCTGTTTTATTTTATGCCTGTCCTATTTGGTCAATGACATGCGAAACTAATAAGCGTAAATTACAAGTGGCTCAAAATAAATGTTTAAGATTTATTGGTTCATTCCCACGATGGACTCCTGTCATGCACATGCATGAAATTCTTGACATTCCCACAATAAATGAGTACATAACTAAGTTAGCAGTACACTTTTTCGATGCATGTCAAAATAGTAAGTATCAGCACATTGCTTATATAGTTAATTATAGTTATAGTAGTTTAAATTACAAGAACTATAAATATAAGAGACTTAAGCACATAACATTTTAATTTCTCTGAAGAGCTTTTATTTTTTCTGTACAAATTTATATTCTTCTGTGTATCTTATAGTTCTTCTATAGTTCTTTTGTATTACTTTTAACCGTTCTGTAATTGAGAATTTTTATTTATTTCTGTATTTGGGTTTGGTTTTTTTTTTATATTCTTTTCCCTTATTATACATTTAGATATTAGAATAAAAATAGATATAAGTAATGTGGAATATTTAAAAAAGCCAATAAGCTTGAAAAATTGTATTTACTTCTATTGTAAATTATTATTTGTTAATATTTTAGATAATAAAATTCTTTTAACTCTTTAAGAAGTTTGTTGGGATGGGTATAAATTTATAATTATTAACATTCATGGCGTGCTTTTGAGCCATAGAGCGTTACAATCTGCGTGTACACAGTTGGACTGTTTTCCTCTACAATACTGTCAGAGTGCACTTTCAGAGCAACAGCTCCATCTTCAGTGCCTGTTGACATACACAAAACCGAATGAAAAACATGCAATCAACATTATATAAATTACTAAACAATCTTAGCCTAATCTAGCAATAAAACCGAATTAAAATACAAGTTAAAGGCAGAAAAATAAATGAACCTAAAAATATAAATAAATGTCATAGAAAAATAGTCATCACTTAAACGCACACTACTTAGCAGTCAACAGGGCAACTTGGAGAGGGTGTTAGAGACTTACATGTCGCAGCCTTGCTATGTCAGCCTTTTTATTCAGATTGCTGTCCCCATTTTTCATTTTATCAACTTTAATGCATACGCCCTCTGCAGTGTTCAACTTCATGCCCTTGTAAAAGAAATTAATCGTAGAAAGAACCCTTTTTGTGATCACAAGAGAAGGTACGTTTCATTAATTTTAAAACGGTTAAATTTAATAATTTTGCCGCTCTATAGATAGTTGCTGTTGACATTAGTTTGCAATTTTCTTGGATGCGGTTTTACGAGAAGTTGTAGTTAAATGAAAAACAAACTTAAAGGGTTATTTTTAGTAAATTAAAAAAAAAATGAATCAATCTTCTAAAACAAATTTGGGATTATCGCCAGTCTCGGCTTTACGATCGCCGCCCATAACTACTGATGATATTTTCCATTCAGCTGAGTTATCAGAGCGTCTGGCTCAAGTATAACGAGTTTAAAGGAAGAAGAACCCTCTAGGAAAGTTAGAGGTGATGTAGAGGTGGGGATGGGGGTTGCTCGCGATGAGGAAGGAGTCGGCTCCTTGGTTTAATATACTTTTAATTAAAGAAAGAGGTTAGTGGACGTTGTGATTTAGTGGGGTTGTGCTTGGCGATAAATCTGCCGGCAGGTGCCGCCACCGGCTCCGGTATTAGTTTTGTCATTTAGCCACCATAGAAGCCGCTAAACCTTCCCCGCTCTCATTATTCCACAACTAACCACTTCCTCTCTCCACCCACCGCTCGTCTAACTCCGCACCCTTCATTCAATTGTATTTATGCCCCTATATGAGCCAAGGAATTCCGTTTCTTTTCTAATTCATGATTAAGGATTTATGAAGTCCATCTGGCTTGAGAAATAATTCTCACTGCCCATCGGGGCATTCTATAACTATTTTTAAATCATACTCCTACCTAAAATAATAAAATTTTATGTGGCAGGTATAGTGAATGTATTTTCTATATTTTTAATGAATTATTAAAAATATAGAAAATAATTATAAAATACAACTATCTATTAAAAACTGTATATTAGGAAGTTAATATGTCTACAGCTCCACCCAAAATTTTCAATATCCATGTCCATCTGACATTTGTTGCCTTTTTCTAATTATTTTTAAGACATTGAAACCATCCCCTTGGGGAAATCAGCAATTGTTGTACTGAAGACGTGATTTTCGAAAAAATTCGAGCCTACCTATGACCCAGATGACGAAAATGAGGTCTGTTCTACTCAATTTTTGTTTGATCGATACCAAACTCAATATTTAAACGTTTCGATTAGAACTAAAGATCAAGTTCGTGAACGACTGAAAGCGAACCACTGGGAGAGGGTGTTTAAAGGGAGAAATACCTCTGTTGTTATATGTCGGAGCGAAAATTTTTATAGAACAATCATATTGTACATTTTTATGGTTTCGTAGACTTCTTCGCAGGGCAAATATTTTCTTTTTCTATCTGCTCCAGTGGTCTTCTCGTCACTCTTCAATGAGCAAATTTTGAATTGTGTGAGCTCAACGGCTATTTTCTTTAGGCTATACATCGCCACTATTGTCCAAATAGGTGGAAATCCAGGTCTGAATGATCGTTCCTGTAGTTCCCACTGGCATTTACAGGGTGGGTCATCCCCTATCCCTCACTTAGTTCATTTACAGGACGGACCGTAATTCATTTATATGTTTAGGTGTTAATAATTCTAAAGTTGTAATATTATTTTTCTCTTTTAACATTTATGAAAATACAATAATCTATTATTTGGAGTCAAGATTTTATTTATTTATAGGGAACACCTTCTGAAAACTAAAATAACACCCTATAAAAATTATAAGTTGGCTGAACCACCTATATGGAGCTACTTTACTGTACAGCTGGGGGATGAGAAAGAAAAAAAAAGGTTTACAGTGACGACTGTATATAATTTGGAACAGACCACAATTCGCTACATGATGTCGCCTTCAATACCTGGGTTTCCATAAAGGAAATATTTGTATAAATAAGTGCTCATTGCTGAGTCGGCCTACATTAACATGTAGCTGACATCAACATTTGATTAGAGCGCGAATAGACTATTTGCTGGGCAGAGATAAACAGCCATTTCTTATCAGTATGAGTGACCTCCTTCTCTCTTATCTAAACGTTCCCTCTTCCTTCCAGTCAAGGGACTGACCTTCCGCTCTGCTCCCAAAACATGAATTTATTTCTAAATATACTAGAGTTATTTTTGTATGGCTTCTAGCTTAGCGTACTTACGTCTACTAGGGATGATATATATGTGAATTAATTTATAAGTAAATTGCGTAGGTTTACTGATGCTATAGTGAGTAAACGAGGGAAGAAAGAAAATTAATATCACCACAATTGTATTTGAAACTAGACGGAAAAGTGAAAGGCACAAAAAAGGCACATACGCTTATGGCCATAAAACAATACATCACGGATTTAAGATATCGATAATATGTTCGGATAGTGCTTCAATTCTTTAATTCTTCTTTTTATGATATCAATATTTTTGCAAAAAGTAATGCATTTACCGTTTGGTTTTTGAACAAGCCAATTTGTAATGGACTCGACTCAAGAAAAAGTCCTGATTTACACCGACTCGTTAAGTGCCCTATTGAGTATTAAAAATATATTTATGAACAATCCAATAGTACAAAAATACATAACTATATACAAATGTTCGGACAGTTAAATAGGATCGTCTACTTCATGTAGATCCAAGCTACGTGGGAATAGATGAAAATGAAAAGCAAAGCAGATGGAAGAGCAAGAGAAGCCCACCAACTAGACTCCATCGCCCCAACAACAATTACATCTACAGAGCTCCACCAACCACTTAAAGAAGATATTGATAAAAACTAGCAACAAACTAGAAACGAAACCCAGAACAATAAACTAAAAACTATTATAACCTCCATCCGTTCTTGGAAATATTTGTCAAGAGACTACATTAGAGATGAAGTCGTACTAGGAAGACTCCGAATAGGCCCCACATGATTTACCCATAGTTATTTTACGACAAAAGATCAATACACATTTAACTATCTTCCAAATATTGATGAAATGCCATACGTATACAAATATTCCAAAGAGAATTCTAGAAGGAATTATATGAAACTACAAATTTGCATAAAAACATTTAAATATACATATGACACAAAATATGAAAACCATCAAAATTAAAAGAAATTAACATGTATAATATTTTTGATTTTAATTTCTCAAAGATCAAAATTTATGAGAACTAAAATTTGAAAGATTGTTTATATGATATTTTCAATCCAGCTCATTACAACGGAGGTATCTTGACTTATTTCAATTTAACCCCCTCTCCGAATCAGCACTCACCGCCACCCCCTCCTGGTTGGATTTCAACCATAATTTGAACCAGCATCATTTTCGTCATCTTTTAGGTAGGATCGATGAGCAGTTGAAAAAATCTTCAAAAATCACGTCGAGTACTCCCATAATGCCTGATAACCCAACAAGGAAATTCCCATAAATTAAGTGTTGATTGTGTGCCTCCCAGCTGGACAAAACACTATTTGGAGGTAATTGTTCATACTTCAAGAATGATAGTAGTGGAGGGGACTAGAAGGAAACGAGTTCAACGCATAGGTTACACAGATCAGGAAATTTAAGAAATGAACTATGTGTTTGGTGCGTTGATAGAAAATCAGGTAGAGACGTTCTACGTATAGTAAACGGCCAAAAGACTGAAAAAAAATGTTTGGTTAATACACGATACCAGCAAAATGAACAGGAAGAAAGTATGTCCGACAAAGTCCGGGTTCCTCCTTTACTTAGTAAAAATAACGAAGCGGAATGTTTTGTAGGGTCTCTTAAACTTGTGTGCTATAAACAAGTGAAAAAGTCCGTCACGCAGGGGCTGCGTAAACTAAGCAGATTTAGCAACGTGCTTGTTTGACACACGAATAATCTCATATCACCCATCTCTATTTCTAAGAAAAACCCCGATGACTAGAAGTGGGAGTTAACTGAAGGCAGAAAAAAATGAATAACTGTCATAGTAACTGACTTATTAATAAATGAAGTAGTCAAGAAAATTTGAACAACATCAATAGCTTAACAAGATACGTTCTAAAAGGTTTTTCGATCTGACACATAATAAAGAATATATTTTGAAATTTCGAACCCTTACCACCTCTAAACCCACCTATTTCTAGTGCGATTTCAGCCATTAACTAGTATCAACATTAGAGGTTAATTAAACGGTCAAATATTGAGCATGGTTTATATTAAATAAATATTTTTAAGTCAAGCCCAATTGAGAGAATATTTAGTATATAAGTTTAGAATAAATTAGTTCGTGGTAAAACAGCTTATTGGTAATATGAGAAGTAGAAGTGGGAGATTACTGAGGCTGAAGAAAAATGCAGATATCATGAGTAATAATCAAGATAATGTAAAAACTTTTATAGAACATTATATTTGCAATACCAGTGGTTCTATACAGTTTTTTTGTCCTGTGTAGGACGTTTTAGAAAATCGCGTGATGTGTACGACTATAGCTGATTTCCCTTATGAGAAATATGCTAAAATGAATGAGAAACTTAAAGATAATTCAATATTATGTCTAATCTAGAAAATTGTATATATATATATATATATATATATATATATATATATATATATAAACGAGATTTAATGAAGATAGACAAATTGATAAAAACACAGGAAATTACAGTGGATAGATTTAGGACCTTCGAAAACTGATAGTGTGCTCTGTGATCTGGAATTCTGATTGTGAATGGTTCCGTTTAAAACTTTATCTCTTATTCTAGTTTTTATAAGAAGCTTCAATATTTTTAATTTTATTTGATAAATATAAGTTCTTTCTATAATATTTTCCAAGAGGCAGGTTAGATTTTATTTTTAAATGTAATCTGTAATTCCGATGTAAAAGAGTGTCCCTTGATATCATCAGAACATTTTATTTAATGATTATATCTTAGGAATTTCTTTTCTTTTTTTTCCTTGTTCGTCAATTTTAAAAGGCGCTTGATTTTATATTTTCATTCAATGGAAGACTTTTAGAAATTCACAGAATCAGATTGGTATCTACTGAAAGTCCGGGGGTATACATCGAGAAATTACTTCAGGTTCGTGAAGAGATTTTATTGAGTTATTTATTAACGTCCACTTTTTGCAACTAAAGCTAATTGGGACGGGTTATCTACCAGGTCCATTTCTAGCCAGGGTGGAGTTAAGGATTTTAATTAATGAATTCCGTCACTAAATGAATTCCTATTGCCCAGGCGGGAATCGAACTCACCACGCTAGGTTTACGTGGTAGATTAAGCTCAACGCTTTAACTCACATGGCTAACGTGGGTCCCAGAGATTTTTTAGCTTTGTGTTTTGGTTAGTTATATAATAATTTCAGATCTAACACGAATAAAGCAAATAAATTCCTTTAAATGTCTTCTCATAGGGGATCTAGGTTCGTTTAAATAAGGTTGGATGTACAGGTATATTATAAAAGTCACAATGAAGATCAAACATTTTTTACCATTAAGTACGTATTGGCTAATAAAAAAGAATAAATTTCTGTTAATATTGCAGTAAGATAAAATTGACTTCAAATGCAATTAAAAAAAAAATTATTCACACTATTTTTTAACACCACCAATTTAATGTTGCATTGCAAAATACCAAAATGGTCTCCACTATTGTTTTATTTACAGAAATACATAGATTCAATCATACATATTTATTATGATTATATGAGGGCTCAGGTTAGGCATGTGAGTTAAGGCTCAAGTGGGAATGGAGTCCACACTCTAGGTTTACCAAGTCAATAATGATCAACGCCTTAACTCACAACGGCCAATCTGAGCCATTTCGAAAATATAAAGTTATTTATTATCATATTGTTACGAAAATTACGTACATGAAAGATTGAACAGATAGTCACATATTTAAGAAGTGGATCAAAGGTGCCGACATATGGTCTCGCCCGTCCTCGGCAATACCAGTCCAGATCTAGAAGAGTCCAGACAATTCCGCTCTGATGTTTTCTAACAAGCTATAAAAGACCCTGCCTGACCCGAGCTTAGTTAGTTTGTTCTCAGCTCTCTTCAAGTGATCAACAGTGCGTTCAGTGCAGCTCAAGTGAACACTGCGACTTAGTTGCAGTGCGGTAAAGTGTTTTATGTGAAGAACAGTGTTGTGCCGCGACTCTGTAAGGAACTGCATAGTGCCATGTTTAAGACAGTGCAGTGCCGTTTACTTCACGAAGATCGGTGCAGTGCCGTGTTTTTGTGAACTTCAGTCATCGTGAGTGAGTTATTGGACTGTGTAATAAGAAGAACAGTGAAGCTATCTGTGCATACTGTGAGTAGTAATGAAGAATAATTAACCAAGTGTTTAATTCATTGGTAAATAAATTGGGTAATTAGAAAAACTTGTGTGTGTTTAATTTTGCAGTTAAAAGAACTCTAATAAATAACGTTTATTACTAATTTTGTAATAAACGTAACAATGTATAAATAGTCTTACATTGGAACATTAATGGATTAGAAAGGCACCTTTATGGTTTGATACTCCTATTGTAGGATGTTGCAGGTGACAACATAGTACTACAAAAAACATATACACTTTCCAATAAAAATCCATGCATCATATATTCGCATCATCATCATATCATGGGAGACGAGGGCGTGGTTTGTACCTTTTGTGAAGGATGTCATATTTACTGAACCTCTTCCAATACGGACCAGGATTCAAGCCACAGCTTGCTAAGTCTTCATACCACTGAGAATTGCAATGTATATCTTCCTCCTGGCAACTGACTCATCTAGCCTAAAGTCTATTGTTAATGTTATTATATTATCTCAAAGTTATCTGTACAGGAGGAGCTTTTAGGGGATTTCAATGGTCAAGGTAAATATTGGAACTCATTTATATACAACAACAGGGAACCTCAAATAGAAAATATTTTAGACAATTATGACATGTTCCCTCTTAATGATAAATCTACTATTCACCTAAGATCATGTACTGTCATTCACTATGTCTAATACGATCACCTGTAGTTAGAACACAATTTAACTCAACTGTATATCTATAAAATAAATTAGAATAATATGATGTTGTTATGATTAATTGTAGTTTTCACTTTTGTTTAAATGGCTATGACTTGCCTAATTGTTGTTTTTTTTTTAAAATCATGGTCTTTTATATATTTTTCTTTTGTTTGTGTCTTGTTTTAACAGAGCAATGATGATGAGGCAGGATCTCGAAAGCTTGCTCTGAAATAAACATTTAAAACGTTGTTGACTCATTTTTTCAGCCATGGATTAATAATTAAATTGTTTTTTGGGGAAATTTTTCAGCATTGATATGTTATTAAATTTTGGACGGGAGTCGATTTTAGAACAATGCGAATTCAAGTTCAAGTAAAAACATTTTTTAAATTAAGGGGGTTAAAGTTGATACCTTCGGAAGGATACATATCAAAATTTGTGTAGGTGATAATATAATGTTGCCCCTACTGAAATATCTTATCTTTTTAAACTTCTAGTTACAAATGGCTATTTCCATGTTCCTTCCGGTATTGTCTCCGACTGTGTCCTGGCACCTTAAATGTCCTAATAACAGTGGGAGAAGACGGTAATAAATTATGTTAACATTAGAAACCTATTAATAAACCTAAAAAGAAATATACAAAAAAAGTAGCCATAATCCCAAAGGAACTGGATTCGGAGACATTTAGCATTTCTCGTGACGTAACTGAAATGCTTCGGACGACTCATTGTTTTTTATTTTTACTTATTTAAATTTATATTATTTATTTACCTTTATACTAACTAATTCCACTCATAATACACGATTTTGAACAACTATAAATTAACCTTACAACATTAAGAATGTTGGAAGTATTTATATATATATATATATATATATATATATATATATATATATATATGTATATATATATATCCTTCCACTGGTACTATTTTAACAACTTAGAAAGTTAACATGGGGTGACGAGTCACCCCAAGGGATTATTTAATCAATAAAGGAGATTAATGTTAGCACAATGATTTATTTACATTTTGACATAATAACTTAAATTATTATTTTTACAATCGACACCTGAAAAATGAAAAAAATATTGAAAAATCACTGCTTGAAGCAGTTGCTACACGCTTACTTGCGATGCTCGCTGCACGTAGGTTTTCCACATTTCCTGCAATCAGATTTCACTTTTTTGTCATTTGTCGTTGCATAAATGTAATTTTCACGACAAATACATATTTCCAGGTTTGTAAATTGAACATTCGTTCAACTATAGTTGGGTCAATAAGTACGTTTTGGGCATCAAGCCCAGATGTGACGTTTGAATAGGGTTTTACTCGAGGGATTTTTACAATATTATGGGATTGTGTTCTTGTTGGTTTAGGTGGTTTCAATGACCATACATGAGCATTTTTATATTGTCCGAAGACGATGACGTTTCTTCCTCCACTTCTGAAGAGTATCCTTCTATTATGTCATCAACATCACTTTCTTCCTGTAGGATATCTTCTTCACTGCTTGAATCATCACCAGAATTTATATTGCTTTCATCCTCTAGACACTCTTTCAGAAATGCGGCAAAATTTGGGTCATTAACATTGCAGGAATCCACTTTATACAAATAAATGTTAAAAAAAGTTTGCAACTGAGAAAGGTAACAGGGGTTACTAATCACCCAAGCACGTGATAAATCAAATAAACAGGCTCTGACACGGGGACCAACACTCTCAATCGAACAGTACTAACGCGGGGTGAGATTAGCAAGTGAATAAGATTTGCCCTACCAAGTCAACCAACAAAACATAAAAAAATAAATCTGCGTGGGGTGACGCATCACTCCTGTTACCATCGAAAGGATATATATATAATCTGCATAATCTGATTCTTATCAGATAGCCTATTTCCAGAGATGCGAGGAATCTGCTTACGTACGAAAGAGTAATAATAAATAAGGTTGTTACTAAAATTATATTAATAAGAGATAATATTCAGAATGTTTCATCCTAGAGAGGAGGAACCTAGCTTTATTACACAATCCTCCAGATGGACTTTTATTCACAATCCTAACAATTAACAAATGCCTTAAATTTCATTTATTTATTTGTATTATTATTTATTAACGTCCACTTTTTACTACGGCTATTGAGAGGTTACCACCCTTTTCTTGCCAGGGTGAGACTAAGGAAATTCATTTTACTTCTATATATTTAAATATGGTATAAATAAATTTATTCCTTAAATGTTTTTAATTCTTCTACATTAATGAATTGCACGTCAATTCAATTTTCATTCTCAACTAAGTGAAATGTAACATATCGAATAGAGCGCAGAGGTTCAATTTAATTAAAAGATTTTTAGGCAATGTGTACCATACAAATTGTGTACAACATTTTCAGAAATTGATATTTTAATGGAAAAGACTGGTTTTTGTTTGAGTGTTCTACCTTTAAACGAATCGTACTTCAGAGTTTTTCGTAGAATGGTAATAAACGCCACATTTCAATTAAATACAATCCTTTCTTCCGTTAGCAACGCCACTTCATGAATGCTAAAACGAATTATTATGGTCTAAATTTGTTATTAAAATCGATGTTCCATGGCGCATTGAGAAGAAAAACAACCAAACAAGAAGTTAAATTAATAATGTTTGCTATAATAAGAAATTTAATAAGAATACAAAGAAACGACAAAAAATATAAATTTTGATGCAAGATTATTTTAATTGAAAAAAAAAAGTGGGGGAAAGTCAAACTTATGAAGATGTAGGTAAAGTTTTGATGAAATCAAATAAATAAAAAAATACCAAATGGGAAACACTGGGAAAAAAAGTTACGAAAAAAGAAAATAATAGAAAAAAATTAGATTAACAAAAAATGGCAAACGGAAGATTAAAAAAAAAGTATAAATGATTAGAAACTAGAGGCAGGTCTTAAACAAAAAAAAAGTAGAAATTAGACAGAAAATCTCTTTTTGAAAGTTTAACTTACTTAAAATGATATTTGGTGATTTATTCTCCAGTTTTTGTAACGGTTTTTCCGGTTCACTTTCAAATTGTTTTTGAGGAGAAAAAACTTCCTTATATTTTACAGAATAAGGACTATTTACAGACGTATAAATTGAACCTGCTAAAGATCCCAAGCACATCACTATTACCCCGAAATATTTGTTAATTAAAATATACTTTTGTTTTTATCTTATTAATATTTGATGGATATGTCATAAAAACAGGATAAAACTCATTAAATAAGCATGATTAACTGAAAACGTCGATGGACGAATGGAATCTCATTAGTAAGTATAATTTTAACTTGTGAGATCTAAAGTACATAGACTAATGTTGGAAATAAAATAAAAATACCTTTGCCACTGTATTAATAGTAAACTAATCTTTGCATGAATTTTTTCTTGGGTATTATGTATATTTAAGCCATGTTCTCGAGGCATTTGTTTTCCGTAATTAACTGATATATTGTCATTTGTTCTCAGAAAAAATAAAGATTACTATTGTTTATTGATGTCATTAAAATAAAGAAAAGAAAAAAGGTGAGCTGGAAAATATTCCATTTTGTGTTTTAAAAGAAAGGACAAAAATATTAAATTAATATTTATGAAACGATCAGTTTAGAAATACTTACCAGTTCTGTTACTGATTGCATCCACTGATTACATAAGCTGATTCATTAGAGATAAATTTCTGTGGTATATAATCCGTAGCTGCGGGTCTTTAAAACCTCCAAGCTCCAATATATCTTGTTTAAAAGGCCAATATAAATTATGGCCGGGCTTAAAGGTAAATATATTGCCAAAGATTCCTTCCGCCAACAATCCCAAATAGCCTTACTCCTCAAAGATTCTGTCAATAAGAGTTGGAGTAAAAGTGTCGTTAATATGCTGGCATACTTTTATTAAAAAGCTCCATTGAATTAATTCATAAATTGATTGAGTTTCAGCGAGTTAAATTATTTGAAGGTAATTGCCAGTTAACCAATGCTCAATAACGAATATGGATACTTTACAGGTCATGGCACTGTGTGCTGCGTTTGTCTGTTTCGAAATTTAAATCTCCGTCACGCAGGGGCTGCGTAAATTAAGCAGATTTCCCACTTGCTGGTACTTGTGATGTCCTCTCACCATATATTATCTATTTCTATGTAAAAAAAACCGATGAGTAGAAGACAGCGAGGGGGGGGGGGTTATTGAAGACTGAAATAAAGACCGAATAAGTCGGTAAATACTTGAGTTCCGAAAAAATGCATAGGAAGACAATTGTAGATCATCAATAGTGTAGGGGCGTGCGGTAAGCTTTAGCGGTAATAATAGAAAATGTCGGCACCAAAATGTAATGGCGGGAAGCTTTTTTAAAGGGGAGAGTAAGAGAGCATTTAGACTGAACCATTTGTTATTTCTCCTGGAGATATGAGGGAAAAGGAACAAAAAATAAACCACTATGTGAGTTCTCTTAAGAATTAGGTATATTGAAATAGTGAATTATATCTCTATATGCTACTCGTTATATCTAGAGGTTGAACAAGACAAAGGAACCTTACGTTATGCATTAACTTATCTGTAATAGAAATATATTATAATAAAATGAAATTTGAGCAGTAAACAAAAGAAAGTAACTTTATGAACTAATATGGCGGCCATATAACTATATCTACAAAATGAGCGGTCGGTCCTATGATATATGAGTACTCATTCGATATTGGCGCAAATAATGCTAGCATTAATAAATAGGTACTTGCGGTAATCATGCACTTTCCTTGAAATGATGGAGTCTTCTCGCTTGTAGCGGTGATAAATACAGGATGGCAGCCTTGCGGGAGATGAAACAACTGAATGACTATCACGGGTGACTTCCAACTGCGGTTGTCTATGAAGCGGTTATCTATGAAGCGGTGATCTGTAGTGGAGGGAGAGGGACTAGGCCCCACTGGCCGTATGAACGACCCCCAGCGTCTGAGGGCAACTGACTCTATCCTTGTTGCTGGCAGATGCCTTCTTGAACTGCATGTGTTTTTCCGCTGTAGCCACGGCCTTGGCGATATGCATGTGTGTGTGGCGGGTCTATGAACCCCGCGAGCGCGGGACATTTAAAATTCAAACTGACGACTGAACAAATAGTTTAACAAGATTAGTCCTGTAGCATTTCACGTTTCCATTCATGATAACGGAAATATTTTGAATTTTCGAATTCCGCCCCCTCTATACCCCCCCCCCTCCCCCACGATTTCTTCCAATAATAAATATGATTTTTAGTGTTGACTGAATCTCATAAAAACAATATTTAGTAATTAGGGTTAGAATAAAGAGGTTTATGGTATAACAGCTTGTTGTAATTATGACGTGAGTAGGTATGAGGGGTTACTGAAGGCTAAAAACTAAAAATTCTAAATATCTAGGTTAATATTCATATTACAGAAAATATGTATATGACAATATTTATAGACATTTTAATTTAAAATAAGATTTACATAATATAATTTTTCGATCCGACGAATAACAATGGAGATATTTTGATTTTTCCAGATTTTCCCTTTAAATCCCCGCCCCCTCTAATTTTTCCGATTTCAGGCATTAACAAACTAGACCTTTAGTTTCGCGTGAAATGCCTACATATCGAGTTTGGTAACGATCAAATAATAATTGCGACCGTTATAATTGAAACAAACAAGTGTTTGTGTGTGTGTGATTGTGTTTATATGTATATATAATATTGAACGTACCTCATTTTCGTTATCTACTAGGAAGGATCAATGTGCATTTGAGGTAATTTTTCGAAAATCGTGTCGAGTGTACGACCTAAATAGGTTATTTCCCCTAGGGGAAATTTGCTATAATTTATTCTTAATTTGAAGAGAAGGACTGATGTCACAGTGCAGTTCTGATTTTCTTTGGAAATGCAAGCATCTCATGCATACTCCTAAAAGAGGAAAAGCTCTGAAATATCATTGAAGCCGGGAGGCTGGAGGAGTTGCAAGAACATTTCTAGTTTACACTATTTTTACATGGATTTTGTTACACGGATCTGGCCCGATGTAAGATTTGATCCGGCCCGCGAGACATTTTGAAAAACCGAGTTAAACAAAAATATTACACTACTTACTCCTATTGAGGAAGGTGAGGAGAGATTTGTGAGTTTTGCAGTGCTTATAAATGCGAACAGTTCTTTTCATTGATGAATGTTAATAAATCAAAACATCGTACAAGGCTGACTGACGATAATTTGGAATATTCTTTTCGACTTTGTATCAATAGAATTAATTTAAAAATCGATGGATTAGTTGCCAAGTTCAAGGTCATTGATTTTGGTGTCACTATTTAACTTTCGTTGTTTTTAATAATTTCAAATTTTACGATTTAATATAATGTTGTACCTATTTTTTTCCTTTCATTTTGTTATTTTAATAAAATGTATTATAATTACATTGAGGTTATAATTTCATGTCTGATATCTATCGATAAAAATTATGAACACTACTTTAAAATACACTACTTTTAAAAGCGGCCCGCGAGCGTATTTGCACACTGAAGGTTGCCCATAAATGGTCTACATGATGCACTATGTTTCTATGATCCGACGTGTAGTAACGGAGATATTTCGAATTTTCGAAAATCCTCCCCACTAAACCCCCCCTCCCACTGGTCCGATTTCAGCCATTAACGAATTTGATCTTTATTTTTGCATAAAACGTTTAAATATCGAGTTTGGTAACGATCAAACGAAAATTGCGACCGCTAGAGCGTTAACAGACAAATATATATATATATATATATATATATATATATATATATATATATATATATAAAATTTTGAACGGACCTCATTTTCGTCATCTCCTGGGTTGGATCGATGGACATTTGAAGAAATTTTTCGAAACTCGCGTCATGAGTACGACCTCAATAGCTGATTTCCCTTAAGGGAAATCTGCTAAAATGATCTCTTGTAAATCACTCCTTCATAGTTTTCCTAATTTCTAAAAAGTGGAATTTCTCAATTTTCAATCGCCAACTTAGGAGACCATTTTGACTGGTAAACATAAGACAAAATCATGGCTAAGAAAAAATATTGTAGAGGAGAAAGCTCTGAAGGAAATGATGTTTTAGAATGATCCAGTACAGATATAATTAAATTAACATTGCGAAATAACCACTGAGTTTTTCAAACAAAAACATTGTATGATAAAATTTAAAAAAAAGCAAGTATGTTTTGAGCTTCCTATTTGTGTAGTAAAACCATACAAAAAATAAAAAATAATTAAAATGGTCAAGCAAAAGTTTAATGATTTTTGGGTCACTTCATATGGATTCCGACGCCAAGAGGAGTGGGGGTTATAAAGGAGGCCTGAAAATAAAAATTACGATATTTCTTTTTCCATTGGTTTTTCGGAAATCGTACAAAACCAAAAGTATCTCTGGAATATGCTGGATGGCAGAGGAACCAATTGATCAGGATCAATAAAAAGGCCGTTAGGCCGCTACTATTGTTTTTAATTTTATGCAAAGTGCACTTTCGGAGTCAGCGCGACCCCCCCCCCCCCAGTCACCCGGTGGTTGTTGTCCAGGTTACATTGCTCTAATCAGCAGGCACTGACGATGGAGCACTGACTCCGAAAGTGCACTCTGCATAAAATTAAAAACGATAGTAGAGGGACGAGGCCTTTTTATTGATCCTGATAACAAAATTGGTTTTTTTTTTTGTTATGTGCGCTTTTGTCATATAACTAAAAATAAACGAGGTATACACTAAAAACTATAGTGGAAGTCAACAATTTTACGGGTATTGGGCATTAGAATGTGACCGAATTGAACAAAACTCGATATGTTAATTAGCATTAACTCCTCCATGAGTATGAGCTATTTTATCATCTCTAGGGATGAAAAGAAATAGGGAATCTAAGAGAGGCATGGAATGAAAGTACGCCATATTTCGTTCCGTTTATGTTATTCTGCAAAAAGTTGTCTATTTTCATATTTAGAGTAACTTTTTTAATATAATACATTAGCAAGATATGTTCATAAATGCACACTTATGCCGTAAATGAAGTTGATCCTTAAATTAAGCCTTAAATTTATAATTGAATTAAATTAAATGTCCTCAATATTTGTAATTTAGGTAAGCCAGATTGGTCTTTAGACTGCATTAATATTTTTATAAATGAAGTCTATGGTAAGGGTGATTAGAAACAATAATCAAGAAAATGAATTTAATGATATTTTTATGATTATGATTAATATTTACCGCGATATTTTAAACAGTGCAGTAGAATTGATGAGGAAATCGTTTTCTATGTCTAAATTACTCTATAAATTTGCTTTAGTTAATAGATATTAAGTATTAAACCCTAAAAATTGATACTGGGAAATGTATAAATATTGTGCATAGCCAAAGGAACGCCATTGTCATTCAGGCTCTACGGATTTCCCGAGCGAAGCCCCGGGTAGGTACTTTTGCTAGTGTATATATAATTCGGACCTCGTCGTCTCCAATCAACATCAGCGAGCCTTAGACACTCACGACGAAGGTCTAGGGAAGACCTAAGATAGGAGTTTGGATCATCACTTATCAATTTATCTTTTGGTATGAACATCATCTGGACAATGTTGTCCTGGATGAATGACGTCGAGAGAATAGCACCCTGGAGGATGCTCAGAAAGATGGGACACAGAATTGGATGGACCAGACCTAGGCAGCGGTTTTTGACCTTTGAACCGTTGCGGGCTAAACATTAGTGTCCCAAATACGTTCGCGGGCCGCTTTTAAAAGTAGTGCATTTTAAAGTAGTGTTCATAACGATAGATATCAGACCTGAAATTATAACGACAATGTAATTATAATACAATTTATTAAAATAACAAGATTAAATGAAAAAAAAGAAGTACAACATGGTACGATCAATGAGTTTGAATTTGGGAAACTAATCCATCGATGTTTGGATTAATTTCACTGATACAAAGACGAAAAGAATTTTCCAAATTATCGTCAGTCAGCCTTATACGATGTTTTGATTTATTAACTTTCATCAATGAAAAGAAATTTTCGCATTTATAAGTACAGAAAACGCAGAAATCTTTCCTTATCTTCCTCATTTGGAGTTAATAGTGTAATATTTTTGTTTGATTGGTTTTTTCATAATGTCTCGCGGGCCAGGGTTTGCCCACATATGGTCTAGACTCTAGAATTAGGTCTTGAAGGACCGAAGTGAGATGCTTCACCTGCTAAACAAATGACCAAACTGCTGGTATTCACGTGTAATTGTTAAAGAAATAATTTATGTTCGGCAATGTTGCCACCCTATTGCAGAGGGATGTTACACGTCAATTACAAATCGTGTCTATCGAAGTGTAATTGAGGGTAATAATAGAGCGTGTTGAACACATTAAAAATACATTTTACATAAGTATACTGTGTTCGACATATACCCGTAAATGAAATTAGCATATAATTAAATACAATTTAAAAAAATAGTTATTCAAGTGGACTAGGAAACTATTTGTTTTGTAAACATTAATTTTTACGAAGTTCATTAAAGCTAATAAAGGAGAATTTATTTTTATTAAATTATCTTTGTAACAATTATTAGAAATGATTGTATGCAATTTCATTGGAAAATCCCTTAAAAAGTTATTAAAAAGATGCTTTCTGGTTTCTTTTTAAGTAGCACCTACACATTATTACTGCCATATTATCAATGTGTTGTTATATCGTACACCACTTTATTAGAAGCTTAAATGACAAATATTCTTTCCAAGACATCTTTACTACATGAGATACAAGCAAATATCTTGTGTTATGACGCTATCACTTCATACTTTACGTTCTTAACTTAAAAATGTTTCTTTGATTTATACCTAATTCGCAATAAGAGTGTTTCACTCAACTCTCTAGATCGTATTCGTTAAGAGCTGAATTCTGACAGGGAATAGGAGAAGATGGAGGGTGGGGTGGTGGGTTAGAGGGAGGGGATTTTCTCCATTGTTATGAGAAGGATAGAAAAATGTTATATGGCAAATTTTGTTAAACTAGTCATGGTCTACAATTCTTATTTTGTACATATTTTTAGTAACTCATATATCAAGCATGTTATTCGTACTTTCTTGTATCAGGCTTGAACCATCGGAATTTGAGGTGAGTCTTACCAGCACGTGGGGAATCTGCTTAGTTTACGCAACCTCTGCGTGAAGGACTTTTTTTTTCTCCGTTCTTCTTCGCACGTCCTTCACCTATATTATTTATTTTCGTAATACAGATTGATGGACCATGTAACATTTTCATGGGAAGTTGAAGGTCATATATTCAAAAGCCCCAATCCACCGCAGACAGTTCCTAAATATAGTCTGTTTCGGCTTTACATTCCATTTCATTACTCTTTGATGGCTCCAAATATTTTTTGGGGGGTATTTCCTTCAAGAAGGAGGTACTCACTCCAGCTATCTTTTGCCATAAACGACCCAAACTCTAATTACTTTTTTAGTATGAATAGCACTCAACAAACAAATAAAATTATTTTTATTATTGACGGACTTATAATTTTATTTAATTCTGCAGATGAACTAATTGCCAATTAATCAGATATGTTTTTTTTATTAGATTTTCATATGACTTTTAGGCTTCTTGATGTTGAAGTGCCTAATTGTTGAAAAGGCCTGTGTTAAATGTGGTGTTTACTTATAAAATAAAATTACAGTAGGCATACCAGGTACTGGTCATTCCTTGCTGACCCACAGACACGTGATGACAAACAAGGACACACCGACTTGTAGACATTTAACGAAACTTTGACAGTAGATCACATATTGACTGACTGACTCGACAATTTAGACATTCCACATGACTTACAGGAACTTTTGACAGATAACAGTAATTAGAAGACACAACCATTACACATCTAAAAACATTAATATATACAACATTCTATAGTCTACGATTTCTAAATACTACTCTTCCCTTTTCTTCTACATTAGCAGAATGCATACAGTTTTATTTTCTTTATTCTCTGGTGTTTTAGCAGATTTCTCTTAAGGGAAATCAGCTATTGAGGTCGTACTCATGACGCGAGTTTCGAAAAAGTTCTTCAAATGTCCATCGATCTTACCCAGGAGATAACGAAAATGAGGTCCGTTCAAAATTATATATATATATATATATATATATATATATATATATATATATATATATATATATGAGCCGCTTATTTTGAAAGTGGCCTAACTCCATTTATCTTCAAATCGAGATATTGAAAGTTTTGCGTTTCAATGAATTTAAAAATATACGGATAAGATACTAAGGAGTCATACTGCTTATGCGTATCTAAGGATGTTAAATTTAAAGTTCCTGTTAAAATAGTGGCAATTATTAAGTAAATAACGTGCGTTTTCTTATCAAGAATGGAGTTGGGCCACTTTCAAAATTAACAGCCAGATTCATTATAAAATTTGAAGGTGCCCAAGTCCAT
This sequence comes from Riptortus pedestris, assembly GCA_019009955.1. NCBI lineage: Eukaryota > Metazoa > Arthropoda > Insecta > Hemiptera > Alydidae > Riptortus > Riptortus pedestris. Next base: position 65,775,753 of record CM032228.1, read on the forward strand.
TCAACATAATTTAATATGTTTCAAATTGAAAAAAAAGAATACGGAATTTGTTTTGCATATGTTGAAAACACTTAAGAAACATAATTTCTGCGATTCAAAACATTTTTTAATTACAGAACATAGAAAATTACAGACATAAATTTATTACAAAACAATTTACTATTCATCTACATTTTGTGCGTGTGAAAGGGATTTGAAAAAATCATGATGTTCTTTCTGGTGGTATGTATCGTAATAGGTCAATAATGTCCTTAAATTTTGCTGTTGTAACTTGCCTAATATTTTTATACAATGGTGCCAATACAATATTTTCGAACCTTTTTGGTCTACCCCGACGTGGTAATAAATTCAGAACTTTAAAATTTTTATTTTCATTCATGGATGTCTTATAAAAAATTGTATATGGTTCATTTCTGACAAAACGCATCCAACATATCCTTAACCAGTTTACTGATTCTCCATCAGAATGTTTTACTCTTTTAAAAATTGCGTCTTCTAATAATTTTGTCGATACAAACTCTTCCTATCTCAATTCATTTAGAATAAAATTATTACCCTTCCGACACTTTTTAATAATCTTGGGGAATGTACAGTAAATTATTTTTTTTAATGCCATTTTTACCACGGCAAAATCTCTATCATTTGGTAAAAACGAATGTCCTGATATTAAAAATTTATGATCTATAATTTCTACATTATTATCCAAAGCTTGGACTGAAACAACTTCTTGAGCACCTCTGGATGCAATAGTTTCATCCCAAACGTACATGTCAACATTATTGTTATGAAAATTGTGTATACCAAAATTTAGAATATACATATTGCGTTTGTAATAAGCTACTGAGGTAGTCAGCTTGGGATACGGTAATGCTTTTTGTAAGTCGAACGAGAAAGCAAAATAATAATCCGAATTACGTGATACTTGCTCCTGAGCTTGTTTTAGTGAATTTCTAGCTGATTCTGCTTGTCTTAAATGGACATCGTGTTCTTCGGTGAGTTTATTCTTTTCTTCTTCATTATTCGATGCTTTAATTTTAATGTTTAATAAGTCGCATTTTTGGCATGTATCTTTGCGTGGTTGGTGGAAATGTAAATCAAAATATTTTTTAAATATTTTCCTATAAGTCCACTCATTAACGGCTTTTATTCCATTTTCCTCGCAGTAAAGCTCGTATAAATTAAACATTTTCCTGATAGTTAGTTCTGGATGTAGATATCTTCTATTAGGATTATGAGATCTGGTATAATGGGATTCAAAATTAGGGAAACATTTAATATGGTTTTGAACTTGCTTTTTCGCTTCTTCAGGTAATTGTCTTGATGATCCAGCCATCCTCCCACGCATATCATTGCCCACATTTGCAGAGTTCAGTACTCGTTTCAAGCGTCCTTCGCTTGCTTTAAAAGTATCCAAAAAGAATTTTTTACATACGGGAATTTTTCCGTTTTTAGAACTTAACAAATATCTAAAACTAAAATTTCTTGGTGATCCTTTTCCGTTTGTTGGACGTCTTCGTTCCACAATTTTGCGCTCGACAGCTTCGTGAAGTAATACATTTTGTTTGTTAAAATCTGCCAAACCCCAAAACTTCTCAAAAATCTTCTTTCTTTCTTCTTCATTGTAATTTTTTGTGCAGGCATTCCGACAACCACAATCTTTGTTTTCGAAAATTTTTTCATGAACAATATTTCCGGTTTGACCGCAATATCTTTTTCCTGAATTCCGTTTAATCTTTCACACTTTTTGGATATATCAATCTTTTCTCCATTGTTATTCGGATCTTCATCCTCTGACGACGAATATTGTTCTATAACTCTTTTTCTTATTCGATTTTTTTTTAAATGATTAATTACTATTTCTTCTTCACTATCTGAACTAAGTGGTCTTATTTTGTTCTTCCTCATGGGTGAAATAATTTCTATAATTAAATATTAAATTTTAATATTAAATTTAAAGTTTTATATTAATTAAACGTACAGGTTAATGAACTAATGCAATTGTCCCAAAAATGAGGTTAACTTGTAAATACTAATTAATTGAAATTACCTTCATCACTGCTTTCCGACATTATCAATAGTAAATATCTTGATGTAACTATAAATGGAGTTGGGCCACTTTCAAACTACAAGTTTCAGTTATTCAATTAATTCGGAAAACTTATGTGTAAAAAATGTATCGTATTTTCTCTGAATATAAGTAATCTGAAGTGCTTCACTGATAAATAACATGAAGTTGTACATGTAATCATGGTAACCGGCAAAAAATTGAAAAACGGAGTTAGGTCACTTTCAAAATAAACGGCTCATATGTCTGTTAACGCTCTAGCGGTCGCAATTTTTGTTTGATCGTTACCAAACTCAGAATTTAATCGTTTTATGTAAAAAGGAAGATCAAGTTCGTTAATGGCTGAAATCGGACAAGTGGGAGGGGGGGTTTAGAGGGGGGATTTTGAAAATTCAAAATATCTCCGTTATTATTCATCAAATCGAAACATTGTATAGAATCAATCTTATTGCAAATTAAATTTACTATAAATATTGTTCTATATATTTATTCTATATCTTGAATATTAACCGATATATTTGCATTTGTATTCTGTGCGTGGTCGGCAGGATTCCGCTATGTTCGGGACATTTCGCCATGAGCACTGGCGGCCGTTTCCGTAAACTATTCGTCCCTCGTGAATAGGTTTAGAGATCCCTTACACTACATTTGTTATTGGGCAGATTTCTCTATGTCTAAACTTCACATGGGAAATCTGCTTAGTTTACGCAGCCCCTGCGTCACGGACTTTTTTGTTTTCACCTTTTTTATTTATTTTCTTTTATTTTTCCCCCTTTTTTACTTATATTTTCATTGATATTACTTTTATTACCCTGATCTTTCCATACATAATATCTTTTGCTACATATAGACTGATATGCTAATGAACTGTTTCTGGATTCACGGTATTCCATTGGTCATTTCTATTCCATTTTTTTTTTTTTTTTTTTTTTTTTTTTTGGCGTTTGCCTTTTTGAACACACCTATGGGTGAATCGCCGGCGTAGCGGTACTCATTTAAATAATTAATTATTTTTCCCCGAAGCATGTGTTTCTAATAACAATCATTATACATTAGGATTCCAGAAATTACTTTATAATATGTATTATATTTATTGGTAAGCGTTTGAAAGTTCTAGGACTTTATTTTTTTAATAATCTCTTAACGGTGAAAACGTATATTAAACATATTCTTTAAATTTGTCTCTAGACGTTCATTTTAAAAATGGAATAACTAAATCAAGTCAATATTAGTTTAGAAGGGAAGAAATTGCTTGTATTCGAATATTGAATCTCATTCGATCGCGTCAGGTGGAGTGTGGGGACACGGGGAAGTTACTCTGATATGTTATTTGTATGCATGAAAGATTTCCGATCAAATGTATTAGGTAAAAAACAATTTCTTTATTTTAAATATTTATGAGCTTCTCCTAAATCCTTCCTGCTATAAAGGGTGCTAAATATTCCCACATTTCATTCCCTAGCAAGGAAATGGGATTTTAAAAGAAACATATATTAATTACACGGTTTATCCTGCAGCTCGTTACCTTTCCAGTAAACCTTTCATCGATTTTTGTCTCCTTTGAATATTATCAATACCTATTTCTGCTATATTTGTTCATTCAGATTCAATCTAAAAACCTAATTATGTTGCGTCCAAGTTTCACTAAATACAGAAGAAGCTCACATTTTTTGAAATTTATGGCATTTCTTTTTTTTAAATTACTCATTTGATTATCTTATACTTAGCCTATGACATTACAGGCTGCTCCACTGTCAAGCTGGCATTTCAGTGCTTTCGGTCCAATTTGGGAAGGAATAGATAAGTTCACAAAAAGTCTCTTCTTTGGAAAGTCCTTTATAATCTGAAATACTTCATCATCCTCGTCGAGATCTTCTGAATGCACAATTTACTCAGTATTTGCATTCCTCACGGTTTCTTTTTTCTGCAGGCATACTGAATTTAAATGGTTCAGCTGCTTCTACCTAATGAATGTTTTTCCATAAGCTGGGCAGTTGGTAGCACCTCTATTATGCTGGCCGCCACGAAAACGGCAACTAAACCTTTCGTATTCTTCTATTTCAAGTTTTGATAGCTCTGCTAAATTATCAAATGAACACCTTGCAGCCAACTCATGAAGCCGATTGATAAAATCTTTACACGTCTCTGTAGGAAGGTCAGTTGCAACTCAGGCTTACTTTCTATTGCAACTCATAGTTCACTATTTAAAATAAACCGCTCATAGGTTACATTTTTTTTTGTCGCTAAAATACTTCTCTAGACGGGCAATTATGACATCAATCGTTGCATCAAGTTCACATATCTTTCGAATTAGCTTCAATCAGTTTGACCTATAACCGTACAAAATAAAGCTAACTTTATCTTTGGATTCAGCTTAGATGCCTTTGGCCGTAAAGCCTCTGCTAGCATGATGTGGTTCTCCCAATGCACCTTGAATAGCTCCCAGTTCTCTCCTGCATTCTCCTTTATTTGAAAAGTCAAATGGTTCTGGCAAAGGAATATTACTTATCATTTTCTTCTCCTTTTAGCATTCACCTGTACCAGTATGTTCTTAAGCACAAAAAAGATTTAGCATGTTTTATCAGAATGTGTCTCTTTATTCTTCAACTCATGACTGCAAAACAAAAGCCTATCTTATGAATTTACAAAACATATGTTTTACACCTAACCTATATCTTTCAGTTATAAAGAGATATAAATATAAAAAAGTCCGTCACGCAGGGGCTGCGTAAACTAAGCAGATTTCCCACGTGAATTTATACAGTAGATAAATCTGCCCAATAACAACTGTTGTATTAAGGTATCTCTAAACCTATTCAAGAGAGACGAGTAGTTATGGAAACGGCCGCCAGAGCTCTCGGCGGAACGTCCCGAACATAGCCGACCCCTGCCCATCATACACAGAATACAAATGCAAATATCTCGGTTAATATTCAAGATAGATAATAAATGTATAGAACAATATTTATAGTAAATTTAATTTGCAATAAGTTCAATACGAGTTTTCGATCCGACGCATAATAACGGAGATATTTCGAATTTCCAAAAATCCCCCCCCCCTCCTACTGGTCCGATTTCAGCCATTAACGAACTTGATCTTTCTTTTTACATAAAACGATTAAATTTCGAGTTTGGTAACGATCAAACAAAAATTGCGACCGCTAGAGCGTTAACAGACAAATATATATATATATATATATATATATATATATATATATATATATATATATATATATATATATAATTTTGAACGGACCTCATTTTCGTCATCTCCTGGGTAGGATCGATGGACATTTGAAGAAATTTTTCGAAACTCACGTCATGAGTACGACCTCAATAGCTGATTTCCCTTATGGGAAATCTGCTAAAATCATTGATTACAGTATTCACTCCCTAACATACCGATTTAACAATATTCGCTCAGAACATTGAGAATTTTACAACCGACTTTCCAACAAGTAATTTTACCCATTCGTAGTTCTGCACTAACAAAAAATAATTTTGTGTTACGAATGAGCTAATCTACTTGCATACAAAGTTTCAGAATTTTTTTTTAATTTTTGGGTTCCCTAACCTCCCTTGTGAGTCACTAGGACTCCATGGATCAAACATGTAACTGAAAATGCTCCGCCGCTTAAGATAAAAATAACTGCGAAGGAACGAGGCCTTTTTGATCATTATCTCTTATCTTCCTGTTATTTATTTTTATTTAATATTATTAACTTTATTGTACTGTGGGTTATCAGGAAGGTCTATTTTCAAGTTATCTGCATTTTGTCGCAAGGCTGAGAGTAAGGTACTATTGAGTTCCTCATTAAAAATGTCGTAAAGCCCTTGAGGGAATCGAACTCGTGACTCAGATAATTTCATTATCGATTGATGATTCATTAATTCTCTTCTTCTCGCTTTGAACTCTTTGCTGAAAGAAACAGCTCAAACACCGTCCGACTGAAGGCTTCTGCTTTATATTAAAGGCTGTGATGATGACCTTTAATTTTTTTTGATGTGGAATATTTCGGTCAATACGATTCGTAAAATATATAAAAAAAATAACACATTGTATTCCTGACAGTAATAACCTTTTTTTTTGTTAGTTTTATCGATATAAGATGACATTAATAACAAAAAGTAAGAAAGAGGATAGTTTGTACGTTTAAAGAAGAAATGTTTTTAGAAAGAGTAATTTAGGTTAAATAAAAGGTAATATATCTTAGGTATTATGAATATTAATATTATTAATAAGATAATATATTTAGACAATTAGCATATCCTTAGCTCTTGAGTGCATATGCATTTGACTTTATTGTAATATTTTAGTTTGTTTAACTTCTCTATCTTACCTAATTTTGATCCATGTATTTTCTTTCTTGTTAAATAATGTACACTGTGTTGTGCCCTAGCCCTTTTGTTTTAAATTAACAATTATATATTAATTATAGAATTGTGATGATTTGTGTACTCTAGTTATTTGTGGATCATCAGTACGCAGGTCTTGTATTGCTACATCACTTTAACTGTTTAAAGTAATTAATTAATCTCTCTTGATTAATTCTCCAATTAAATAATTACATTAAGAAAATTTAAATCGAGAAACTATTCTTTGTAGTGTATGAACTACTAAACTATTATCAGTATAGGTTATATTATGATAAATATCAATTGAGTGGCTGGTGATTTAATCTCCATTTTATATTTCTAGGTACGAAAGCTTATCATTTCGCCACTATGCATTCCGCAAATCCGTGCAATATTTCTATATCATTACAGAGCTTCAAATTTCAGCAAATGTGAGGTGGTCTGTTATAGCACTTCATTTTGGGGTTTCATTTACGTAATAGAAAAAGTATCTTCAAATTACTGAGAAACGTTTTGGATTTAGCCTTGGATTCACAATAAATATTTTTTTTAAGGATATTTGGTAGAAAATAAAAACGTAAAGAGCTCCTTCTCATTTTTAACTATTTCAGAAAGAGGCAGATTTTTTGAAGGATTTCTGAATGTCTACCTATTTCCTTTTCTAATTTGGTATTTTAATAGTGAGAAAAGTAACGCACGTTTTCTGAAAGCTTGGTATTTTTTTTTAATTCCTCCCGAATTTTTCTCTAGAAAGGGAATAATGTAAAAACAGGAGTGTGGTTTAACTAGGACTAGAAACTGATGTTGTAAGAGCAAATTCTTCAATTCTTCTTGCCTTGTAAATGAGGTAATTGAGCTTGAGTTATGGGTATCCACTGAGATGAAAAATCTTTGTAAGAACCCATTTATATATATATATATATATATATATATATATACATTTGGGTTAATTGGGAGTCACAAGTTTATATATTATATAAAATAAATATAAGAGACTTTAAAATAAAGAAACTAGGAAATATTAGAAATTTAATCTATTTCAGAAAGAGAAAGATGTAGACTTCCTGCATTAAATATTTATTTTTAACTACGTTTGACTACGTCAGTAGCATCTGACAAAGAAAAAGAATCTATAAACCAGACAAATACCTCAGAATAAGGGGTAATTGGGTATCTAACACAATCATGTCAATTTAGTTTAAATTTTATTTACTTACCAACCACAATGATAACCAGGAAAATATCAAGGCAATAAAAGATAAGTAAACAGAAGAAAATTTATTAACAAAATATGAAGTAATATACATTAAATACACAGTTATACAATTTCTGTTGGCACTAATATTATGCTCATTCATATAAACATCAAACAGTTATCAGCGTTTCATTTTTATACTTAATATATATATTTTTTTATTTTACATACACTGTTACAAACAGTTCCAACACCGAAATGTCGGAATAAAGCAGCCACATATATACGAGTATATATTCAAAATGCAGGTATGCAACCGTATTTACAGATATATTTATTCTGCATATAAACCTCTATTGAAACGCTCATCGAGACACTTCGTATACAAAAACATTCATTTTCCTTCGAAAAGTACAAGAAGGGTCCAATATTTATTAGTAGTCTAAAATGTCGATAATATGGTATGCAGCACTTGCCCTGCCTATTATTGTGAAATACGCTACACGACACATTTTAATGAACGTAAATGGCCTTATAATAACATATTGAGCATGTATGGCATTGAAGAACTGTCATTATTCATTCCAGAAAAGCCGCCTCGTAAAAAATTATATTTAAACTCGGAATTAAATTACATAAATTTTTATTTATTTAAGTTCTAATATAGTTAACCAAAAAATCAAATGTACTTCCCTTTTATAAGTTTAATAGTTTTGGAGGATTTCTGGAGGTAAACTAAATTTTAAACGAAAATACTTTGATTAAAGAAAGAAAAAATATTTTGTATTTTTAATACTTCTTTTAACAGAAAGAAATGTTATCAAAACAAAAAAATAAGAGTACATTAATGGCTGTATTACTTAAAAAGAAGGCTCAAAATATTTTTTTGTATAATACATATGAAATTGGTTTTATTATTACCCAGGAATGTATAAAATCTGCGAATGGTACTTTTCGCGTTATCAATAATGCATGACAAGTACAAAAGTTATTTAATTATGTCCATTATAAATCTGATAGACTACCGAGTGGCTCGAATCTTTCCGAGAAATCCAATGAATTTTCTAAAACATAGTCTGCCATAGAATTCATTACAAGTGTAAAACTGAAATTCAAATTGCAAAACAAATCAGATTACTAACAAGTTTTCCCTATAGATAAACAAATTAATAAACGGCGTAAATTTGGAGGGGAATGAGCTGGAGGAATCATAACTAACGTTTCATTTTTGAGATTTATAACTACACACGCCTATGGGTATTTCAGTCTAGGAGTGCAGTAATTGTAAAATTTTGCTCTGAAAATTGAAGGAAAATATAATACCTATTATACTCATTCCTCCGCCAAATTCAAGAAATTATTTAATGTTTGAATAAGACAAGTTTCTCAAACGTGTCATTGGAGGAGACTAAAAAGCTACGGGGGGAAATAGTCAGGAATTAAATAAATATTAAATATACTGAAGTGAAATTTACTTAAAAGAATATGATAATTTCACAATATTGCTTTGCCATGAATTACATAAAAATCTGACTACCCATTATCCTGTATGGGTAGGTCATATCTCGGAATTTTATACTTATAGCACAAAGAGTGTATTTACAGCTTAAATGTTTAACTAGCTGTAGAAAGTTGTTTCAGTTTCTTAATTAGATAAAATAAATGAATTAAAATAGGTCTAAAATGGACAATTACAATAATAAAAAGATTTATTAATTAACTAAATATCTAATAGTAATCCGGGAATTAAAAATATTCCTATTTAACATTTTTTTTAATTTTGACTATAATAACAATCTACACTAGACAATAATTTAAAATGAAACAAAAAATATGTAAAAAAAAGTCAGTAATTATTTAATAAAATATTTTCAAGGATCAAGAGTGTATTTTTGTTTTCTATGATATTGACAAGACTTCAGTAGTATTTTCATTGAAATTTTTTTCATAGTACTTGCTGTTTTCTTTCATCTAATTGAATGTTAAAATTGTTTAATTTGTTTTGTTTTTTTATACTTATTTATTTGCATTATTACTGCTCAGGTTTCTGAATGCTTAGAAGCGTTCGTTTGGGAACGAAGTGTAACACCCATTCTACCAGATAATTACAGAACTGAGAGTGTATTTACAGGTTATATCTTATACTAAAGAGCTGAAGTAAGTTATTTTAGTTAAAATAAATGGAATAAAATGTGACTAAAATGGACAGTTTCGATAATAAAAAAACTATAAATTTTCTAAATATCTAATAGTAATCCGTATATTAAAAATATTCATCTTAAACTTTTTTATTTTGACTGGAATATCAATTTATACAAGACAATTGTTTCAAATGAAAGAAAAAATAAGTATAAGAAGTCTTTTTTTTTTATTTTATAAACTATTTTCAATGATGGAGAATGTAATTTTGTTTTCTATGATATTGACAATACTTCAGTAGTGTTTTCATAGTACTATTGAAAACTTATTTTTTTCTTCTATAACATGGACAACACTTCAGTACTATTTTCATAGTACTATTGAAAATGCATGTTTTTTTCTATGATATTGACAAAACTTCAGTAGTGTTTTCATAGTATTATTGAAAATGTATTCTTGTTTTCTATGATATTGACAATACTTCAGTAGTGTTTTCATAGTATTATTGAAAATGTATTCTTGTTTTTCTATGACATGGACAAGACTTCAGTATTATTTTCATAGTACTATAGAAAATGTATTTTCTTTTCTATGATATTGACAAAACTTCAGTGTTATTTTCATAGTACTATTGAAAATGGTTTTTTCCTTTTCTTTGATATTGATAAAACTTCAGTTATATTTTCATAGTACTATTGAAAATGTATTCTTGTTTTTCTATGACATGGACAAGACTTCAATATTATTTTCATAGAACTATAGAAAATGTATTTTCTTTTCTATGATATTGACAAAACTTCAGTGTTATTTTCATAGTACTATTGAAAATGTAGTTTTGTTTTCTATGATGTTGTCAAGACTTCAGTGTTATTTTCATAGTATTATTAAATATGTATTTTTTTTCACAATAATAGGCGGGCAGTAGAATGTAAGAGGAGTAGGCTTATAGAGGCATTGTTGCGGCGGGTATATACAGAGTGTAGCCCCATTTATTAATGTATACATATATACATAAAGTGTTGGGGGTGGGTGACTAGGGTTACGTCATGACGAGGCACGATGCTGTCAGGATGATGAGGGCACCTCCAATGCTCCTGCTTGAACTTGACGAATTTTCTTTCAGCTCACTCCGCGACTTCTCTCCTCGTGAAGAATCAGCAAGCTCTGAAACAAACCAAACGAACAGGTTTCAAAATGTATGATTTCATACGGCATGAAAGCTAGAATCTTTGCTACTTTTATCAGATTTCCCCATAGGGGAAATTTAGGTTGTACTCATGACTAGATTTGTGGAAAATTTCCTGAAATGATCATCGATGAGACCACAGATTAAATGAAAATATACAGGGTGTTTGTGAAGTAGATAGACAAACTTCTACAGGTGTTTCTACTCACCAAAAGAAACAAAATTGTTCATATGATGTATGTTCCTACTTCTAATAGTAGTGGAGAAAAACACGATTTTTTTTTATTTTTCAATTTATCTGTGTTTTATACATAATATCAGATGTAGGAGAAAAATTATTGCTTTCAGATGCTTTCTGGCTATGTCATTTTTAAGGGCATTCTCTTTAATTGATTATAATTCTTGAAATGTCAGTTTAACAAGAAATAGTTTTACAGAACCTGAAAAAAATTAAAATTAATTAAAAAAAACATTAATTTTGAAACCTCAAAAACCATCCTCTGAATTAACTTCGAACTTTTAGATTTTAAGGAAAACTTTTCCGGGTAATCTGCCGTCTAATCATACAATCCTATTCCGACGAGACTTCAATAAGTGTTGGGAAGCAGGACATTTATTTTAAAACCAACGTCACTCTATGGTTCACTTTTTCTTTCTTATTGTTATGATCCAAACAAATTCTTGCTAAAGAGCACAAACTGATTTTTTTCTAATTATTTATTATTATTCATAACTAAGAAACGTTCTTTTGCAAAAAAATAAAATAAAAAGAACCTATGGTTATACTTATAGCTTTCGGGAATAATAATAATTCTTCCCCAAAACATAATAACCAATGAGAGTTAAGTGATCCAGCAAGTTAATTGGTTGGCCAACTTCTTCCAATCCACCTTCCAGGGCACAGTCTATCCTGGCATTCCTTGACAGTCAGTCTGTTATGTGCTGGGTAACCAACATTTCAGGAATAATATAAATAATAATATTTTCGAAGAAAGTTTTTTGCTTCAGAAACCTAAGAAATATAATATCACTAGCGGACCCGGCAGACGTTGTCCTGCATATTTCAAGCGATTAGGATATTAAATTTAATAATATTCAGTTTAAAACAAAAGCTACTTTACTATATGTCGATTATACTTTGTTATACGACAAAAAGTGAATATAAGAAAATTTACTCTAAATAACAAAATAAACAACTTTTAACCTGTGCATATTTGCCGAAAAACCAATAGGAAACGAAATATCACTATTTTTAATTTTAGGCCTCCCTTACGACCCCAATCCTGCTCCATCTGCCGGGCTGATTTGTGAATATAAACTATCTAGGGCGTCACACAAACACATACAAAAAAATTCATTCAAATCGATCCAGCCGTTTAGGGGGAGTTCAGTGACAAACACACGTACAGTAGAATTATATATATATAAAGATTTAATAATTGTGTCCATATATCATTATTATGTTAGAAAGTTTTAAAATGAGCTCTATTTAAAATTGTATATATATATATATATATATATAGGTTTGAACGAATCTCATTTTTGTCATCTCCATGGTAGAATCGATGAAAAATTGAGACATTTTTTCGAAAATCGCAAGATGAGTTCAACTTCATTTACTGATTTTATGTTTATCTTGCTGTTTGGCCTTACACACACACACACACACACACACACACACACACACACACAGTTCGGAGATGCCACTTCCTAGCATTAGTGTTTTTTAGGCCTTCAGATATTGTCTATGGTTGTCACAACAACGGCTATTGTAAAGAACCGACCGCCTTTTCTCTTGAAAAAGTCTAGAAAGTGTAACCTGAGCAATTTTTATAACTTTCACTTAATTCTGTATTCTTCATTTTTACACATATGGCATATGTCGTAGTCCAGGATAAATAAGTACGAGTAGTTAGCCACAACTTAGTCGAGTGTCCTAGCTACGTCAAAGGGGCAAACGTGTCGCCATAGAATTTTGAATACAGAAACTAAATTATTGGAATTTTATGTATTCTTAATAATATACATTAGCAACCCTAATTTCCTCTTTTCATTACAGAACATGTGAAATCTCTGTTTATAAGGGAACACTATTAAGGTTGAAATCATGATGAGATTTTCGAAAATTTTCCTCATATGTCAATCGATTCTACCTGAGATATGACGAATATGAGATTCGTTAAAAAAAATATTTATTATATATACATATATATATATATATATATATATATATATATATATATATATACTCGTATATGCGTGGATTTACCCCTCTATCAGTCGCAATTTTTGTTTAATCCTTACAAGACTGAATATGCCAGTATACACGTTATATATAAACTAAAGATCAAGTTCGTTAAAGGCTGACAAAGCTGAAGGGGGAGGGTGGTTTAGAGGAGAGAAATTGCCAATAACTATTGTTGTATACATATTTTCTCTATTATTAATATTAATCGCTAATAATGTTTTAGTTTTCAGCATTTGGTAAACCCCCACTCCTACTCGTGCCATATTAACAAAAAACTGTCATATCATGAACCACTTCATTCTAAGCTTAAATACCAAATATTTCTTTGAAGAGCTTTATAATGCGAGATACCTGCAAATACGTTTCATGCTGATGTTTCGAAAATGTTTACTTGATCTATGCCATACTCGATGTTTAATCATGTCAGTCAAAGCTAAAGATCATATTTGTTATTGGCTGAAGTCGGGATATAGTGGTGATTTAAAGGGGGGGAGGAAGTCGGGATATAGTGGTGATTTAAAGGGGGGGGGAGGAAGTCGGGATAAAGTGGTGATTTAAAGGGGGGGGGAATTAGGGAAATAGTGGTGATTTAAAGGGGGGGAAGTAGGGCTAAAGTGGGTAATTAAATGGGGGGGGATGAAGTCGGGAGATAGTGGTGATTTAAAGGGGGGGAGTCGGAATATAGTGGTGATTTAAAGGGGGGAGAAGTCGGGATATAGTGGTGATTTAAAGGGGGGAGAGGAAGTCGGGATATAGTGGTGATTTAAAGGGGGGAGGAAGTCGGGATATAGTGGTGATTTAAAGGGGGGGAGCCGGGATATAGTGGTGATTTAAAGGGGGGGAGTCGGGATATAGTGGTGATTTAAAGGGAGGGGAGGAAGTCGGGATATAGTGGTGATTTAAAGGGGGGAGGAAGTCGGGATATAGTGGTGATTTAAGGGGGGGAGGAAGTAGTGATATAGTGGTTATTAAAAGTGGGGGAAGTCGGGATATAGGGGTGACTTCAAGGGGGGAAGGAAGTCGGGAAATAGTGGTGATTTAAAGGGAGGGAAGTCGGGATATAGTGGTGATTTAAAGGGGGGGGAAGTCGGGATATAGTGGTGATTTAAAGGGGGGAGAGGAAGTCGGGATATAGTAGTGATTTAAAGAGGGGAGGAAGTCGGGATATAGTGGTGATTTAAAGGGGGGAGAGGAAGTCGGGATATAGTGGTGATTTAAAGAGGGGAGGAAGTCGGGATATAGTGGTGATTTAAAGGGGGGAGGAAGTCGGGATATAGTGGTGATTTAAAGGGGGGGGAGCCGGGAGATAGTGGTGATTTAAAGAGGGCGGGGTGGAAGTCGGAATATATTGGTGATTTAAAGGGGGGGGGTAGGGATATAGTGGGGGTTTAGAGGGGGGGGGGGGAAGTCGGGATAAAGTGGTGATTTAAAGGGGGGGAGGAAGTCGGGATATAGTAGTGATGTAAAGGGGGGGGGAAGTCGGGATATAGTGGTGATTTAAATGGGAGGGGAAGTCAGGATATAGTGGGGATTTAAAGGGGGGTGAGGAAGTCGGGATATAGTGGTGATTTAAAGGGGGGGGTGAGGAAGTCGGGATATAGTGGTGATTTAAAGGGGGGAGGAAGTCGGGATATAGTGGGGGTTTAAAGGGGGGGGGAGGAAGTAGGGATATAGTGGTGATTTAAAGGGGGGAGTCGGGATATAGTGGGGGTTTAAAGGGGGGGAGTCGGGATATAGTGGGGGTTTAAAGGAGAGGAGTCGGGATATAGTGGGGGTTTAAGGGGGGGAGGAAGTCGGGATATAGTGGGGGTTTAAAGGGGGGGAGTCGGGATATAATGGGGGTTTAAAGGGGGGGGGGAGGAAGTCGGGATATAGTGGAGGTTTAAAAGGGGGAAGGAAGTCGAAAATTCAAAATGTTTTCGTTATTATGAGTTGGAGCGTAAAGTGTTATTGGATCAATATTGTTAAACTACAGTTATTATTCTATGCATTTTTCATAACTCAAATACTAATCGAGTTATTCGTACTTCCTTGTTTTCAGCCATCCGTAACCATTTCCCGACGCCATCTTCTACTCATTTATTTATGCATAGAAATTTGGAATATATTGTCATATGAGATTTCAAGTGTGTCATATGTGATTCCACCAGCACGTGGGAAATCTGCAAGACGGACTTTATATTAGCAGATTTCCCTTAAGGGAAATCAGCTATTGAGGTCGTACTCATAACGCGAGTTTTGAAAAATTCCCTCAAATGTCCATCGATCCTACCCAGGAGATGACGAAAATGAGGTCCATTCAGAATTGTATATATATATAAATAAATAATTCCCTTCATGGAAGGTGACTGGCATGGTGTTAAATGGGTGAATCTCTGTTTAGAGTAATCTATACTTCTCAAAAATGAATAGGGATATTGGCTGTTTTGTGGTATTCATGGGGCCTAGCATTTTTGTTTTTTTTTAATTATAAATATCATTAATATTTATTAGAAATTATTGTCTTTTTCCCCCATGAAAAGGGCTTCTCTCATATCCCAACTTTGCCTACTAGAAAATAATAATGAAAGTCTGTGAGGCATTGGCAGGATCAACTAAGCAGATTTCGCTCGGAACTCGCCTGTGATCGAATCTCACCACATATTCTTTATTTATAGGTAAAAAAACAGATAAGCGCGTAGAAGGGGGTAGAGGTTACTGAAGGCTGTAAACAAGAAATTACTAGTAACTCGCTTAAGACTTGAGTTACGCAAACACAGAAGAACAATTCTAGAACATCGAAAGTCAAGATTGGTTCTATAACATTTTACTATTCGTCTCCTTATAAAGAAAATATTGAATTTTCGTATCCCCCTCTCTAAACCCCCTTTATTAGCAAATATGATATTTATTGCTGACTGAAACTATTAAATATCCAGTGTGGTGTAGATAAAATAACCATTTTCGACTGACGAACGAAAAATCTGAATTGATAACATCATCTCACAACGTATTTGCAATGTATCTAACAAAGTAGAAGTTCAATGAACATCATATTTGGTATTCTACCTTTGAATAATGTGCCTAAAGATATAACAGCTTATTGCTAATATGACCCTAGTAGGAATGGGGGTTTACTGAATGCTGAAAACTAAAAAGTTCAACTAACTCGGTTAATATTCATTATATAGAAAATATGTATATAACAACATTTATAGTACATTTAATTAACAATAATATTTGTTTTATACAATGTTCTGGCCCGACTTATAATAACGGAGATATTTCGAATTTTCGAAATTCCCCTGTATTATTGAAATATCAAGTTCGTTAACGGATAAAATCGGACCAGTGGCAGGGGGAGCTTAGAATGGGATTTTCGAAAATTCGAAATATCTCCATTATTATACGTGGGATCGAAAAATAGAATACAATCAATCTTATTGCAACTTAAATGGACTATAAATATTGTTATATATATTTATTCTCTATCTTGAATATGAACCGAGATATTTGCATTTTTCAGTTTCCAGCCTACAGCAAACCCCACTTCTACTCATGTCACATAAGCAATACTCTGTTGTGTTATTGACCACTTTATTTGAAGCCTAAATAACAAATATTGTTTTCAAGAGACCTTTATTATACGAGATACATGCAAATATGCTTTTTTGATCCCCCTTCCCCGTATTTAGTTCTTGGACTTCTAAAATTTGTGTGATTGAGATAAAAATTATTCTGATTCACTATAAATTACAGTAGTATTAAATATCTGGAAATATTTGTATGTTTGCTACCACCTGATGATGGCACGTTAGTGCTTCGAAGGCTTCCAGTTATTAAGACCTGCTTCCCAGATCAACACTCCCACATCCAGCAACATACGAATTACATTGTAAATAGTTTTCAATAAAGTTAGCATATTATATTCAAGTATATTTCAGTAATTGTTTTTATTTCCGTTGAAGAATATTTCTATCTATCTGTCCAGCTATGAGAGGTTGACAAACCTGTTTGATTAGAATTCAGAGGCTTTTGGTTGGGAGGTTATTAAAATTGACTGAAATATTTCTCATTGCTGTTTGTATGCATATATTCACTTAATATTCACGGTGGTGTTACCAGTATTTAGATTTATCTATTGTAAAACCTCCCAAGGGGAAATCTGCTTAGTTTACGCAGCCCCTGCGTGTCGGACTTTATAGAGGCTAAATGGAGTGCAGAGGCCGGCTGCGACGGGGTACTTCCTCTTTCCAAAGGACTATATGGCCGAAACTAATCAGGAACGGAAGTTAGGTAGATCTATTTGTCTGGTTCATAGAAAGGCCGAGGGAGAGGGTTTCGTTCCTTTTAATCCCCTTCCTCAGTGCAATTAAAGTCTCGGAGGAGATTGGAAGAAGTGACCCCTCCAATGCAGCAATAGGGGATGTTCTGCCTTTGTCGGCGCTAATCCTAGTCTGCCGTTAGCCGGGATTTACACCCGCACTCTTCCCTCCTATCGCACAGATAAATAGCGTTCCCGCCAAATCCTACCCGCCTTTATCCTATTCTTCACAACCAATAGGCATCCTCAAACGAAGCATCCTAGTAAAACTGTGCTCTGGAGAAAAGGCAGTCACGCAGGGGCTGCGTAAACTAAGCAGATTTCCCAAGCGAAGGCTTAAAATAACTAAATCTACATACTGGCAACAGCACCTTCAATAAATCAAAACGGTAATGAGAAAACTCAGTCAATTTACAAGATAATAACCTCTACAATGGAAAGCGTCAGAATCGTAAACCGAAAGGCTAGCCAACCTTCCAAAAATGAATAAATAGATAGAACAAAAACAATTAATGTAACTTAGTAATTTTATTGAAAATATTGAACTATTGTCACACCTGTCGGTGGAAACCGTCGCCACTGGCTGATGAGTAGGTTTTATGCGTCTGTTCTCAACCTAATTCGGTGAACAGGCGCATAATACCTACTGACTAACGGACAACTGACTCAGTACAACTTTTAACGGGTTTGAAGATAGTGCCTTCGCATGGAAAGCGCTTGCCAACTGTACTCCATCATCAGCCAGTGACGACGGTCTTCACCGACAGGTATGACAACAGTATCATTTATACTGGCGGTTCTAAACCTTCATTTCATTTACAATACTAAACTATTTACTATAGCCAGTGCTGTAATTTATAATGAATCATTACATTTTTCTCAATCGCACAAATTTTAGTAGTCCAAGAAATAATGAAGAGGGGTATCAACTGAACGTATTTGCATATACCTTACAAAGAAAAAGTTCAATGAAAAGAATATTTGTCATTTAATCATGTAATGAAGTGGTTCCATGATATAACAGCTTATGAGGTCATGTCTTATTTCATAATCTGCGCTTATTCGGCGTTAAGAAGCCTATGCAAACAAAAGTTACACATGAGATGCTTATTAATTCAGTTACCATTAGTATGAATATGAGAGTTAACAGAAACGTGAGAAAACTATATGAATATCTGGGTTAATATTTAAGTTAAACTAAATATGTATGGGACAACGAGTGCAGTATATTACACTCTTAATAAATATTTTATATAAAATAATTGCTGACCTCATAAATAATATCGAAGTTGTAAATAATTTAGTATTTAGTCCATCTAATCCCCAAGCCTAATCCTTTTCCCCATTAATAAATTTCTATTGTATTTGATATGTATTCATTAAATCTCAAGTATGGTATTGATCAAATGAAAATGGAGGCTACTAGTGTAAAGAATCATTACTATTAAATTTAACGAATTTTATACTCCACTATTGTTTTTCTTGTGAATGTTTCTCAACTTGAATATTAAGCGAATTATATGTATTTTATTGTTTCAGCCTCCAGTGAACCTCCAATCTTCGGACTTTTGTTTTGAGTAACTGAAACACTTAATATCTTATGGTGAGATTATATTTTAATTCCTGTTTAAGTAGGCCTCTTAGGAGCTATGTAGATAATTGGTGGTGAGATGAGGTCACCGGGGTGTCCTTTCAAACAGAGAGAAACCTGCTAAGTTTACGCAGCCACGGACGGAATTTTTATAATCAACTGAACTTAGAAGTTGGTATTGCCCCCTAATTTTAAACGTCAAGAATTTTTCTTGGATTAAAGGTTTCAGTAAAAGGCCCTTCACTCAACCTTAAAAATGGACCGCTACTTCAGGGAGGTTCAAAGGTATTGGCGCACGTGGGAAATCTGCTGCATGATCGACTTCTTTTTTTGTTGTGGACCGTGTAACCATGATGACTTCCTGACAAAATAAATATGATTTCTTGGAGTATTTGGAATTCCGACTTACAATAACATTAATAGGTTTTTTGAAGCATGATTACTTTGCTGTGTACTTAGAATTTGTTGCCAAGAATAAATGGATAAAACTGACAATAAATCCGGATTGTAACGCAAGAGCCTATTTTATCATTTATTTTTAAATGTTGTAATCAAGCTTAATAATAGGGCCTTTAACTGATTAAATTATTTGAGTCATAATCATTCAGGCCGTAGAACTTGTATTGATCGATATTCAAGGAGAAACACGATTGCGGCATCTTGAACTTCAGTAGAAGAAAGTGATGGAGATATTGTCGTCTTAGAATAAAATATATCAATTAAGGATGCACGTTGAAAACACTGATATTGACAGAATAAAAAACCTTTTTAAGTAAATAAAAAGTACACCAGAACCATTAAAAAAGTTAATTCTTAAAGAAATTCACATTTTACAAGGCTAACCTGTTCAAAGCGACCCTAATAGTGAATGGTATGAACAAGTGGGTAGAGAGAATGATTGAATGAGAAGAAAATGGAGACATTCATGATTCTAGGGATGTTTTTATCAATTCATAAAGAAATTCATGGCTATGGTCCAAGCCAGCTTAGAGGCACGATATATCCACTAGTTGCTTAGCCCCAGTCAAATAATTCAAGAGAAAATTACCCTATGCCCATATTTCGTTTAAAAACATCTGATTTTTGTTTTTTTATATATATGCATTCGAAGGAAGCGATCTCCAGAGAGGGATGCAACAGATAGCAAATGAAAAGTGTCAAGTTCCATTTTTTGAATAGAGAATCGACCCTACCGAATCATTACCTTATTATTTCAAATGCGTATGTTACTCTTTCAATGGAATTTCAGCCGAGCACATAACAATATGACATTAAAAAGTTCAAAGGAATTAATTACCCCCCCCCCATGTGGGTAGGTTGGATATTTACAATTTCTTCTTGTATTTAGAGGTGTAATGCTAAGATATTTAGCTATGTTTATCTCTCATCAGAGGAAATGGGACCAGCTATGCCTAACTGGTGGCTATTCGGGTGAGTTAATATGATCATAAAAAGAAACACATAAGAACATTGGTAATGATTAATATGCATTTGTATGAATAGGCTACGCCCTATATATATTTGCTTGTTAACACTCTAGCGGTCTCAATTTTTTTTACTTTTGCCTAAAAATATTTAAACGTTTCATGTCAAAATAAAGATGAAGTCCGTCTACGGCTGCAATCGAACAAGTTAGAGGGGAGGAATTTTGAAAATTCGAAATATCTCCGTTATTATACGTCGGATTGAAAAAGTGTATAGAACCTATCTTATTTCAAATGTTAATGTTCCGTAAATGTTGTAATATATGTTTTTTCAGTGTCTTAATGATTGTATTTTTTTTTTAGTTTTCAGCCTTCAGTAAATCCCCACTTATCTCATGGCATATCAATAATAAGCTGTTATATCATGAAGCACTTTAGTCGAAGCTGAAATACCGAATATCGTCTTATTGAACTTTTAATGTGTCACAAAAATTCAAATACTTAGTGTAATGACGTTATCACTTATGATCTTCCAGCCTTGACACAAAAATATATATTTGATGTATATCATATCAATATTTAACCGTTTAAATTAAACGTTCATATACATTAATGGGTGAACTAGCACGAGAAATGAGGGGGGGGGTGAGTGGAGGGGTTTCAAAATTCCAATGTTCATTATGATTCAGTTCAAAAATTTTATAGAACTTTGTTTAGCAATTAATACTATACGATTGTTATTCTATACAACTATTCGTAACTCAGGCATTGAGTGAGTTATTAGTAGTTTCTTGTTTTCAGACATCAGCAAACCCACACTTCTACTATTTTTACTTAGAAATAGAGCAGATATGGTGAGATGAGATGAATAGTCATACTAGCACTTGGGAAATCTGTTTAGTTTATGCGGCCCCAGTGTGACGGACGTTTAATTTTTATATTGTTCACTAACTTTCGTTTCTGTTTTTCCTCGATTTAAACACAAATGCTACACAATAGAAACAACGTGAGTGATGATACGGAGGGGTGAGGTCGTAATAAATGAATCACCTTTTGGCAAACCTAGTTCCCCGTTTTACGATTATATTTGGAGATTCGTGACCGTGAAGGGAAAGACAATCCTGGTATTAGAAGGGTTCTGATGAAAAGAAACCTGTGGTCGTCAGAATGGGCTCAGTTAATCCATCTAAGCTTAGCAGCACAATGGAAGTAGGAAATAAGAAGTAGGTGGAATAACCTTTCGTTTAATTGTAATTATGTAATATATAAAAGAACTTATCTAGAGTGGCGAGTTCGATACTCGCGTGGGCAATACGAATTGATTTAGTGACAAACTTATTAAATACAATCCTTAGTCTAAACCTGGCTAGAAAAGGATGGTAACCTGTAGATAACCCGTCCCAATTAGCTGTAGTAGCAAAAAATGGACGTTAATAAATAATAAAAGAACATGTTATTTTAAAATAACCTCATTTGCTCAGCTATGCCGGTACCTTTAATAACAGAATTTGCATCCCGATATGTAGCGAAGGTATAGTAATGAAGCGTTATATTTACTTATTTATTTATTTAAATAAGTTCCGCAACTCCGGCGATCCACTCATTAATTAAGTTAGAGCACTCAAAAACAGCAAAAAATCAAAAGAAAAGAAATGAACGTTGGGAAAACAGGGATTCCTGAAACAGTTTATTGACAAAAAAAATGAGTTTCCGGATTAGGTGTATTTCGTGACGCGAGACTAGTTCCGTTTGTTGACGGACTCTCTAAATATTCCTTACCCAAATATATATACATATATATATGTTTGTCTACTAACACTCTGGCAGTCGCAATTTTTGTTTAATCGTCACCAAACTCGGTATTTAATCGTTTTATGTAAAAAAAAAAAAAAATATCAAGTTCGTTAACGGCTGAAATCGGACCAGTGGGAGGGGGAATTACGAATATCCGAAATATCTCCGTTACTATACGTCGGATCGAAAAATTGCATAGAACCAATCTTATTGCAATATAAATATTTTTATATACATTTATTCTCTATCTTGAATATTAACCGAGATATTTGCATTTTTATTAAGTGTAACGGGGAGCTATGGTCGCTGCTAATCGTTCCCGCCAAAAGCATATGGAGATTTCTCTATTGTAAAACTTTACATGTGAAATGTGATTAGTTTACGCAGCCCCGCGTGTCCGACTTTTTTTACTTACCGTCACAATTTTGAGTATTCATTTGAATAACTTAATGGTTACTCAGCAAAATAACATCTAATATATATATATGAAAACAAGAAAGTACAAATTTCTCGCTTAAAACTTGATTTACAAAAACAATTGTACAACAATTCATGATATAACAGCTTATTTTAGTGTGCCATGAGGAAAATTGAAAAATAAAAAAAAAAAACTAATATCTTAGTTAATAATCATGATATAGGAAAGCGTATATAAAAACATTTATAGAACATTCAATTTTCAATAAAATTGCAGCTAAACATTTTTTCTCTCCGACGTATAATAACAGAGGTATTTCGAATTTTCGAAATTCTCCCCCCGTCCGATACTAGTAACTCGATCATTAGTTTTCAACTTATGCATCGAGTTTGGTGACGATCATACAAAAGTTGCGACTGTTAGTGCGTCAACTGGCAATTAAACATAAACATTAAATTTTTAACGGACCTTATTTTCGTCATCTCCTAGATAGGTTCTATCGACATTTGAGGATGCTATTCAAAAATCGCGTCATGAGTACGACCTCAATAGCTGTTTCCCTTCAGGGAAATCTGTTAGAAGAAAGAGTTGGACAAAGATGCAGACCTTATAAGAGTTGTATAGATACTTGGAGTAGCGCATTTTTATAGCTTAATAAATGTATAGTTTGGATACACGAATCAAAGACAGTAGTCATGAACCATCTCATTCAAGCAGGTTTTTAAGAACAATTTTCATTGGCGTTGATAAATTTAACCTAGCTGAATTAAATCCTCCTGGATAATGAAAAACAACCCTGTCACAACTAACCGAAACATTCTTCATGAAGGGTGGTAACTGTGATCAAATCCAGAATTTGTTTCCAAGCAGCCAATTGCAACTTCATGTATTTTAAATAGAATTCCTAAACGTTCATTGCTTTGTCGCTAATTTGCAGAGGAATGAACGTACATTTATGATTATTTTTTTTAGTGCTAGTTACTAACTGCAATAAAGTGTCCATATTGAAATACACGTCCTAGGATATATAGGAATGAAGTAAACACTTAACCTAACCAGTACTGCAGAAATATAAAAAAAGTCCGTCACGCTATATTACATATGGTATGTATGCATAAAAGCTGAATATAACATTAATTGATTGAAAACTGTTTACTATATCAAGTACTGTAATTTATAATGAATCAGAATAATTTGTATCTCAATCAATCAAATTTAAGTAGTCCAAAAACTTAAGAAGGGAGGGGGTTCACCAGAACATATTTGCATGTATCTCGTATGATAAATGTCTCTTGAAAACAATATTTGGTATTTAAACTTTGAATGATGTGGTTTATAACATAGCCGAGTATTTTTTATGTAACATGAGTAGAAGTGGGGGTTTGCTGAATGCTGAAAATTGAAAAATACAAATATCTCGGTTAATATTCAAGATAGAGAATTAATGTATATAACAATATTTATAGAACATCAGTAGTTAAAAAATATTAGTGCCATAATATTTTTCGATACGACTCATAATAACCTAGATATTTTGAATTATCGAATTCCCACCATCCTATAACCCCCCCCACCCCTATTCCAGTCCCGATTTCAGTCATTATCGGATATGATCATTAGTGTCGAATGAAACTGTTAAATATCGAGCATCGTTTTAAAACACTTAAACATTTTCGAATCAAGATCAGCGAGGATTAGTGGAGAGGAATTTTGAAAATTCGAAATATCTCTTAGTATATATCACACCTTCATGACATTTATTCAGCTAAGAAGAGTTCAGGTTCTTTTAACTTTGTAGCTTTTGTCTTCCATAATGAGAATTGTTCTCTTCAGATAACTTCTTACTCAGAATTCCATTTGACGTAAAAAGAATAGGTTCCAACACTATCGAGCTGAAACTTTTAAGACCAACCACTGAAAAAACATAGAAAATTTTACATGTGGTACTTCTGACATAAATGAACGTTTGGTTTTCCTATGTGAACGAAATGGCTACCTTTATCGGAGTAAAAATCAAGTGTTTGTCAGAATAAATCAGTCTAAAGTAGCCAACAGAGTTTATCCAATCGTATTACCTGGATCACATCTAATGATTCATATAGATACTCATGTTTTGGTTTTGATGATTTATTTCAAGCAAGAATAAAAAATTATAAATGGTTAGGTCTATGTCTCAAAATTATATTTAAAAGATAAAATAATTGATTGTCTCTTTAGGACAATAAATTGTATTAAATATTATTAATATTTTATTTTTAAATATTATTAATTTCCAGTTTCCAATGATCGCACCCCGTTGGCGACATCAGTACAAAGAAATTTACAAGGAAATAGATCTCCAAAGAGATTTAACCATTCACATAAAATGTTCTTGAGGACATGCCTTTGGGCTAACTGACAATTACACAAATATATTCATCCCTTTCTCATACGAAAATTTATGATAATAATGTAATGCATATTATGTACCTCCTGTATTTTCAAGTGTACAGCAAAAAATGTCTGTATCGTCGCGAAAATATTAACACTCCCTTAAATATTAAATATTCGGATAATTCTTCTATTATAACCACCATTAGCAGTGACGGTGTTATTCCTTTAATTGTTAGCAGATGTCCCTTAAGGTACATCATGTATTGAGATTGTACTCTTGCCTCGATTTTCGGAAGTCCGTTCATAATTGTGTATATATATATATATATATATATATATATATATATATATATATATATATATATATATGATAGCCTGTAACTCTAGGGGTCGCAATTTTAGTCTTATCTTTACCAAACTCCATATGTAAGCTTTCATGGAAAAATAAAGATGAAGTTCGTTAACGGCTGAAATCAAGCCAGGAGGGAAGGGAGGGGAGAATTCCGAAAATCTGAAATATCTACATTATTATTCATCAAATAGAATTGATATAGAACCAATCTCATAGTAATTACCAATTACAAATCTCATTTTAATTACCAATTATAAATATCATTGTAATTATCAATTACAAATCTCATTGTAATTACCAAATACAAATCTCATTGTAATTACTAATTCCAAATCTCATTGTAATTTCCAAATACAAATTTCATTGTAAAAACTAAATTGTTGCTCGTGAGTCTACTGGAGACAACACACTCCAGGCTCTCCTTGGATAACGGGATTGAACGTTGAGTTGATCACTAACTCTCTAAAAATTCGGATCACGAAGCCAGGGTGTCTCGCTCGGGGTGGCTAAGGATTTTAAATATCTATAATGCCAACCTATATATATATATATATATATATATATATATATATATTGTAACGGTCGAGTCTGGGTTCTCCGCTGTCTCTATATCTATGAGATCCGAGTGACTAGTACTAGGCTTTAAACGAGGTAGCAGCACCTGTCAAGGGACGAACAGCGGACCCCTGGAGTCCAAAGGGCAATCTCTCGGAGGGAGAATGAACCAGTCGACCCTCAAGATGCAACAAGAGCGTAAGTGTTTCTTTAATTAGCTAGCCTAAATGTGCTATATCTCGGATTAAATAGTTAAATCAGCTATTATAGCAGAGATGGTGGAAACAAAAATGCTTGCCGTGCAATATAAGACCCGGAGAAGTAGCCGGTACATAGTTGAATTTAAATATTAATAAAAATTAATAAACCTTTCATTATAATATATATATATATATATATATATATATATATATATATATATATATATATATATATATATATATATATATATATATATATATATATATATATATATATATATATATATATATATATATATATATATATATGTGTGTGTGTGTGTATGTATATACACATATATACACACACACACAAAACCTAAACAAGTGTTCTTTTGTCATATAGAGACACAAATGAAAACCAATTACAAATATCATTGTAATTACCAATTACAAATCTCATTGTAATTACCAAATACAAATCTCATTGTAATTACCAATTACAAATTTCGTTGTAATTACCAATTACAAATCTCATTGTAATTACCAATTACAAATTTCATTGTAATTACCAAATACAAATCTCATTGTAATTACTAATTCCAAATCTCATTGTAATTTCCAAATACAAATTTCATTGTAAAAACCAATTACCAATCTCATCGTAATTACTAATTACAAATCTCATTGTAATTACTAATTACAAATATCATTGTAATTACCAATTACAAAACCCATTACCTACAACTGTCGTTACATACATATTTTCTCTAAGATATTTGGAATTTTTAGTTTTCAGCCTTCTGTAATCCCCCCCCATCACTCAAAAAATGTTAAGGCTTTAGAGAGGGGTGGATTTGAAATATTATAAATATATCCGTTACCATGAGTCGGATCAAAAAATGTTAGAGAACAAGTCTTATGTCGCAGAACACTATTTTGGATTTGACAATTTAAAAGTATTACCCAAGGAACCAATGACTGGGAAAAGGAAAATTCTGGAAGCTATTTGCAAGCCCGAAGACCTGGAGAATGTAGTTAATTTTAAAACAGATACATGGAATTTAAATATCTATTATGCCGAAGTGTTGAAGAAATTATAACAAACCTGGTAAAGAAAGCCACTAATGGTTTAGTGTAGGGTGAAGATAAAGGTGATGTACATATTTATTATTTTTAGATGATTTAATTGTTTGGATTTCTTTATTTTTACATATGCGGGAGCGCTACATCGGGTGTATAGTGGAATTTCTAGGCCTTATATAATTCGTTTTAAGGATAACCTTGAGAGTGAGGCGAACTGGTGAGAATATATAACAGCCTTGACGAAGAGTTTGAAAATAGAACTAAGCCCAAGGAACATTTGGTTCGAATTCATAAAGATTTCTTTCACCCATTGGTTCACACGTAGAGAATTAAGTCACCGAGATTGGGGGATATGTGAAGCAGATCTTTTTCGTTTCTCCATTGCATATTTAAAGGGGCTGATTTTGAATGGAAGCCCGGTCCCACCCCTTCCGATATAGTCGGCAGACCCCATTGATTTAAGAAGTGGCCTCACTTTATATTCATACGGAGCAGTGATTGGCTGCTGGTAGGGGAGGGCTAAATCATTTTTATTTCTTCCCAACATAAGGAGAAAATCCTGGCTCCGCACAATTCCCTTGGGGGTCAATTGAATAAAATTTACCAAGCAACGGATTTGGAAAATTAGCTTCCCATTGAGTCTCTAAAATTCGAGATCCAAATCTAAATTTAAAAAGAAATGCCAGAGACATTCCTTAAAGAAAAATCGGTCATAAAAAGAATTTTAGTAATATTTTAGTGGGCTTGAGAGAGACTGGTTTTCCAGCTATAGAATAATGAATAACAAATACGTTAGGCATAGTTTATTGCAAATTAATTATATTAAGTCTTGTTCTATGAATACTAAGAATTTGTAGTCTTAATTTTTATTGTTTATATATATATATATATATATATATATATATATATATATATATATATACAAACCAATAAAAATTTAGTCTACAAATTCTTAGTATTCATAGAACATAAAACATATATATGTATATATATATATATATATATATATGTGTGTGTGTGTGTGTGTGTGTGTATCTATATATATATATATATATATATATATATATATAAAATTGTAACCTCTGTCTGTACATTGATTTTTTTTGCGAAATTTCACGATAACTTTTCGTTTCACATGTCATAGACACCATAACTGCATTTTGTTTCTTTGGTGTCTGTTTGTTTGTTTGTTTGTTTGTTACCTTTTCACGCATAAACGGCTAAACCGAATTTTATGAAACTTGGTATGTATATTACTACTAGCCCAACTTAGACTTTAGGCTATATTAATATTCTCTAAAACGAACAGGAGTGGGGGTTATAAGGGAGGCCTGAAATTAAAAATAGCGATATTTCGTTTCCTATTGCTTTTTCAGCAAATATGTACATAACAAAAGTTGTTTATTTTGTAATTTAGAGTAACTTTTGTTATATGCACTTTTGCCGTATACGGAAGTATAAATGAGTTATACGCTAAAAACTATAGCGGGAGTCCACAATTTTATTTGGCACAAAAGACTCGACCGAACTAAACCAAACTCGCTATGTGAATTAATACTTACGATTTCCTTATAATAAGCCATACTAACATTTCTAGGGACGGGCAGGAGTGGGGGTTATAAGGGAGGCCTGAAATTAAAAATTGCGATATTTCGTTTCCTATTGGTTTTTCGGCAAGTATGCACATAACAAAAGTTCTTTATGTTGTAATTTAGAGTAACTTTTGTTATATGCACTTTTGCCGTATACGGAAGTATAAATGAGTTATACGCTAAAATCTATAGCGGAAGTGAACAATTTTATTTGGGAAAATAGACCCAACCGAAATAAATAAAACTCGGTATGTGTATTAGCACTAACGCTTTCATTATAACAAACCATATCAACATTTCTAGGCACGGGCAGGAGTGGGGGTTATAAGGAATCCCCGAAATTAATAATAGCGGTATTTCGTTTCCTATTGGTTTTTCGGCAATTATGAACA
>CM032228.1:65810000-65995000 GCA_019009955.1 Riptortus pedestris
ATGCAAATACGTGAAGAACGTGGAAAATCTGCTTAGTTAACGTAGCTCCTTTAAGTAGAATTTTTTAGTTGTTAACCAACATAATGCACGAATTACAAAAACATTATATTCCACGTTTCAATTATATTGATTGGAATTTCTATTTCAATTGTGTTAACAGGCACATAGGGACATAAAAATTAAAATTATCTTGGCCCAGGATCTAGATCATCTTGAGGTATGGTATTCACTATATCTCTTGCCTTTTCACAGTAAATTTATTATTTTTCATATTAGCCCCTGGAATGAAACGTTTTACCATTAAATATGAATATTTGAGTACTGGATAATAATTGTAAATGGATAATACAAGAAATTTAAGTCCACTATAAAATGGTCTTATTTCAATATAGGGGGGGGGGGTTATTTGGGTTTGCTAAGTATCATATTATAATAATTTCACATAATCAGCTTATTCCCATTGCATTGGGAGTTTATCGGGCTTCCATTAATACTTAGCAGAGCAAGTAACTGTTACAAAAAAAGTTGTTACCCTAAAGCGAACAATACTAAATTATTACAGATAATACTAAAAGGTACATTTTTAATTTCACTCTCATGCATATCATACTGTAAGTGATAATGAATCCAAATATAACCTAATATTTAATAAAGTATAGATTTGCCGTAATCTGTCGTGAATTATTACGACTATTGCCAGAAAGGTTAAAGTGAAAAGTCCATAAATACTCTGTCCTGTGCGCGGTGAAGGGTTTTTTTTTAGAGGTAATGTATAATTCTAATGAGTGTGTTAATAATTTATATTGTGAAGGGGTGATTTAAGTCTAAATGGGTGAGAAATGCAATTATATATTTACAAACTCACCTCCCAGGAATGCTGCCTGGTTATCCTGGGCTGACCCAGATTGAGGTGGAGTTATCTTTATTTCTGAAATAAAAATAATAGTAACCAATGACGTTGGTTTTTCCATTTTCAACAGAAATCAAGCATTGGGCTCAAGGTGAGTGAGCTACCTCTAAGTCACTCCAAATAGGTTATGTAGAACAATAACGGAATTCACACCATAAGAGATGCAATTAAAATGCATAATTCCATAATTCATTTAAGGTCATGTACATGATAAAAATATGACGTTTTATGTAAAATACAGAAGAAATCGAAATCTGAAAATTTAACACATATAGAAAAAATTGATATTCTCCTCCTTGAGTGTGCTAATTAGTTAACAAGTGTTGGTCAAATATTTACAGACAAATAATTTAAAAAAATGGATGATAACATAATACTAATAAATAATCTAATATAATAATAGATGTTACTTAATGTCTAATAAATAATTTAATATAGAGAGAAATAAATAACTAAAAATCTAATAAACACAGAAGTTTAGCTATCAACAAGTTCTCAAATGACTTATAGGGTGCTTGCTTTGAAGTGATCAATCAATATAAGACATTTCTATTTCTTGCAGAGAGTTTTGGAAACCACTGTTCCCTCTTTATTTTAGGTGAAGGATATATACTTTTCGGAGAGACAGAGACCTGTAGAAAGCAAAACAAGATTATCATATTCACTATGACGAAGAAATATAGCCAATCTCATTGCGAATTTTATTACCTATCAATATTACCACATATTTTCTCTATCACGATTATTAACCAAGATATTTGCGTTTTATAGTTCTCAATCTTCAATAAACCCTCACTCCTACTAATCTCATATCAACAATAA
Source organism: Riptortus pedestris (assembly GCA_019009955.1). Taxonomy (NCBI): domain Eukaryota; kingdom Metazoa; phylum Arthropoda; class Insecta; order Hemiptera; family Alydidae; genus Riptortus; species Riptortus pedestris. The sequence goes on from CM032228.1 coordinate 65,811,733, forward strand.
GCTGTTATATCATGAACCAATTTATTCTAAGCATATATACCATATATTTTATTTTATATATTTCAAGAGACCATTTAAAGTACGTTAAGTTAGCAGAAAGATTTGTTATAGACATAAAGTTTTATCTTCTACAAGTTCTATATGGTTATTTATTCTAAATATATATATATATATATATATATATCCACGTTATTTTTCTAAAGATATTATTTATTCAGGTGCACCCTCAACTATGCGATTTAGCTAGTTTAACTATGGATAATAAAAACCAAATAGATTAATAACAAAAAACTGGACCCAAGAAAAAAAAGTTAAACAGAAAAAAGAAAATTAAACATTACAAAAATAAAACATTAAACACTATTAAGATAAACCAATCAATTTAACATGGTTTTAATAAAAAGATAAATTATGTTATCCCTACATATAAGAACCTTTATACAGGGTGGTCCACGGGAAACGGACGGTTTTGAATCGCGCAGTACTTGGCGGCTGGTGAAGGGGGAAACGCGCCGTCAAGGTCACTCGACTCCCCACCGCCTCCCATTTAGTCGCCATTATGCCGCTGTGGACGAAAGATCAACGCGTGTTTGCATACGACACATTTATAAAAAGTGGTGAATCAGTACTTGAAACTCAACGATGTTTCAGGCGTTATTTTCATATCGGACGCCATGGTGAAATACCGGGTAGGAATACCATTCTAAGGTAAATTTATTTGATCCACGGGTTCTGTTATGAATTGAAGCCACCTAGCCCTGCTCGGTCGGCATGCACGGTACAAAACGTGGACAGAGTGAGAGAGGCGATTCTGCGCAGTCCCGGCCGTTCTGCTAGACGTCATGCAACTGAACTGGGCTGAGTAAGACCACACTAAACGTATCTTACATAAGGACTTGGTTATGGCCGCCATTTAAGTGATGTTATTTTAAAAAAAAATAAAGTAATGTATTTTTTTAATAATGGCATAAATTCAGCTTTATTTTTGTGTAAATAAAATGTGTCTGTCAAAACTAACAAGGTAATTACAATTTTAAAACCGTCCGTTTGCCGTGGATCGCCCTGAATTACTTAAAATGGTTCACAAAGTTATATTAAACTTCTTACTGTCAGAATCAAAAATTCTATCTTATTAAGTGACAGAATATCTACAGGTACTAATTATTTTTATGTTACGTGTGGAATTCGCCACTATATTTGACTGTTACTGGTCTAGCGGTCGCAATTATTGTTTAATCGTTTTATGTATAAAGATCAAGTTCGTTAACGGCTAAAATCGGATCAGGAGGAGGGGGTTTTAGAGGGGGAGAATTTTAACAATTTGAAATATCTCCGTTAGTATGCGTCGGATCGAACAATTGTATAGAACCAATCTTATTGAAAATTAAATGCACTACAAATATTGGTATATACATTTATTATCTATCTTGAATATTAACCGAGATATTTGCATTTTTTTTTAGAGTCCCGATGACACGGATCGTCTGTAGTCGGTTCTATTCGGGACTTTCCACCGAAAGCTAGTTCTGCCGTTTTCGTAACTGTTCGGCTGTCGTAAATTGGTTTAGACTCGTTACTACTACGGTCATTAGTAGGCATTTTTCTCTTTTGTAAAAGTCACGCGGGATATATGCTTAGTTTCCACAGCCCCTGCGTGACGGACTTTTCTAGCCAGGGTGGGTTGCCCTGGCGGGAATCGAACTCGCCATTCAAGGATTACCACGTGAGATTAAAGCGATGTCTTTAACTCAACGGCTAACCTAAGCCCCTTATAAAAAATGATAGTAAAATGATTAATGTTTACCTATGTATAATTAACCAGTTGTTTTGTAAATCTTATACAAAATAAGGATGCTGTATTGATAAAAAGGCTTGAATCTTATCATAAAACTATGAAACATTTTATTACACAGTTTGAAGGATTGGATCGTCATGACTCTGGGTCAATTTAGCAAGTTTTTGTGTCGAGGGCAACTTTCAATTCTTTATTTTACGATTGGAAAAAGAAAAGTTGTTAAAAGCCTATGCGGTCTCAATGTAATATTCAGAGTGGTTTTAAAAGTATTCAAAATTGCGTGGATATTGAAGAGTTCCACTCGGCAAAGGCTAAAAGCAAGTAATGATAAAGTAAGACCCAAGGATCGGTGGATAGGGCGGCTACAGCGGCCCTTAAGTTGGACAAATTTATTGATAAAACGCCGCAGGTAGTTGCCAACTTGGAGACGGTTCATTAAGGTAAAGTCTCTCATTACCGGATGGTAGCCAGAAGAAGTTGCTCCTTCCAGTTACAACTTGTAATAAAATTATCCCACCTCCAGACACCCATAATTATACGGCAATTCACTAAACCTTTCCCATCCCTCCTTCAGCTCGCATTTCCCTTCTATCTCTCTCTTGAATATTATATTTACGACTTCCTGACGAGTCTTTTCACTGACAATGTTTCAGGGTATTGACAAACACGGCCTACTTTCGATCGATCGCCGCCAAGGAAGAATTTAAGTTTACGAGTTCGCTAACAGAGCGCGCTAATATCGCAGTGCTTATGAATCAGCCCGAGTCTGAAGATTATATACGTATGACCTCCCCTTGGGATGACTCTTACGAATATGACCCTCTTAGATCTCGCCCACAAGGAAGATGCCAGTGTGAACAATAGGGTAATAATGTGAATAATACGTTGGTCTGCTGGAGCCACACATCCCAGGACTTCCTTGGATAACGTGCCCTGTACTTCAAGCGGTTTACTCACTACTAAAAAAGTCCGTCACACAGGGGCTGTGTCTACTAAGCAGATTTCAATAGATAGGTTTTCAATAGATAAATTGACATACTGGTAACATTACTGTGAATATCAAATGAATAAATTCAAACGATAATGAGAAATCTTTCAGTCAATTTACAAGTTAATAATCTCCACAACGGAAAGTGACTGAATAGTAAACAAACCTAAAATAAACACAATTGATGAAATATATCCGAATATAACATATTAATTTTATTGAAAACTATTTACCATAGATAGTGCAGAAATTTGTAATGATTCAGAATCATTTTTATCTCAATTAGTCAAATTTTAATAATCCAAGAACAAAAGATGGGGGGGGATCAACAGAACGTATTTGCATATATCTCACAAAGTAAAAGTTCAAAGAAAACTACATTTGGTATTTAACCTTGTAATGAAGTGGTTATTGTTAATGTTAATGTGTCGTAAGCACAAGGGTTTACTGAAAACCGAATACTATAAAATCCAAATACCTCGCATAATACTAATGATAAAGAATATATTATAGGACATCATTTATAGACGATTCAATTTGCAATAAGATTGGCTATGTTCAATTTTTTGGTCTGACGTAAAGTAACGGAGATATTTCGGATTTTCGAAAACCCTCTCCTTTTAACCCCCTCCCACTGTTTGATTTCAACGAACTTAACCTGTGCATTTACATAAAACGATTAAATATTGAGTTTGGTAACGATCAAACAAAAATTGCGACCACTAGACTAAACCGTTAACAAGCAAATATATATGTCTGTATATATATATATATATATATATATATATATATATACTAGATATATATATATATATATATATATATATATATATATATATATACTTTTGAACGGACATCATTTTCGTCATCTCCTAGGTAGAATCGATGGACATTTGAAGCAATATTTCGAAAATCGCGTCATTGATACGACCTCAATAGCTGATTTCCCTTAAGGAAAATCTGCTATAAATCTGGTCACGAAACCCTCGAGTCTCTCTCATTGGCGGCTAAGGATCTTAAATGTCTGTAATGCCAACCGAAAAAAAAGTTTTTCAAGGTTGTGTCTATAAACATTTGAAGAAATCTTTTGTTATCCCCTTAATAGCAAGTTTCGTTTAAGAGAAATCTGTTAATTGTATAGGTAACCATTAATATTGAGGAATTAATAAGTTTTCCATTCTTAGTTGAGCAACATATGACTGGGGGGGAGGGTATGACAATATCCACTACACTGCAAAGTGAGGGTGAGGGGTGGGGAGGAGGTAGGGGGGGGGGTCCTACCTCTAGTCTCGTATACAATCGATTAGGCTGCGTCATTCGATTACTCCTAGAGATCTCGAAGCCGATCCAACCCTCCGATATTTCCAAAGCTCCTTCCTAGAGCTCCTGGATCATGGCAGGCAGCGGTTCCTTAGCATGAGGCTTACCGCTCAGCCAAACCAGCTAAATAATGAGATTGTTCCCGCAAAGCGTTCTTCGTAAACATTCCTTAAATACACAGAACATTTAGGGCCACCCAACACTTTGAAAATGATTTGTGTTTAAGTAGTAGTAATTATGCATTACTAATACTATGCATTTAGAAATGTTTTTCATTTATCTCTGAAATGATAAGTATGCAATTTTCAGGATGTTTAATGTTTTGACTTAATTATTATAATGAAAAATAAATTAAGAAAAACATATAAATTCCATATAAGCGAACATAATAAAATACAACTAAACGGAACAACTTATTTATTTGTACGCGAAACTCCCTTGAGGGATATCAGCTATTCACGTTCTGCTGAGGCAATTTAATATCTTCAAATGTCCATCGATCCTCCATAGATGACGAAAATTATATCCGTTCAAGTTATATATATGCAGTAGATTGACCGTTTATTATTTATGAATGTTTTTTTCAGCCATAAGGTCCGATAAATAATAATTCATATATACAAAATCATATTGATATAATGATTTATATCATCCCGTGGAGTTTCGAATGCCCACCACTCCTTCTCGTTATTCCTTTAAAAATTAAGGGGATATTTCTATATAAATTTAGAGAAAAAAGTCGGTTAATTACCTAGTTTTAAGTATATCTTACTACTGTTAAAATAAAGTTCTAATTAAAAGTTTTTGTTCTACTCAAAACCATGTATTCCATTAAAAGAAATCCTTACATTATAATATTTGAACTATATTATATATTTTTTAATTCGAATACATTATATAATAAAGTTCACATATAAGGGTTTTTTTAAATGAAATAAATGGCTGTAAGTAGAACAAACCTTTATTTAATTAAATAGAACTAATATATGTACTATGTTACACACTCCAGTAGTCGCGCCTGATCTGTGAGATCGCTGATAGATTTCATATTGTATTGCCAGACACCCTTTGCGAAGGGACTTGTGCCGTGCTTCCTATCTTGCTAGAAGGGGGTGCCGAGCCTAGCTGGACTAGTGCAGACCCTCAAACTTTAACACAGAGTCGTCAGATTACGATCGATTTCTTAGATACAGCGCGACCTCTCCTGTAAATATTTGTGTTTATTTTATAATTATTTTCCTTCATTGTAAATCGATCTAAAACAATACATTAAAATATTAACTAAATTAATTAAATACTAAATTAACTAAGTAAATTAAAACATTTTATAGCAATAATAATGATAGTACATTTATGTTGTTAAACTGGAGGGAGAAGATCTGTGAGACACAGCACGACCACTTTTGTTTTAAATTAATGCAAAATTTATTAATTTGTACTTGTGATTTTAAATTTTTAATTTTATTTGATCCAGAACAAAAATGTCTTCCCCAAGCATTTTTTATGATGTTACAAATGATGAAGATGTGAAGAAAATACATAGAGTATTATTTGAGGTAGACGTGGATGAAGAAAGTGGTGGTGTACATCACATTCCTGCTGTAGAATATGAAATAGGAGATGAAGACCTGGATACAGGTGAAGAAGAAACAATTGAAGAAAGAAAACGTAATTCGGAAATATAAACTCAGAAGAATGAAAAGTAATGAACCTACAAAGAAAAAAGTCTGCCTTGTCAATATAGAAGACTGATTTTGTATATATGTATATTATACGTGTATCCTATCATTTATGTTATTTTAATTAATGTTTTTTGTCATAAAATAAATTTATTTCTGAGTAACAGTATTTTACTTTAATTTCCTTTCAAATGTTGCAGTTTAAGGTTATTGCTATTACTGGGATTGAAATGCGATCTGTCAGATACAGCGCGACTACTTTTGTAGCAAAGCTGGGCGCGACTACTGGAGTGTTAAAACATTTTTTTTCTAAACTATTGTAGAAATAACCCCTTGAGAAGGAGTGGTGGACACTCAAATGTGTCGGAATGAAATAAATGCTTATATGAAGGAATTATTATTTTTCTGACCTTATGGCTCAAAAAACATTCATATATATATATATATATATATATATATATATATATATATATATATATATATTTATATAAACCTTGTCTAAAACGTGTTGATATTGAATGATATCTCATTGGAGAGAGGGAGGACCTGACAAAATTATTCTCTAGTTTTTGAATATATATATATTGTTACGTTTTATTAAAGTATACCAGTAATAAACGTTTTTAATAAGAGTTCTTTTGGATTGCAAAATTAAATACTCGCAAGTTTCACAGTTTTTATCACTGCACAATTTATTTCACAATGCACAATACACTTGGTAATTATTCTTAATTACTACTCACAGTATACACTGATAGCGTCACTGTTCTTCACTCACGGTCACTGAAATTCACAACAAGACGGCACTGCACTGTCCTTTACTTCGCGGCACTGCACTGTCTTAAACACGGCACTAAACTGTTACTTACAGTCACGGCACAACACTGTTCTTCTTATAAAAACACTTTACCGCACTGCACTAAGTCGCACTGTAGCACTGATGTGAACATCAAGACAGGTGAGAATAAAACTGACTGGTTCGCGGCTTGCTGGTTCTTTGTATAGGTCGTCGGCATACGTCAAAGGGGAATTGGCTGGGCCGTTCGACGTCGGTTCTCGTAGGGCCTAGACCCTCTGTTTGATCTACATTGCACTTCCCAAATACCCGACTCTCTCTCTCAAGGATTATTCATGTATTTAATTTTCGCAACGATATATATTCATATAAACAGTGAATGTTAAACTGAATAACGAATTCTTCCCTCATATTGTTGTTCATAAGTGTTGTTTATTACTGTACGTGATGTTATATCTCATCAGATCTATCATTAATATATTATTGCTGTTTTTTCGGAGGACGATTTAGGCTTAGAAAAGAAATAACACAGAATTATTTATTTTAATGTTTAAAAGACCCCGATTTTTTAATTATTTCTAGCTGTATGAAGAATTATGCCACACAGAGGTTGAAAATATGAGAGTAAATATCTTGAGGGTGCATTTGTCTTTCCCTAAATATTTTAATTTCTTATAGTTTTTTTTTATAACTAGGTTTGGGAATAGAAATATTTGTTGAAGGCGTTTGAATCCTGAAGCTGGATTATATTGGAAAATTCTTTATTCTCTTTATACTTCTTTATTGGAATAAAGAAGTATGTTTTTTTTTTTTGTGAGTAAGGTTTCCACTAGAAACAAACATTAAAGTATGAGAGTTTTGTAACTGTCGTAACAGCTTTTAAACAATCCAGTAACACGCTTCAGCTTATTGTTTCGCTCCAGAGAAATCCAAGTTTACAAGCGAATGTTCAAAGTGTGTAGGTGGGCTACAGCGGCTCCACTCCAAGTTCATTACCCCCACTCTAAGAATAGGTTCACTGGAGTGTTGTCTGGAAAAGCTTGCTGTATTCACGAAGCAAAGCGGGAACGAGGTAAATTGAAAAGTTGGAAAAATAAACGAGGCTAGGAGCAGATTTGTTTTTTCCCAACTGAGTCCAATCTTGATTCTAGGAATTTAAGTTTGTAAAGTCTAATCGAGAAGGTTGTATCAAGTTAAAAGTTGAGTTTGTTTTGAATGTCTCTGGGATGGGGCCGAGACGAGAATTCCCCAGAGTGCAGCAACCCTATATATTAACCCACATAATCTCCATCTTATTATACTACAACCTTCCACCATCTAACAAAAAAAAAATTCAAATAATATCAAATGAATTTTATCTGGGACTAGCTTAATTCACGCTCTATATAGGGAAATTATATAACTTGTTTATTTTGAAAAGTCAAAATGTACATAAATAACAATATTTTAAACACCAAAGTCTTTGAGATTTGGGATAAATGGATACATTGTTAGTACTTTCAATATTTCAATGCAGATTCTTGATAACTAGTTAAGTCAGACATTTTACTAAAATTTGAATGACTGTATTTTAGGTTGTTACAGGAGTCATGGAATAATACATGCAATTTAGTAACTACAGGAATGTGTCATATGAATAAATATATTTGGATAATTTAATAAGGGTCCGTGACCAAGGTGACAAAAAAAGTCCGGTGCTGGGTAAACAATCTGTTCCAATCAAACAACGCTGGTGATGTCATCCTCTATCACATTCTATTCCATATTTCTTCTATTATAAATAAGAGCTCTATGCTAAAAGACTTTCAAAAATAAGGTGGGGATGAGCTGATTATAGGAGTCATTTCTATAAGCAAAAATCGTAATCACACATCGTGCAGTACTTTCAAACAACGAATTAGCACAATAAAAGTCCCTTGCAGACAATATTTGGTACAAACAATATACGCTTAGAATAAAGTGGTTCATGACATAACAGCATATTGTTAATATGACATGAGTAGGAGTGGGGGGCTACTGAAGTCTAAAAACTAAAAACCCATATTTCTCGGTTATTTTTCAAGTTAGAGAAGATATGTACACAAGAGCCGATATAAGTAATTAAATGTACAATAAGACTGATTCTATAACCTATTTCGACCCGACTTATAATAACAGAGATATTTCAAAATTCAAAATTACCCCTAGAACTCCCCCCCCCTTTTGTCTGGTTTCATTCGTTGACGATCATGATCTTAAACGCTTATATATCGAATTTGGTAAGACAAAAATTGCGATCGCTAATGAGAAAACTTTCAGTCAATTTAAATTAACCTTCCTAGGACTGAGTGGGGTCATCCTGCACCCCACGGCTCGTTTTTCGCTAGCCGTTTTTATAAATTTATAGATATCCCTTAGTCCTTCTAGGAGTTTTCCTCTGCAAGTGTCTTGATTCAAAATATCAAAAAATAAATAGAAAAAACTAAATGAATTGCATGATATTTGAACAAATATGACAAAAAACAGGCCTGGGGTGTGCGATGACCCCACGTAGTCGTTAGTGTGACCAAATTTAGTTTGGTATAAATAAACTTTTTTTTTTAACTTTAAAATTACTTTTTCTTGGTAGTAAATCGACTCAATAATATTAACTTAATAATTAACATGGAGCTAATGTGGTTTAATTTCTTTCACAGGAATTCTAAAGCCTATTTCTTATATAAATCGTAATTGAATTTCCTAGAAATTCCTGACCTTTAGATTTTACTTTTCTCTCTCCCTATTTTGAAGAATCAGTTTCGTGTTACATTGGTATGTGTCAACATGTTTTCTTCTCGGCCAGTGAAAATCATAGAACTAGCTCGCGCTGCACAGCAGGACAGCCTCAATGATCTACCAGGCGAAACACACGATCACCCTTCTGGTTTTGATTCGGGAAATGAGATTTCTGAAGATGAGGACTTCTTAGAAATTGAAGAAGAGGCTAATGATGAATTGGAGGCAGATTATTTCACAGACGAAATTTCGTTTGAAGATTTAGGAGAAATATTTCTATCTAAAGATGAAACTTTTTGGTTGAAGCAACCTTTAGTGCGAAGAAAATCAAGGTCTTCGAATATTATCAACATGCCACCAGGTATTTCTAAACAAATTCAGTTAGATAGTGAAATTTTAGATATTTTCAAACTTTTTATTTCTCCGGACATTATAGACATTGTCGTCAGTTCTACAAATCAGAGGGGATTTCATAATACATTCATATATAATCAAGAACATGGTAGAAATTTGTTGTGGAAAAATGTTAACCCTACCGAAATGTATGCTTATATCGGATTACTGATAATTAGTGGAGCCATGAAAAGCAATAGAGAACCAATAAATATGCTATGGACGGACAGTTACCCTTTCAAAATTCCTATTTTTTCATCTACGATGTCGAGAGATCGGTTCAAAGAAATTTTTTTTTTTTTTTTTTTAATGTTTTTTTGCTTTCATGATGTTTATAAATATAACAGTAAAATAACTTATTTAATTACTATAAAACTTTTTTTTTGTAAATTAATAATTTTAATGATCAAAAGGTACAAAATTTTTAAACGTTTTATTAATAAATAAACAAAAACTATTTTTATATTTGTTTTTATTTTATTCTAACCTATAATATACCTAAATATTAAATACATTAAAGAAAAAAGAATTAAATGTGGTTTAGTGTGTAAAATTGAAATTTAAAGTTGGGGTCCGTGCGGACCCCACTCAGTCCTTAACGTTTTACAAACCACCCAGTCCTAGGAAGGTTAATAACCTTTACTACAAAATGAGTTATAAATAAACAGGCCAGCCGAAATCTCAGTGCTTTGACAGAAATATTCTAGACCGAAAAGAAAATAATTACTGAATATATCTGAATATAACAGTAAATTTTATTGAAAACTATTTAATATAGCTAGTGCTGTAATTTATAATGAAAGAGAATAATTTTTATTTCAATCACTCAGATTTTAGTATTCCAAGAATAAAAGTCAAGGAGGGTGTGGTTCAACAGAATGTATTAGCATTTATCTCACAAAGTAGAAATGAAAAAGAATATTTTTTATATAACTTAGGAATGAAGTGGTTCATGATATAACTGCTTATTATTAATATGACATGAGTAGGATTTGGTGTTTACTGAAAACCGAAAACTATAAAATCCAAATATCTCGGGTAATATTTCCGATAATGAAAATATCCATAGAACAACATTTACAGGAAATTACAATTGCAATAAGATCGGTTCCATAAAATTTTTCTATGGACGTATAGTAACTGAGATACTTCGAATTTCCGGAATTCCCCTCCGATTTCTGCCATTAACGAACTCGATCTTTCTTTTTAAACGCTTAAATATCAATTTTGGTAACGATCAAACAAAACATTCGAACGCTAGAGCGTTAATAGACAAAGATATATATATATATATATATATATATATATATAAAATAATTTTGAACGGACCTCATTTTCGTCATCTCTGGGGTAGGAACGATGGACATTTGAAGAAATGTTTGGAAATTAGCGACATGAGTACGACTACAATAGTTGATTTCCATCAAGGGAAATCTGCTAAAACAGTCAACCTACAAGTTATGGTAAAAATAACCTTCCTTTCACTATCAGTAAATGGGTGATAAGCCACTGACTGCTAGCCTAAACATATCCTTTCATTAATGAAGCACTAATTTATATCCTGCCGGACTCTAAATCTCCCTTGTTGAGAACTTTTATGCGAGTCCTTGAGAGTTCGCTAATGGGAATTTAACAAAAGTTAAATGTCAGGACTACAGATGGCGCTTCCAACTTGCCCTCACCCCCGTTTAAATTACAATTATTATCTTAGAGACCCCTTTCATGATGGACTACCTTCAAGTCTCACAATCACCACTCTCTTTCAGATCTATTCAGGGCGTTCTAATCTTTTCTCAAAATGGATTAATTTACTTGGATTTTAATTAAATGGAAAATTGAAGTCTAATTTAAAAAAAAAAGAAGAAAAAAGTGTATACACGAAAAAAGTATTCTATGAACAAATTATTACATTTACTTTTCCTAATAATTTAGGTTACACCATCTTTCAAAAAGTCCGTCACGCAGGGGCTGCGTAAACTAAGCAGATTTCCCACGTGAAGTTATACAGTAGAGAAATCTCCATAGGAGAGCCAAACGGTGCCGGCAAAGGGCCGAACTAGGTTTTCGCAGGAAATTCAAAAATCCCTTATCGCCCCAAATTTCATAAAAATGCAAATATCTCGGTTAATAATCGAGATAGGGAATAAATGCATATAACAATATTTATAGTAAATTTAATTTGCAATAAGATTGATTCTGTACACTTTTTCGATCTGGCGTATAGTAACGGAGATAATTCGAGTTTTCGAAAATCCTCCCCTTTAAACCCCCCCTCCCACTGGTCCGATTTCAGCCGTTAACGAACTTGATCTTTCATTTTACATAAAACAACTAAATATCGAGTTTGGTAACGATCAAACAAAAATTGCGACCGCTAGAACTGTAACAGACAAATATATATATATATATATATATATATATATATATATATATATATATATATATATATATATATATATAGTTTTGAACGGACCTCATTTTCGTCATCTCCTGGGTAGGATCGATGGACATTTGAAGAAAAATTTCAAAAATTCCATCATGAGTACAACCTCAATAGCTGATTTCCCTCAAGGGAAATCTGCTAAAACTTCTTTAAATATACACAAGATGTATTTGTTTGGCCTTTGAGTATCAACAACATTAGGCAAATTTAGGGGGCGGTACATCTTCAGAACTAAAACCAAAAAAAAAATGTCGGCTGAATTACTTTACTTAAATATTCCATTAAAAATTCATTTGGTAGGAGCACTTGTGGTAAGTATGTGAAGTAATTTCTAAATGTCAGAATTGTACAGAAATTGAGAGGTCCTTCCCTCAAATAGAACCTTATTTTAGTTTTAAACTGTTTTATTTAGCTTGCCCTATTTATTTTTTCTAATTGGTTCAAATTTAGTAGTTGAACTTTTACCCCTTTTCTATTGAACTATTTATCTGATATCTGGTAATCACCTTTATTTCTGATGACAATACAATTTAATATATTCAGTATATTTGCAAATACAAGAGGTTGTCTTCACAGATATCTTGGAGTATGACGAAAATTACATCCGTTCAAATATATATATATATATATAGATATATATATATATATATATATATATATATACATGTCTGTTAACATTCTAGCGGCCGCAATTTTTGTTTCATCGTAACCAAACTTGATATTTAATCGTTTTATAAAAAAAAAAAAAAGATGAACTTTTCTAAAGGCTGAAATAGGACCAGTGTGGTGGGAGAGGGGGGGGGTGGCTTAAGAGATGGGAATTTCCAAAATTCGAAATATCTCCGTTACTATACTACTTCGAAAAATTGTACAGAACCAATCTTATTGAAAAGTGAAATATCTATAAATGTTTTCTATACAAGTTTTCTGTTTCATAAATATTAACCAAAATATTTGGATTTTATAGGATTGGTTTTCAGTAAACCTTCCTCCGACTCATGGTTCTGGGAAATGTGCTAAGTTTACGCAGCTCCTGGATGGCAGACATTCTTATCATATCTGTCATGTCGGTGATGACCGTCGTAACTGGCTGATGGTCGAGTACAGTTGGCAAGCGCTTTCCCAGAGAAAAGAACTGTAGACGGCTTGAAGATGGCGCCTTTGCATCGGAAGCGCTTCCAACTGTACTCGACCATCAGCCAGTGACGACTGTATGCACCGACAGATATGATAATAGTATCATCTATACTGGAGACGCCAACACTTTATTTGATTGAACCGACTTTCTTCATACTTTTCAAGGCCTGTCCTTTTGAATTCCTCTCTGTACCTTACTGAACATCCAACCGCTCTTCACCACACTGAGTATTGTCACACTAGCAGAATACAGGCAAAGCGATTATGACTTAAGTAGGCTAGGGTACCTACCACCCATTTATCCTTGGGAATAATACCCATACAAATAATACCAGAAAGATTTGCACCACACCCTGCAAAAGTCACCTCTTATATACAGGTAGAGTATGCCTTAGGTGAATGCATTTTAATCTGACGTGTCTGGGATTGACTAAACTTACTGTAATTCTTCATCTACAAATTGTCACGATTTTATAAATTGTCTATAAATAACTCTCTAGCCTAGAGCACAAGCCTAAGTATACTTTTGGATATTACACAAACAAAAATATAAAGCATATTGTACAAAAAAACACTACCTACTGTAAATAAAAAAAAGCAATTAATGATTATTAAAAACTATACCAAAATACGTACTATATTTTTCCTTACCATACAGCCTCAGCGTGCCTTCGGCCTTTCCTAGAGAATTGGTAGAGACACAGTTGTAGGTACCTACGTCATCATGATTGAACCTTTTGATAATGAGCACCATTTCAACCTGGTAGTTTATCCGCTTCTCGCGGATCTGGTGTTTAGGCCTGAAAACAAAAATAGATAAAATACATATATAAGTACACAAAATTTATAAAAACAACAGTTACAACAATAAAACGACAATAACATATAAAAGGGTAAATGAGTTTCATAATTACCAATTCTCTTATGATACCAAATTTTATGTCCACTTATTTATTTACCACTTTTATAATTCTAAGTTGTGTTCCTTTTTTTGTTTCTTTTAGTGTTTTGTGTTCCGTTTAGAGTAATGTTCTTTATATTATTTTGTTTCTTTTAGTGTTTTGTGTTCCGTTTAGAGTATTGTTCTTTATATTATTTTGTGTGTTCCTTTTTTTGTTTCTTTTAGTGTTTTGGTTCCGTTTAGAGTATTGTTCTTTATATTATTTTGTGTGTTCCTTTTTTTGTTTCTTTTAGTGTTTTGTGTTCCGTTTAGAGTATTGTTCTTTATATTATTTTGTGTGTTCCTTTTTTTGTTTCTTTTAGTGTTTTGTGTTCCGTTTAGAGTATTGTTCTTTATATTATTTTGTGTGTTCCTTTTTTTGTTTCTTTTAGTGTTTTGTGTTCCGTTTAGAATATTGTTCTTTATATTATTTTGTGAGTTCCTTTTTTTGTTTCTTTTAGTGTTTTGTGACCCGTTTAGAGTATTGTTCTTTATATTATTTTGTGAGTTCCTTTTTTTGTTTCTTTTAGTGTTTTGTGACCCGTTTAGAGTATTGTTCTTTATATTATTTTGTGTGTTCCTTTTTTTGTTTCTTTTAGTGTTTTGTGTTCCGTTTAGAGTATTGTTCTTTATATTATTTTGTGTGTTCCTTTTTTTGTTTCTTTTAGTGTTTTGTGTTCCGTTTAGAGTTTTGTTCTTTATATTATTTTGTATGTTTCTTTTTTTGTTATTTTGTTTGCTTGTTTCTATTTTTTGTTTTTCCCATCTTTAAGAAGAGCCATGTCTACAAAGTGGCGGAGCTCTATTGTTTATAATAAATAAAATCTTATGATATAACCTGAAAAAACAGGCAATAGGAATAACGAAACCTTTTACGTACTCGTTCAGTACAAAAATATGGTTTTTACTGAGGAGAATAGTTAAGAGGTCATAATATCTCTGATATTGATGCAGAGAAAGTATTGTAAAAGACTTTTGTTACATGAATATGCAAAAGGATTTAATATTGAATAATGCACGAAAATTAGACGTATGATACCCAGATTAATTCCAGATCTTACATAAAAAAAATTACATCCATTTTTTTTTTTTTTACCAGATTTCATTTAACGAAAATCAGCTATTGAAGCTGTTCTCATGTCGCGAGCATGGTCGGGCTTTTCAACCTTGCTTCAGATTCCATGTGTCCCGATTCATTGTGTTCGGTTGTATCGCAGACATCTTCTCTCCTTCTCTGCGGGAATCCGACTCTCTTGAACATGCGGTATTATTTTCTCAAGTGTGCTATTACGCGGCCTAATCGTCTGAGCTTACTTCTATAGTTTATCCAGACCGGCAAATTCGTGAGAACTCATCTTCATCCCACACTAAATCATTTACTTTACACCGTTGTCTTTCTCTCTTGCCCTTAGCTGCCAGTAAATAAATGGTTGAGAGGATTTATTATAATATTTTATAGGTATGTGTTTGCTTTCTCTACTTTATCTGAATTGCCCTAAGGGAAAGCAGCTCAAATGGAGTATGGTAGTTGTACTCGTGAAGAGATTGTGAAAAAATATCTTCAAATGTCCATCGATCCTACCCAGGAGATGACAAAAATGAGGTCCGTTTAAAATCACATATAAATGTGTGTGTATGTGTATGTATATATATATATATATATATATATATATATATATATATCTGAAAATAGAATAGCAAGAAAATGTTTCAATAGACTAATAGCGCAACTGCCAGTAGTAATGACATTAACTATAGTTGGGTCTCACAATTAAAAGCAATAGCAATTTTAAATAATGCCCAAGATTACTTTTGCTTATCTCGTGTGAAACAAATTTCCTAGCAAATAAAAGCACCATTTTAGAACAAGGAACAAGTCACATATTATCCACCGACATCAATAGAGTATGTAGTACAATAGTTCATCATACAACCCTTTTTATAGAAGTGTTCCCAATCCGCAGATTATCCGAAATTCAAAGTGAATATGAATAAAGTAAGATCTATCTATCTGTCTATCTGCCTCTCTCTCTCTCTCTCTCTCTCTCTCTTTCTCTCTCTCTCTCTCTCTCTCTCTCTCTCTCTCTCTCTCTATGTATATATATATATATATATATATATATATATATATATATATATATATACATATACAGTTCTCAACGGATCTCATTTTCTTCATCTCCTAGATAGGTTTCTTTTGAGGAAATGTTTCGAAAATCGCGTCACGAGTACGACCTCAACCTTAGGGGAAAACTGCTAAAAATCAATGTTTACGTATAGAGTTAATGGTAAAACATATGTTGGTAGTTGATTAAGGCTGGGGGTAAATGGTTAAGTTGGATCGGGCCTTATCAGTACAGGGCTAGCTGAGTGAGGGGAAGACTTAGCCATGTCCTCAATTAGCAGGGCTTGAATACGGCTTAGCTAGCTATCGGATGCTCTATTCTCCCCACTCACCGCCCCCTCCCCCCACAACTTACACACTGGACTTTCTCAACACGGAATACGCAACTAGGAATACACCAACTGATATTTATCAATTAAGGGATTGATGAATGAAAAATAAAGAATTGCATTGCGATTAAATACATTTGTTAATTAAAAATGTCCGTCACGCAGGGGCTACGTTAACAAGTAAATTTCCCCCAGGCGCCACGTATTTGCATTTATCTCCAAACGTAAAAGTTCATTGAGAACAATATTTGGTATTTAAGCTTCAAATAAAGTGATTCATAACATAATAGAATATTGAAAATATGAGATGAGTAGGAGTGGGGCTTTACTGAAGACCAAAAACTAAATAATGCACATATCTCAGTTAATAATGAAGATAGTGAATAAATGTACATTACAACATTTATAGAACATTACATTTACAATAAGATTGGTTCTGTAGAATTTTTCGATCCGACGCATAATAACGGAGATATTAAGAATTTTCGAAATTCTCCCCCTCTAAACCCCCCTTTCCATGGTCCGATTTCAGCCATTAACAAATTTGATCTTTCTTTTTGTAAAAAACGAGTGTATAAGTTTGATAACGATAAGACAAAAATTGCGACCGCTAGAGCGCTAACAGTCAAATATACAGATATATATATATACTAGCTCAGATACCCGGCTTCGCCCGGGAATTCATTTGAGGCTGATTGGTGATGGTATTTTTTTAGCAGGCTTTACATTGCACAATATTTTGACATTTACCCGTCCCAGTGTTTAGGATTGATACCCGTCGTTTCTGTGATTTGCTAATAATAGAATTAATTTGATCGATAAATTCTTCACAGTCTTCGCTATTTTTATATTTCCTGTCTCTTAGACATGTAAATATGGTGATTTTTATTTCAGGCCTCCCTTATAACCCCTGTGCATTCGAACCTAAAAATTTTGAATATAACTTATAATCATGGAAGAATTAATGCTAATTGACATACCGAGTTTTGTTATGTTAGGTTTTCCAGCCGTTAGTGTACCTAAGGTTTTAACGTATAACTCATTTATACTTAGGTATAAAAAGTTATATAACAAAATTTCTCTAAATAACAAAATAAACAACTTTTGTTATGTTCATATTTGCCGAAAAAACAATAGGAAACGAAATATCGCTTTGTTTAATTTCAGGCTTCCTTATAACCCCCACTCCTGCCCGTCCCTAGAAACGTTGGTATGGCTGATTATAATGAAAGCATTAGTGCTAATACACATACCGAGTTTTATTTATTTCGGTTGGCTCTTTTGTCCCAAATAAAATTGTTCACTTCAGCTATAGGTTTTAGCGTATATCTCGTTTATAATTCGGTATACAAAAAAAGTGTATATAACAAAAGTTACTCTAAATAACAAAATAAACAACTTTTGTTGCCGAAAAAACAATAGGAAACGAAATATCGCTATTTTTAATTTCAGGCCTCCCTTATAACCCCCACTCCTGTTCGTCCCAGAGAAATATTAGTATAGCCTTATAATGAAAGCGTTAGTGCTAGTAATATACATACCAAGTTTCATAAAATTCGGTTGGGTCAAATAATATTGTTGACTCCCGCTATAGTCAAAAGGTAACAAACTCATTTAAACAATACGATGAACAAACAAAAGTTACTCTAACATACACCAAAATAAACAAATGCAGTTATGGTGCATATTTGCGAAAAAACCAATGTGAAACGAAAAGTTATTGCGAAATTTCAGGCAAAAAAAATCAAGTTGTACAGACAGAGGTTACAATTTATATTTATATCGGTTATATATTAGATATATATATTTATATATATATATATATATATATATATATATATATATATATATAAAGTTTTGAACGGACCTCATTTTCGTCATCTCCTGGGTAGGAGCGATGGACATTTGAAGAAAAATTTCGAAAATCGCGTCATGAGTACAACCTCAATAGCTGATTTCCCCTAAGGGAAATCTGCTAAAACGTCCGTCACGCAGGACTTCTCGCTGCTCATCAGCTAGCTTGCCCATTATTAATTATAGTAAAATTCTGATAAATCTGTCCTTATAACAACGCTATAGACGAATATGATCCCAAATTCACCAAAAGCTCCACATTTAGTTAATAAAAAAAATACTTTTGAAGATGTCATGTGGTAAACCTGATTTATACAATAGTAAAAAGTCCGTCACGCAGGGGCTGCGTATTCTAAGCTTCTACGGGCTGGCATGACACACTAGTGATATCTCACTACTTATTCCAACTGAAAACCAGAAGGTACGAATTACTCGCTTAACATTTGAAAAACGAAAAAATATATATAGCACAGCATTTGTAGAGCATCCATATTTCAATGAGATTGATTCTATATCATTTTTCGATCAGACTCATAACAGATATTTTTGAATTTTGTAATTCCCCCTACCAAAACCATTTCTATTCCATGTCCGATTTCAGAAAATAACAAATATGATATTTAGTGTTACCTGAAACGGTTAAGTGATATATATAAAAAATAGCTTTTTAAGTAAAGAACAAAAACTCATAATTTATGATGTCATCAAATATTGTATTTGCATTCATGGGGGGAGTTACTTAAGATTAAAAACTAAAAAATAGCAAATATCTCCGTTAATACTAAAGATAGAGAATAAATGTTTATAACAATATTTATAGTACATTTTAATTGCAATAAGATTGATTTTATACAATTTTCCGATCTAGCGCATAATAATGGAGATATTAAAAATGTTTACAAATGTAGCTGATCCTTCAAATTTTTCAGGAACTCTATAGTCTTAGAGAGAGCCCTGAGGATGCTAGGAAGTATGTCAAGCGAAACGTTGTCCTGACACATCAACACACGACCATATATGCACATATTTATTTGTGTTTGTGGGGACCTTATTTTCGTCGTATCTTGGGTAGGATCGATCGACATTTAAGGAAATTACAGAGACTATAAGGTCAAAATCTTTTTTTTTCATGACAAATCTGCTTTAAATGTTTCCTAACGATTATAATTTGGTCGTGTATCATTTACAGTATAATATTTTTTTCTTTTTTTTTAATACCAATTATACACCAATGTTCGTAATGAATAATACAATAAAAATTAAAGCAATGCTTGAGGAAATATAGCTATGCTCATTCACCATATTCCATAATAGTAACATTGGGGAAAGACGCAAATTAATAAAAATTACAATGGAATAAACGTTTTTTTTCTTCCTTTTTTTGTTGGCCCTTAGGCTACCGCTAACGGTATACTTTTGAAGTTGGCCTTTGGGTGTGGTTTAGCGCTGACAAGCGGAGCAATATACAAGGTATGATAAAAATCTCATTCCAACACACCCCCCCTGCTGTTGACAGCCTTCCAGATATACTTTAGTTGTGCAATCTCAGCCTCTTTTCCAGTCAATGGCTATGACGTCCATGGACTTCCTTTTTGGATGTGGAAACTTTTATGTCATGTCTTTTTCCCTTCATTTTTTTAACTGTGAATTCCAACTAATTTTTTTTTGTTCAGGCCATTATGTATGATATTATAATATCAGTATTCATATTTTATCTCCAACTGGGAAAGATTTAATGCTCCAGAAATACCTGACCATTTCTTAACAAGAACCTCATTCAAACCTATAAATTAAAAAAGAAGAAAAACATCTAGCGGATAAGCATTCATAAAAATCTATAACAATTTCCCTTAAATTAAAACAACACTTGTTATTACATACTAATAATTTTCGATTATTTGTTTTACAAGGGAAATTTTAATGCTACAATACTAGTCGAACCGACATATATAACTATAGTATATACAAGCTAAGGTTCAAGGCATAATCTCGGAAAATCTAACAAGAATGAACAACGTAGATATTTTTTTTTTTACATAAGGCCTCACTATCAAAATATTTTTATAATTTTTGTCCCAGTTTTATTGTGTTTTGCCTCCATTAATGTCTGATAATTTGTTGGAGTCTTGATGAATAAAAAAAAATGAGTTCCTAGTCAATCCCCCTTGTCAGTCAATATCACCATGATCATTGAAAACCTTGATCACGGGTAGCATTCATCATTATTATATTCTTTTCAAAGCGCCATGGGCATGAGATTGTCCCAATGCACTATACTGAGAACAGAATATATATATATATATATATATGCATGCACACAACACACAGACCCACATTTACATACAAATTCCCGAACTTAACTTGACACGACTAATAACTTTCAGTATTAGTTTTAAAGATAAGGAGTCACTATTTCATGACATGAAATATTTAGAGAAGTAATAATAATTACAAAACCTAAGAAGAAATTGTGCCAATATATCAAAACCCTAGTCATCGCCTATTTCATTAAAATTAATTGGTTTACTTAAGAAATGATTGAAAAATTAAATGTTCAACCTAGTACTATGGACTTATTTGTTGATATAATATTAATTCATTTACCTGGTTGATTTTGTAGAGGAATTATAAAAAATGTATTACTACCCGTTTTATTTATTTTATTCTATTAATTCTAAAGCCAAATTGGACAGTCCTAAATCGATGTTCCAAATTAGACAGTCCTAAATCGATGTTATGGGGAGGGTATTCGATTCTCAATGTTAGCCAGGAAAAGATGGAGGTGTTTTAAAGTTGTAGTTTTTTGCAAGCTCATTATTTTACGCATGCAAGTTTCTGATAAATGGTTCTCTAAAAATTCCGGTCTCGAGTGGAATTTTCAGCTCTCTTCCTGAAGTCTATATTGTTGGGCTGGCTCATGTTGAAGGTGACATTAAACCATTGCATCTTTGATAATTTCCGATTCAAGACTTCCTAATCATTCGATCTACCACCAGGCCTAACTTGAACATACAATGCCAACACAAGAGTCCCAGAGAAAGAAATAGAAACACAACAAAACACCCTCGGTAATGGCAATGTAGCTCTCTGTGATGTCCGGGAAGAATAAAAAACAGAAATCGTGAATGAAAAATGGGGAAAGTCGATCATTCATTCATGAAAGAATGACGAGGGGCGAAAGTATTTTTCATTCACTTTTTTGTTCCACCTACGGTTTAGAGCAAAGGCCTCCTCAGTTTTCACTCTTCATTTTTTGGGTTGAAATTCGTTCAACAACTGAATCAACAGCCCACAAAATGAGAAAAACTATCTCTTTGTTCTCTAAATTACTATAAGATTTTCTTTAAAATGCCTTTTCTTTGGAATAAAAGTAAACTTCAGAAGCTTAAACATAATTACTCTAACAGTTCAAGCAAATCATTTATGTGCAGATTAAGGCAATTCACGTTTGAATATTTATTGGTAAATTTGGCTTTTGGTTAGTAGAGTTT
Organism: Riptortus pedestris; assembly: GCA_019009955.1. NCBI lineage: Eukaryota > Metazoa > Arthropoda > Insecta > Hemiptera > Alydidae > Riptortus > Riptortus pedestris. The sequence continues at coordinate 65,833,777 of CM032228.1, forward strand.
TTTTTGCTTAAAAAAATTGCTTTAAAAATCTAGTTTTATATTAGTTAAATACTTTACGAATGTATTCATGGCTAGTCTTTGGCTGACATAAATACTTTGACCTTCTTAAAGAAATTACAGAATGCAAGATACCTTTATTATCCAACGTCTGTACTTTTTTTTTCAAACTCTGAATTTTACTAGACTATATATATATATATATAAATATATATGGTTACGGCCCATTTTTACAGTGGCCGAAGACGGGTGATCGAGATAGAAGACAGGCGGGAGATTGGTGCGCTGGGCAGGCTGCGCGATAGCCGAAGACAAGAAGCGATCGGCGGGAGACAAGCGAGCAGGAGACAGCAGGGTAAATTTAATTTATAAACCCACACCCTTCTCCACTGAGCTTGGCAGTTTGGTTACCCAGTCTGTGGGTAACAATATATATATATATATATGCAAATGGTAAATATATTGATTAAATAACCTATACGAAAAGTTTTCGAAGATCATAGCTATTGTTGTTTTTGATTATTAACTCTTAACTTTAAGCTACAACGCAAATTTTTACACATGGTTGGCCCACGATAGCTAAAAAACTGATCCTGATATTCTCAAATGGTTGTAGGCTAAAGCTATGGGAGAAAATAATATGAAATGATAATAAAATTATGAGCACCATTTATTTCTTATTGCAGATATGAATTTTAGCTTGATCGTGAAATTTCTTTGAAACTCTGAAAGTAGATGCAACGTAAACGGTTTACAAATACCTACACAAAAACCAGACCCCTCAATAAAATACATCAGAGAGCTCCATCAAAAAATCAACTTTAAAACTGTTTTGAAAAATTTCCTCCTCTAACCCCCCCCCCCTTCCCACTGATCCGATTTCAGCCATTAACGAACTTGATCTGTATTTTTGCATTAAACATTTAAATATCGAGTTTGGTAACGATCAAAAAAAAATTGCGACCGCTAGAGCGTTAACAGACATATATATAATTTTGAACGGATTTCATTTTCGTCATCTCCTGGGTAGGATCGATGGACATTTAAGAAATCTTTCGAAAATCGCGTCATGAGTACGACCTCTATAGGGAAATCTGCTAAAATGGCTGAAAATCCCTAATTAATCCAAATAACTCCTTTAGTGTTCCAGAGACAGTAAACTATTTGTAACAGCGGTATTAAATAAAGAACAAGATGGATTACATAACATTCATCGTTTCAGAATAAATTTAAGATTTTATATTTAACCCTAAAACATTAATTTCAACGCTAAGGTCGACTTTCTGGCATTTAGCAACTGGACTTTTATTTCCTCCTGAAACGGCTAAACATTGAGTTCTTACTGCAAAATAAAACGTACAAAAATTGAAGTGCTAACTCTTCAATTTTTGTAAGTTTTATTAAGACAAACGAATCTACACCCTCGGATATATTATATACAATTTTTAGACCCCATTTTCCTAATCTCTAGATATAGAAAACTCACTTTATATGATAAATTTAATTAACAAATATCCGTTAATTGAAACCTGTATTCGATTTGATAATAACTTCTTATCTCCCAAAAATTCTCATCCCGAAATTTCGATCTCTATATTTTAATATTTCTTCTGTATAATTTAGAGCCTTGCACTTAAATGACATTAATTACCTATGCTGAGGGGTGTTTTAAAATAACTTTAAAAATCGTAAAAGAAAACGAGGACTGAAATTGAAATGGTTTATCTCCGAATGTGCCTACGAGTATCGGGAAATTGGATATAATTTAATTATAGCCCTATTTTTAGCAATGTTACAGTAATTACAATTTTCTTCTAGTCTGGTTAGAATACTCAAAATATACAACTGTTCCATTAGAGAATTGAAATATTTATTTCCATTTACTTGGTTACTGCCAACATTGAAACAAAATCTAATTTGATTAAAAATGTTTCATATGTAATCATTTAGTTCATTCTTCGTTTGGGATCTTCTGGAAGCCATTGTTTGTTTATTTTTCGCTCAAACAGTCACAATTATTTCTCACACGTAATTAACAAGTCCATGTTCCGTCCTGTTTTTATTCTCTAACAACACACTGCAATTTTATTTACTTCAATATTTTTGATTACATGTTTTCAGAGTGGATTTGTTCAGTAGTAAATGGAAGTTGTTTGAATCAAGCCACACCATTGCTGAATGTCACATATTGTACGGTTCTAATATATTAAAGTTCATATTTATATTATTGCTCAAAGGAGCAATGAGTTTGCAACTGGAATTACTTATAATTACGGATTATAATTTACTAACATTACATAATTCATATATCGCTTATTTGTTTAACTGATGTTATAACTCAAAAATTGTGAACGTTTAAAACCTTATAAAAAGTCCGTCACGCAGGGGCTGCGTAAACTAAGCAGATTTCCCACGTGAAGTTTTACAATAGAGAAATCTGCCCAATAACAGCTGTAGTAGGAAGGGATCTCTAAACCTATTCACGAGGGACGAATAGTTCCGGAAACGGCCACCAGAGCTCTTGGCGGAAAGTCCGGAACATGGCGGAGTCCTGCCTACCACACACACAATACAAATGCAAATATCTCGGTTAATATTCAAGATACAGAATAAATGTACAGAACAATATTTATTGTAAATTCAATGTACAATAAGATTGATTTTATACAATTTTTCGATCCGACGCATAATAACGGAGATATTTTGAATTTTCAAAAATCCCCCATCTAAACCCCCTCCTCCCACTGGTCCGATTTCAGCCATTAACAAACTTGATCTTCCTTTTTACATAAAACGATTAAATTCCAAGTTTGGTAACGATCAAACAAAAATTACGAACGCTAGAGCGTTAACAGACAAATATATATATATATATATATATATATATATATATATATATATATATATAATTTTGAACGGACCTCATTTTCGTCATCTCCTGGGTAGGATCGATGGACATTTGAAGAAATTTTTCGAAACTCGCGTCATGAGTACGACCTCAATTCCTTAAGGGGGGGGGGCTAAAACAAAAGTGTGATATTACTGGTAGCGTGTCATAACAAAGTAAGTTACCGAACTGCAGTATTTTGTTCCATCGATCTTATAATATTAAACCTTTAATGGGTTATCTTAATTATCATTATTTTTAAGTTAACACGTTTTCGCAAAAATGAAGGATAAAATTTCTTTTTCAGATAATGATTCAAATCGTTAATATAATGATTTTTTTTATTCACTCTAATTGAAAGTAACTTTTCAGAGCACGTACACTCCAACAAGGACCCTTAATGTCGATTTTCTGTCACAATCATTATTTCATTATATATTTGTTACTTACAGCAGTCGTGTTCATTGAATTCAGCTAGTAACTGTACATTGCTAAACGTTCATTAATCCTGACAATGTCTTGATAGTGTTATAATGGATTAATACTTGAATTTGAAATATCTCTTGGAGTATATTTTAGTAATACACTTTCGAATCTTTTTTAATTTAAAAACTTTTTAATATGCATTACAACTACTTCAGGATACCGTTTACAAGTTAGAAGAATGGAGTTGTAGAAATGGGCTCAAATAAATAATATAAATATGGCTCAAATACCATTAAACCAGAACTATTATTTTCTATAAGAAAGGAACCCTTAGGTAAAGCTAACACCACAATTTTCCAATCGCTGGGGCTAACAACTTAAGAATATTAGGTCTAACCATTGACTCCAAGTTAATCTGGACCTCTCACATGAAAGAAATCCTTCCTAGATTCAGAAAATCTCAGAATCCTTTAAGGATTTTGAATAATACACATTGGGGTCCTGCCGGAAGTATAATGCTAACATTTTACCGGTCATACACCATTTTGGATTACGTTTGCGTAGCTTACTCATCTGTAAGGCAGATCACTTTAAAAATATTAGAGTTCATAAAAAACACAGAACTCAATCTAGCAACGGGTGGATTTCGAACAAGCCCAATAGCCAGCCTTTGTGTTGAAGTAAATGAATTGCCATTGGTGTACAGACGATGCTGTTGTCCATACACTGTTCTCTCAAATCAAAATTCTTAAACTCTCACAGTGTCCATAACAACTCTGGTGAATCTACGATACAGAAGCACGCTGCAAAACCTTCGGACAACGACTATACCTATCCGATTCCTCACATCATTAGCAAAAATGTGTGTAGATTTATTTATTAAATTCCACTTGGGAAATCTGCTTATTTTGCGCAGCACCTGCGTAACGGAATTTTTGAAGGAGATAGGATGCCTTTTAAACAAGATGATGAGACAGTCATGAGATATCCAGGTCAGCCACCACTGATGTATTTTATTGTGTGAATCGAGCTTAATGATAAGAGATATCACAAAACTAATAGATAACCGTTGCTCGGAGAAATCGCATAGATTGAGTTGTGACAGACAAGAGTGGCGAACGAACAGTACAATTACAAGCTGTAATGCATAGTTAGACTGCAGTCGTTGAATAGTCATTAATAAAATAGCTCGGGATTATGGTTCGTGCCAGATCATTGAATTCCTATCTCAGTCTCACAGTTTCACACACTAATTCATTTTCTTTGTAGTTCTGAATTGAATTATTATGAATTATGTACTTCCTGATCTGTTATATCATTTTTTAAATGTATCCAACTAAATTTAAATTGATTGAAAGTTGGGAAATCTATATAACTCAGGAATTTTAGACGATATGTAATTAATGAAGCTACCAAAATACTGTTTAATTTAACTTAAAAGTTGTCTTCTGACTTACTTCTTTAAGTCTAAATTTGGTGCTTTTAACAGTTTGCCCCCTGACCCAACCTTGTAAGTCAAAATTTGGTGCTTTAAACCCTAGAATGGTAGTGATATTATTTACCGCTTAATGGTACTGATACGTAAATTTTACGTGTGCAATTGGTAATTGGCAAAATTATTCAAAACTTGTTAAAGTTTGTTACTATTTTTTTTGTTTTATTAAAACGTACACTTATCTTTAACTTATATCTACGTTAATATCTAATAATGTGCACGACATTCCTTTCAGGCGCATTGTTCGAAACACGTTCCGGAGGTTGTGTGCTCCATTCATATTCATTCTTACCAAGCACAACCCGCCTTCTACATTTATTGTCACTGATCTGTCAATATTGTGTGGTTGAGAGGTTTTAGGTTTTTTTTTTTTGCCTCTGTGTTTCTTCTCTTTCTTCGATTGCCTTGATGTTTTCTAAAATTTTCTCACTCTCATCGCTATCTGGCTCACTCTGTGTTGCAATCATTTCCGAAGGCTCAACCTCCTCATCACTTGGAGAATACTCCGGATCATCATCGCTGTCGTATCCATATCCATCTATTTCATAATTGTCATGTTCCCCATCTGACTCATCGCAGAGTTCTTTCAACAAATTTCTGATTTCTTCATCCATTGAATAATTTTTTTCGAAACTATACGAAGATTAATATATCTTTCTATACATCTTTGTCTTTTTTATATTGAAAAATAAAAGTTAAAAACATTATGAGAAAATAAATTAGAATATAAAAATAAATTGGAAGAAAATAAATTGAGAATAATATTAACTAAGTTATGGCATAAAAACCCGTTATTAGTAGCGATACGTAAATTTTACGTGCCAAAAAGTTGCGGTTAATAGTATTGAAAAGTAAATATTACGTGTAGTTTTTATTTCGAAAAATAGTATTGGATGAGTGGTAAGGTTCACTTATCTGCACTTTGTGGAGGTGAAGGCCAACTGTCTGGAGGGCACATAGCTGAGGGGTGGGGGTGGTGGGGTCGTTAACGGCCCTTTGATAAAAGTTCAAACCAGATCATACGTAATTTTTACGTTCAATGCCATTCTAGGGTTAACAGATTGTCCTCTGACCTGATGAGACGAGACTTGGGAAGGGTGGTTGTGCAGCTGTCCTCTGGCCTGGCCTTGTAAGTCAAAATTTGGGGGTGACCAGAGCTTGTCCTCTTACCTAACCTTGTAAGTCAAAATCTGATGCTGTTAACAACTTGGCCTCTGACCTAATCTTGTAAGTCAAAACTTAGTGTTTTTAACAGTTTGTCTTCTGACCTAACCTTGTAAGTTAAAAATTAGTTCTTTTAACAGCTTGACCTCTGACCTGATGAGGCGAGATTAGGGAAGGGGGGTTGTACAGCTTGCCTTCTGACCTAACCTTGTGTGGCAAAATTTAGGGAATTATACAGTTTTTTCTATGACAGGACCTTAGAAGTCAATATTTGGGGTGTCCTGCCTCTATTTCTCTGATCAGGATAGTCTAAATTGAAGTTACAATTTTGGTGCGAACTCTATTTCCACTAATTATGGGCCAACATCCGTACCAAACCATATATACTAGTCTCTGGTCCATCTAATGTCATATTGTCACTACGACAAATTTGTGTATGTATAAATATTTCCTCAACATTTCTTGGTGTTCAAAAGAGTTGATTTCGTCTATCCAAGCAATAACTAGTACATAGCCTGCCCATTACTAATGTTATATGCTTGGTAGTACAATAAATAGCTAATCATTTAAATGAATGGATTTGAAAAATTACTTCTTGTGAAAGGAAGGGAGAAGGAAGTGGAGAAGATAGGAGGAACTGAGGTGGAAGGTGGAATATTAGCAATTTTCCCCACTCATTCTGGATTCACCCTTTCTAACAAATACCTCAATTTACTCCCAGACAGATAAAATGAAACGAAGCACACGCGTCATTTCGCATTAGCACTCCATGCCTATGACATATTATCATTGCCATTTTTCATAATTTCTGCATTCCATTTGTGAGGTCCCCTTATCTGTTTTCTGATTAAATTCAAGTCGTTTCAAACGCTTGTGAATTTTTCAAAGTTTTCAAAAATCCCTATATATAATTTTAAATGTAGAATAATTATGAGATGGTATCGTAATAATTATGTGTATATATATATATATATATATTTATTTATTTATTCCGCAGGCTGCCTAGGACATTGGACATTTCAAGTGACAAAACTGAAATACTTTCGAATGTCACCATACATATTGTTACGTTTATTACAAAATCAGTAATGAACGTTGTTTATTAGAGTTCTTTTGGATTGCAAAATTAAACACACACAAGCTTCAGAGTTTTTATCACTGCAAAATTTATTTAACAATTACTATACACTTGGTAATTACTACTCACAGTATTCACTGATAGCGTCACCGTTCTTCAGATTACACAGTCCAATAATTCACTCACGGTCACTGAAGTTCACAAAAAGACGGTACTGCACTGTCCTATACTTCGCGAAGTAAACGGCACTGCACTGTATTAAACGCGTCACTATAGTCTTCTTTACAGAGTCACGACACAACACTGTTTTTCACATAAAACACTTTACCGCACTGCACCAAGTCCCACTGTTGCACTGAACACACTGATGATCACTTGAAGACTGCTGAGAACAAAAACTGACTTCCGGGTGGGTTGTACAAGCTCATATACAGGAGCGGCAACATTAAAAGAAATTGTCTGGAAGGTACTGGACTCTTGGTCTGGAACAATCCCGGCTCCACTAGACACTTCGGGCGCCAATAGTACTTCTCCAGTCGGCTCCTTTCATCTCCTTCGTACATCCTAAATACGTGACAATCTCTGCTTAATTTGTGATGTATTTAATTTTCGCAACAATATAAACGTGATACTTCACAATCTTGCACTAACGTCAGGGGCAGGGGCTGAGTAAGCTAAGCACATTTCCCACGTGAAGTTTTACAATAGAGAAATATGCCTACTAATAACGGCAGTAGTAACGAATCTCTAAACCAATTCACGAGGGACGAAGAGTAAGGAGGGACGAACTGTTACGGAAACGGCCGAACTAGCTTTCGGCGAATAGTCCCGAATATGGCCGACTTTTGCCGACCACTCACACAATAAAAATGCAAATATCTCGGTTAATATTCAAGATAGAGAATAATTGTATAGAACAATATTTATAGGAAATTGTAATTTGCAATAAGATTGATTCTAGTCAATTTTTCGATCCGACACATAATAACGGAAATATTTTGAATTATCAAAAATCCCCCCTCTAACCCCCCCCCCCCTCCCACTGGTCCTGAGATTTCAGCCATTAACGAACTTTATCTTCCTTTTTATATAAAACGATTAAATTCCGAGTATGGTAACGATCAAACAAAAATTGCGACCGCTAGTGCGTTAATAGACAAATATATATATACGTATATACAGTCGACTCTCCTTAACACGAACCTCGATAACACGAAATCCTCGATATCACGAATTATTTTTAATCTCCTTGGAAAAACCTGTCTAACACGAAGAAATTACCATACGTAACACGAACTAATTTTCCGGTTATATTTTACCTCTATAACACGAAGAGAGACAAAAATTACCTCTGTAACCCGAAATTCAGTAGATAAGACGAATTTGATTTGCGCATTACCTCTTTGTAAAGATGTTCTCAGAATGGATTTGTTCACGAAATCCCGGCGTTCAGGTTGCAACATGTCGGTGAGTCACAACCGGCGACAAGAGCCTTTCGTCTGTTTGCAGTCTCGTCTAGGGTCTGTTTACTTTGTGTGGAGCGTTTTGATTTATTTAGTGTCGACTGTTTGTGCGTGAAATATTCGAGAATGAGTGCGAAAAGACAACCCAAGGCATTGACTGGTGGTGAAAAGTTACAAATGATAAAGTTGGTGAACGAAGGGGTATAGAAGAATGACATCCCTACTAAGTTTAGTATTCCAGGTAGTACGCTATCAACAATTATAAAAAACCAGGTAGATATTGAAAAGCGGGCAAACGAAGGTAATATTAAATGTAAGCGGAAGAGATTAGCTGAATTTCCTGATGTCGAAGAGTGCGTGACGAAGTGGTTTAAGCAATGCAGAGACAAAAACATTCCTCTTGGGGTTCTAATAATTAGAGAAAAGACCGAAAACTTTGCAAAATCTCTAGGTCATTTACTGTTTTCTGTGTTTTACCGTTTTTTTTTAATTATGTATATATACATATTTTAATTCATTTATATATTCGTAAAATATTAAGATTATTTAGATTTGTAGAAGATGTAGGGAATAAATCACAGTACATTTTTTTACCTCTGTACCACGAATTTTCATTTAGTTCACCTCTATAACTCGAACTATGCCTAAGACCAACTATACATAACACGAACAAAAATGGCAGTCCCGTGGAATTTCGGGATAGCGAGAGTCGACTGTATATATATATATATATATATATATATATATATATATAATTATGAATGGACCTTATTTTCGTCATCTCCTGGGTAGGATCAATGGACTTTTGAAGAAATTTTTCGAAACTCGCGTCATGAGTACGACCTCAATAGCTGATTTCCCCTAAGGGAAATCTGCTAATTAAAATGTATTGGTTAAACCTTGAATACTCCTGTTTTCGTGCTTACTTCATTTATAAAAAATTAACTTATTTTTATTTTAATTATAATAATGGTTTTTTAATCCACTTAAATTAAATTATTTATTACCAAGGCTGCAGTGCCTCTGCTAATCCTTCAATATTATATGCTCCATAACCTGCAATCTGCATAGAAGCGAGGTAGCTACTACAGTAGCAAATCAATAAATAAATATATTGCATAATGTCTTACATAATTACTCAGTACTCTTGAACGTTCGACCCAGGCAAATTTACAGAATTATTTGCCTGAGTAGTTAAAATTCAACTTGAATCTCCATTGAAAATGTATGAGTGAATGTGAGTGTGAGTTTGTCAACGGGTGCCAGAGGATCTCAATGGTTAGACATGGGTATCAAATATTTGAGTTAATGAACACTCAGCGACTGTAGAGCAACAATGAATAATATAACTGTCCTGCCTCTTCTCTTGGCCGACATTGCACAGTCTAAGTACTTCTTTCGCGTGAGCAGGATCTATTGGTCTCTCATAGGCATCCTCTGCCACTATATTTGACTAGCGTGTTACCCGCCGTTGAAGGACACGAATAGAAATGGTTTCTCGTTTAAATATAAAAATTGGTTGAACTTATGAACAAATCGTGACGTACCGTCCCTACGCCCCCTCCCCAGTCAGACGAATTTTATTCCGCGAAAGCAGTCCCTTAAGGGAAATCAGCTATTGATGTCGTACTCATGATACGATTTTCGAAATTTTTCTTCAAATGTTCATCGATCCTACCTAGGGGAAGACTAAGATGAGGTCCATTCATAATTATATATATATATATATATATATATATATATATATATATATATATATATATATATATATACTAGCTCAGATACCCGGCTTCGCCCGGGAATTCATTTGAGGCTGAATGTTGATGATATTTTTTTGGCAAGGCTTGACTTTGCACAATATTTTGACATTTACCCGTCCCAGTGTTATACGGGTTAATACCCGTCGTTTCTGTGGATTTGTTAATAATAAAATTATTATTTTATGTAAGACTTCACTGTCCTCCATATTGTCATATTTCCCGTTTCCAGTGCATTGTGCATAGCTTTGAATGATTAAGGAGGGTAGTTCATATTGAAAAGAATTGTTGAGCAAATTTCTCTAAATAACAAAATAAACAACTTTTTTTTTATGTGCATATTTGCCGAAACCCCAATAAGAAACGTAATATCACTATTATTAATTTCAGGCCTCCCTTATAACCCCCACTCCTCCCCGTCCCTAGAAATGTTGGTATGGCTTGTTATAATGAAAGCGTTAGTGCTAATAGACATGCCGAGTTTTATTTATTTCGGTTGGGTCTTTTGTCCCAAATAAAATTGATCACTTCCGCTATAGGTTTTAGCGTATATCTCGCTTATAATTCGGTATACGAAAAATGTGTATATAAAAAAAGTTACTCTAATTAACAAAATAAACCACTTTTTTTATGTGCATATTTGCCGAAACCCCAATAAGAAACGTAATATCACTATTATTAATTTCAGGCCTCCCTTATAACCCCCACTCCTCCCCGTCCCTAGAAATGTTGGTATGGCTTGTTATAATGAAAGCGTTAGTGCTAATACACATGCCGAGTTTTATTTATTTCGGTTGGGTCTTTTGTCCCAAATAAAATTGATCACTTCCGCTATAGGTTTTAGCGTATATCTCGCTTATAATTCTGTATACGAAAAAAGTGTATATAAAAAAAGTTACTCTAAATAACAAAATAAACAACTTTTGTTATGTTCATGTTTGTCGAAAAACCAATAGGAAACGAAATATCGCTATTTTTAATTTCTTGCTTCCCTTTTAACCCCCACTCCTGCCCATCCCTAGAAATGTTAGTATGGCTTATTATGAGGAAGTCGTTAATACTAATTCACATACCGAGTTTGGTTTAGTTCGGTTGAGTCTTTTGTGCCAAGTAAAATATTGGACTTCCACTATAGTTTTTAGCGTATAACTCATTTATACTTCCGTATACGGCAAAAGTGCATAAAACAAAAGTTACTCTAAATTACAAAATAAACTACTTTTGTTATGGGCATATTTGCTGAAAAAGCAATAGGAAACGAAATATCGCTATTTTTAATTTCAGGCCTTCCTTATAACCCCCACTCCTGTTTGTCTCAGAGGATATTAATATAGCCTAAAGTCTAAGTTGGGTTAGTTGTAATATACATACCAAGTTTCATAAAATTCGGTTCAGCCGTTTATGCGTGAAAAGGTAACAAACAAACAAACAAACAAACAAATAAACAAACAAACAGACACGAAAGAAACAAAATGCAGTTATGGTGTCTATGACATGTGAAACGAAAAGTTATCCTGAAATTTCGCGAAAAAAATCAATGTACAGACAGAGGTTACAATTTTATATATATATAGATATAATTGCGGCCGCAATTATCATTTAAACATTACGAAATCGATATTTAGTCATTTTATGTAAAAAGAATGATCAAGTTCGTTAACGGCTGAAATCGGACAAGGGGGGGGGGGGTTAGAGGAGAGGATTTTCGAAAATTCGAAATATCTCCATTACTATACGTCGGATCAACAAAGAGTATAAAACGAACCTTATTGGAAATTAAATGTTCTATAATTATTGTTAAATACATTTATTCTCAAGATGAATATTAACCGAGATATTTACATTTTCCAGTTTTCAGCCTTTAACAAACCCCCACTTCTACTCGTGTTCCATAAACATTACTCTATTATATAATAAACCACATTATTCGAAGCTTAAATACCAAATATTGTAAACAAGAGACCTTTATTATACGAGATACATGCAAATGTGTCCTGGTGACCCCCCCCCCGTCTTAAGGTCTTGGACTGCTAAAATTTGATTGATTGAGATAAAAATTATTCTGATTCATTAAAATTACAGTACTTGATATAGTAAGTAGTTCTCAATAAAATTAATATGTTATATCTTGATATATTTCAGTAATTATTTTTCTTCCTGGTGTGAGGCTGGCAGACCTGTTAATTTACATTTCAAACGCTCCCCGTCGGCAGGTTACCACGAAGGAGTCCACAGACGAGGTACAGAGAATATAGGCGAAGTTCCAAGAAGCCAAAGTATGACAAAGTTGGAGAGGGCTGGTAATGTCAGTGAAATATGCATGATCTATGAAGCCAACCAAAAAGAATTCAACAAACAAATTCAGTGAGCAGAAATAGCAGATTTATTTTAAGGGGAATCAGCTATTGAGATCGTACTCAGGACGCGACTTTCGAAAAGTTTTCTCAAATGTTAATCGATCCTACCTGCTAGATGACGAAAATGAGGTCCGTTATGTATATATATATGTTTGTATATATATTTATATGTTGGTCTGTTAACGATCTAGGGGTCGTAAATTGTGTAAATCATGTTCGTTAAGGGCTGATATCGGATCGTGGGAGGGAGCGTTTGGTGGGGTGAATTTCGAAAATTCCAATGTCTCCATTCTATAGGTCGGATCGAAAAAGTGTATAGAACCCATCTTATTCCAAATTTGATGTCCTATACATCTAATTTGCAATAAGATGGGTTGCAATGTTGTCCTATACATATTTGCTGTATCATGAATGTTAACCGAGATATACGGATTTTTTAAGTTTCGTCCTTTCGTCCCCTCTCCTACTCATGTCATTTTAACAATAAGCTATTATATCATGAACCACTTTATTTGAAGATTAAATACCAATTATTGGTCTCATTGAACTTTTAATTTTTGAGATAAATGCAAATACGTGGCACACGCGTGAAATCTGCTTAGTTATCGCAGGCCCCGCGAGACGGATTTTTTTATAACTTCGGCTGATTAAATTTTTTGAATTCCCTTTTGTGTAGTTTCTCGGAGAGTAGGAGTAGGGAGAACTCGTGATTAATTAGCCACATTTAATGCCTCAAGCTGAAAATGACTAATCTCAGTTGATTAATGTCGAATCAAATATGTCAATACCATTTAGATAATAACGCCGGCTCAGCATAAACCTCGTTTTCCTTTAGATGTTGACCATAATTAGTTTCGATATTTCAGAGATTTGTTTCAGTCGTTTAAAAGGTCAACGAAATTTTATCTGTACCTTTCAGTTAAGCGCATTGCGATAGAAAAAGATAATAGGCATTTATCAAGAAAAATGTCCGTCACGCAGGGGCTGCGTAAACATAGCAAATTTCTCACGTGCTGGTATAACACACTTTTGATCTCGCCACATATAGATGCGTATCTCACCAAATATACTGTATTTCTATGTAAAAAAAAAAAATAACAAAACCCATGAGTAGATGGGAGAGGGAAGTGAAGGCTGAAAACAAGAAAGTACGGATAACTTGCTTAATATTTGAGTTACAAAAAAATGCATACAACAACAATCATAGACCATCAATAGTTTAACAAAATTGGTTATATAAAAATTTATGATTCTACTCAAGAACGGCGGAGGATTTAAATTCCTCCTCTAAACCCCACTATTCCAAGTCTGATTCTTGCCAATAACAAATTTGAAGTTTAGTGTTGACTGAAACGGTTAAATATCCAGTATTGTATACATTAATTAGAATATAAATCTTTTTGAAACAATAACGTAAACTCTAAATTTATGACTTCATCGCACAACTAATTTGCATGAATTTTCTATAATAAAGGTCTCCTGAAAACAACAATAGGTATTTTGTTCAGAATAAACATAACATAAGCACAGCTCATGACATGACAACTTATTGTTAATATGAATTGAGAAGGAGGGGGGATTTACCAAAGGCAGAATACTAAAAACTCTAAATATCTCAGGTTTTACTCAAGATAGAGAAATATGCTTATAACCATATTTATATGTAATTAAACTTAATAATGAGATGGGTTATATACATTTTTTAATAGGACGTCAAATATTTTGAATTTTGAAATTCCCCGTCCTCCCTATTCTTTTTCTGCTCTTAACAAACTTGATCTTCAGTTATATATGAAACGCTTACTTATCGAGTTCAGTACAGGATACCACAAAAATTGCTACCGCTACTGCGGAACAGAAGAGTATATATATACTAGCGGATCCAACAGACGTCGTCCTGCATGATATTTCAACCGATTAGGATATAATTTAATAATATTATGTTTAAAACAAAAGCTACTTTTCATAACACAATAATGAAAATTCCCTCATGCAGGGGGTGCGTAAACTAAGCAGATTTCCCTCGTGAAGTTTTACAATAGAGTAATTTCAGAATAGAGAGTCAAACAGTTATGAGAACGGCCCGAACTAGCTCTTGGCGGAAACTCATGACTAGACCCGAAGTTAGCCGATCTCATCTCAGAAGCTGAAAACAGAAAAATGCAAATATCTCGGTTAATATTCAAGATACAGAAAAAATGTATGTAACATTATTTATAGTACATTTAATTTGAAATAAGATTGATTCTATATAACTTTTCGATCCGACGTATAGTAACGGAGATATTTCGAATTTTCAAAAATCCTCCCCCACTAAACCCCCCTCCCACTGGTCTTATTTCAGCCATTAACGAACTTGATCTTTATTTTTGCATAAAAAGTTTAAATATCGAGTTTCGTAACGATCAAACGAAAATTGCGACCGCTAGAGCGTTAACAGACATATATATATATATATATATATATATATATATATATATATATATAGAGAGAGAGAGAGAGAGAGAGAGAGAGATAATTTTGAACGGACCTCATTTTCGTCATCTCCTGGGTAGGATCGATGGACATTTGAAGAAATTTTTCGAAACTCGCGTCATGAGTACAACCTCAATAGCTGATTTCCCTTAAGGGAAATCTGCTAAAAAACAACTTTTGTTATGTACACTTTTGCCTAAAAGCAAATAGAAAATGAAATATCGACATAGGCCTCTCCTATAACTCCCACTCCCGTTCGAACCTAAAAAAATTAATATAGCTCATAATCATGGAAGAATTAATGCTAATTTACATATAGATTTGTGTTGAGTTCGGTTCAATCGTTGGTGCCCAATAAACTTGTTGACCCCAGTTTAATTTTTTATCGTATATCTCGTTTATACTTTGTTATATGACAAACAAGTGAATATAACAAAAGTTACTCTAAATAACAAAATTGGAAACGAAATATCACTATTTTTAAGTTTAGGCCTCCCTTGCGACCCCCACTCCTGCTCCATCTGCCGGGCTGATTATTGACGTTAAACCATCCAGGGCGTCCCCCAACCGCGTACAAAAAAAATCATTCAAATTGGTCGAGCCGTTTAGGAGGAGTTCTGTGACACACGCGTACAGTAGAGCTATATATATATATATATATATATATATATATATATATATATACATTTGTGTGTGTGTGTGTGTGTGTGAGAGTATAGCATGGTAAATATTTAAGTTTTTGAAATGGAGTTTTTATGTGATGCAGATGGTGGCGAGAGGGAGGGGCAGTTTCTAGAATAATTTTAAAAGGTCAAAAACGTAAATATATAAACACATGAACGAGCGGAGCATTTTATTATGGTTTACATTTATAATCGAGTAATATGTGGAGCAGAGTATTTTTAAGTATTAAAATTTTCTCTTTTGATTATATGAAATATATTATCTTTATTAGGCTTTAGCCCGTTATGGTTATTTTTATGTTAAGCTGATGACCTCCATTTTTTTTTTCATGTTTGATGTCTTACTCCTCAAGGATGGATCACTGCCGAATTTCCGTCATTTCGCTTTTCATGAGCTGAATGTGTAGTCATTCAGAGAAGAGTTTTAGTCATTTTCAAAAGTCATCTTCACACATGGATTCGTGCTTCGCTTGACTACTGAAAGCTAACTAATACCTACATTACATTTTTAACCTCAAACTTTTTCATTTTGTTTACCATGTTTTCAATAACTTTTACACCATATTTCCCTCCAGAGCGCTCACAATATATATATATATATATATATATATATATATATATATATATATTGATTTACCTTTGTTTTTAGTTTTTTCTTTTTCAAGTTTTATTTCTACACATGAAACGTATAGCTTATTAAAATACACCATGAAGAATATTGCGGGAGGGACCCGTTACATTTTAGCTTTGAAAACCACTTCGGATTTTTAGGAATGTTTTTTTTTTTTTTTTTCTGGGATTGTTTTCCCACAGTAACACACAGAGCTTCATATTATGTCTCTTAGCGGCCAGAACAACTCTTAACAGGCTCGTGCCAATCTCTAATAGATATATCTGTCGTTTAGGCATTGAGAGTTTAAGAATACACAGCACTGTTAATTCGCACAAAGGATATAACTTTCTGTAATTTCTCCGGACGGACGGTAGGTGCAATAAACTTCTGTGAACTCTGAAACCAGGTAATTCCTTTCTGACAGACATTGAAAGGCCTCTTGGGTTACGGTATTGTTTACTGATGACTGCCAGCGCCTGATGGTTATTGAGTTCGACAAAGCAACCCATAATTTATAGAATAAGTGTGTCTTAATTAAAGTTCGCCAGCTGAAAAGCAAATTGGAACTGAAAGGGTTAAACTAAATCGGCATAAACGGAAGCCATTGGAGTTGCTATTTGCAGTCCAGAGGAAACCTTATATTGACACGTGTAAATAAATAGCCTCATACATTAGCATACAAAGCACTCAACAACCAGTTTCCAATAAACAACCCATTCTCTTTCTACAACCATTCCGAATATACTCCCTCTTTTTTCCGTGGTGTATTTCATATGGAATCTCATTAATAATAACCTTTTGGTAATTGATGGGATTTCGGTAGAAAATAAACTACACAAATTCCACAACAATAATAGAATAGTGTGCACAACAGAATAATAGTTATACGAAATTAAATTCGCTTTAAGAGTGATTATATGCCAGTTACATACATAGGGACTACATAAACTAAGGATGCTTCCCACACGAAGGTATACAATAGATAAATATACATACAGGTAACACTACCGTGAATGTTAAGTGAATAAATACCAACGGTAATGAGAAATCTTTCAGTCAAAAGTTAATAATCTCTAGAACGGAAAGCGTCCGAATTGTAAACAGGCCAGCCAACCTCGTAGCGCTGAATAAATAGAATTATTCTAGACCAGAAAATTAGTGAAATATAACTGAATGTAACATATTAATTTTATTGAAAACAATTTACTAAAGCTAGGGCTGTAATTTGTAATGAATCAGAATCAGTTTTATCTCAGTTACTCAAATTTTACAGATTTACAAACACATATTACTTTAGCATATACAACACGCATGCTGTTTCTTCTGACACAATTGTGTAAACACCTTAGAGAGTTACGGTGACGTCGGTGGAACAAGGATCCTACTGCAAGTGGTAAAGTTCAAAGAACAGACGAAGACGACATGAACTAACAAACGGACCAAAACTTCCCTCGTCGTTCGTTTTCTTTACTAAATTAAACACATTTGGATAGAAGCAATGGAAATGTGGATTTACCGATGATTCGTGAGGGCCAATGAGACATAAAAATCAAAAGTGAACACCCTGAAAGAGGTAATTGAAACTGGAAGTGTTTTCACAGCTAAAGAGAAAAGAAAAGTAGAAGCTTAGCGGGCACGTTTATCTCGTAGAAAATTCATTTACGTCAAGAGGGAGGGGAGAAAGACATTTTCCAAGGCATCATACTTCTCATGGATTTCAGTATGTCACATGGCAAGATCAGCCACAGATAGATGTCACATCTACTCCACTTATTATTGAACTTAAAGTTACAGACAGAGCAATATGACTTACTTTTTAGCAGATTTCCCTTAAGGTAAATCAGTTATTGAGGTCGTACTCATGACGCGATTTTCGAAACATTTCCTCATATGCCCATTGATTGTACCTAGTAGATGACGAAAACGAGGTCCGTTTAACATGTTTTATATATTTATATACATACCTGTTACCGCTATAGCTGTCGCGATTTTTGTTTATCGTTATTAAACTCGATATATGAGTCGTTCAGTTGACACTCAGACTAAGTCCATTTTTGCAAAAATGCTAATTTTGTATTTTTTGGTAACTTCATACATGAGGGTCCATGCAGACAATAAATGCCAGCAGAAAATTAAATCATTAAGACTTTTAAAATTGCATTGAAAAGTTCACTCAGAAGAATATGAAATATTTTTCAGTTGACAGAGTGACTAAGTCCATTGGTATTATCCACTGATAGTATGTCTGTTGAAGTAAACAAAGGTACTTCCTTCTTTAATCCCTTTCTTAGATCAGTGAGCAAAGGTTATATGATAATGGAACTAGATGAGATTTACATCTAGTCTATTCTTATTAAATAAGAATAGACTAGTTGTAAATTTCTCAGAGCTAAATTTTAGCATTAGTGGTCATAGTTACTTACCGAATTATGCTGACTTTGGCATTATTGAAAAAAGATTCCAAATATATATTCTCCTCAAGATTGGTATAATATTATTAAAGACTCAAAAAAAATTTGTTTGGACAGAAATGAGCCATACTGACTTATTGAGTACTGATACTCTTGAAACTGAGATCGTAAATAGGAAAATCAACAACATAAATGAAAAGGTTTATTGGTTGAAAATGCAGTGGATTAGAGTGGAGAAATCAAAACCTTTTGTTATTCAGTACAAGACATCATTTAACTCAAGACATTTTTTTGAACTAGACATTAGAAAAAGAGGAACTGGTAGGCCAAAAGAGTTCTTTAATATTAAACAGAATCTTATATATGAAACATGCAGAGCCATTACTTTGGAAAAAAAAAGAAAAGATTTATTACAACTTTTGCCATTTATACCACCAATTTATCACAGCATTACAGA
This sequence comes from Riptortus pedestris, assembly GCA_019009955.1. NCBI lineage: Eukaryota > Metazoa > Arthropoda > Insecta > Hemiptera > Alydidae > Riptortus > Riptortus pedestris. The sequence continues at coordinate 65,853,040 of CM032228.1, forward strand.
AGCTTGAAGCATCGATCTGCTGTTGAAATAAATACTGAGTCCGAAGATATTGTTTATGATTACAAAATATATAATTAAAAATTCATTTTTTTTTCTTGATTGAAAAGGTGATTTTTCATTTGTAGCCTATAAATTTTGTTGTAACCTGATTACTATTGAAATATATTTACTGTGTAAAATTGTCTTTTATTAAATGTCCCCTCTCCTGTGTTTATAATTAATTTTCTAAAAATTAATTGAAACACTTGACTTATTTGGAGAGTGTTTAAACAAATTATTCAGTTGACACTCTGGCTAAGTCACATTTTTAAATACAAAAAAAATTACCACATCCTTTTGGTTGTAACAATAAACATAAAAACTTCGAATTTTAATTACAAAAATGTTCCTTTTCCGTGTAATAAAGATTAAAATTCTTAAGGGGGATATGGGATTTTTTTAAATAAAAAAATAAAAACAGTTCTCCTGAAAAGTTAGGTAAATGGACTTAGAGTGTCAACTAAACGACTCATATAAGTGTTCGTGCAGAATAAAGGTCAAGTTCTTTAATGCCTGAACTCTGACAAGTGAGGGACAGATTTCGAAAATTCAAAATAAATTCGTTATTAAACGTCGGATCGAAAAATTGTATGGAATCAATCTTATTGCAAATTAAAATTACTATAAATATTGTTATATACATATATCTTCAAAACTAACCAAGATATTTGCATTTTTTGATTTTTAGTCTTGACACCCACTCCTACTCATGTCAGAATAGTAAGACGCTATTACATCATGAACTACTTTACTATAAGTATAAATATCAAATATCGTATTTAAAAGACCTTAATTATGAGAGACACAAGCAAATTCGCAAATATATATATGCATATATATATATATATATATATATATATATATATATATATATATATATATATATATTTGTCTGTTAACGCTCTAGCGGTCGCAATTTTTGTTTGATCGTTACCAAACTTCATATTTAAGCGTTTTATGTAAAAAGAAAGATCAAGTTCGTTAATGGCTGAAATCGGACCAGTGGGAGGGGGGGTTTAGAGGGGGGATTTTTGAAAATTCAAAATATCTCCGTTATTATGCGTCGGATCGAAAAAGTGTATAGAATCAATCTTATTGCAAATTAAATTTACTATAAATATTTTTCTATACATTTCTTCTGTATCATGAATATTAACCGAGATATTTGCATTTGTATGCATGTGTGTGGTCGGCAGGAGTCGGCTATGTTCGGGACTCTCCGCCGGGAGCTAATGCGGGCCGTTTCGGTAACTATTCGTCCATCGTGAATAGGTTTAGAGATTCCTTCGTACTATTGTTGTTATTAGGCGGATTTCTCTATTGTAAAACTTCACGTGGGAAATCTGCTTAGTTTACGCAGCCCCTGCGTGACGGACTTTTTTAAGTAGGGCATTCACTACATACAACGTGTAGCCCTCAAATAAATGGGCTAATTATCTCAATCTCGTACATACTTATAGAATTAGTAATTATTCTTCATGCAAATTTGTCCCTTATCTTCTGTATTATTTTAAAACCATAAAAAAACTATTATCATTATTATTATTTATATTTAATTAATTACAGCAAAAAGTGGAGGTTAATAGCAATTTTTGATATAATTTATTTGATTTGTTAATATTAAAAGCTTTTTTAATTCAAATTAATTTTCCCATTGTTTGGTTTATAATAATTTTTGTAATTTCTTTATTTCTTCATTTTTTTTCTTCGTTTTTTTCATTTCTGTTTACAGGTAGATTTTTTATACATGTATACTCCGGTAATGGAAGTTTGCTGTCGAGAAACAAATAAAAATTCCTCCGAGAGTTTCAACTGGGTTCAGCATTTTCTCTAGAGACTAAAACATTCATCACTCACTCTAGCCTTATATTTTATAACTGCTATTCAATCCTTACTTCTATAATTCACAAGGGTTCAACTTTCTGCAATTTCCGAAAATGTTGACGTCCATTGATGTTGTACAATTCCTCAATAAGAAAAGATGTCTAAAAAAATATTATTTTTTTTCTTTGAAATTGTTTGTTGGGACTAATAGAATAGAAATTTTAGTAATGAAGAACAAATGAAAATGTGTTCCTAATCTATTCCTCTCCACTTTTTGTGACTCACTGCTTTTGAATAATCCACACCATAATCACGGATAGCATTTATTACAATTAAATAATATCTATAATGAACATATTTCCTGTTAAAGCCAATCCGAGCACATATAGTTTAAGCATAGTTTTATACATAAGATTATATTCGTAATAGTAAATGTCACAATCAGTGGAAATCACTTCCAGTAATACCAGTATTTCACAGGAAATAAGTAAACTCAATTAACGTCATTAGCCACCCGTCGACTTCCGCTCCCGTATCAACATCGATTTCCATAAATTATTGATCCAAAAAATTAATTTAATAATTTACCTACCTGATGGAATTAAATAATAGTGTTACCCTAAAAATAATTGCATTTATATTCAAAAATCTAGTTGAGGGGAAGAGATCGTAGAACTCCCTGGAATCTAAGTAATATTTAAACAATCATATCGAGTTTAAACGCATATTGTCTTTTGCCATAATTATATTACCATTAACGTCTAATTGTTATGATGGTACATAATATTTGTTTCAGATACATCAAGATATCGGAAATAAGATAATATATTAGCAGAACCAAAGAGTTTGATCTCTATAACTTCCGCTATCACTTCTTTTGCCAATTCAGCATGATTTTGTTTAAATAATACAGTATACAAATTAAGTAACGGAAATGCTCTTATAGTTTACATTTCTATTCGAAATAAATAACAAAGTTAAGGAAAAATAAATAAATGAAAAGGGGGCGACGGAGATATATAACCTCACTAATCCGAATCATATTTAAGAGTTATATGTGACTAAAACATAAAATCATTTGTCATAATATGCATTCATTATAGGTCACGAAACATATTTGCATTTATCTCATGTAATAAAGGTCTCTTGAAAACAATTAATGGTATTTAATCTACGAATAATGTGGTTTATTACATAACAGAGTATCGTTTATGTAAAATGAGTTGAAGTGGGGGTTTGCTGAAGGCTGAAAACTGAAAAATGCAAATATCTCGGTTAATATTCAGGATAGAGAATAAATGTATATAACAATATTAATAGAACTTTGAATTTACAATATGATTGGTTAATACAATTTTTCAAATTCTACGTATAATAACAGAAATATTTTGAATTTTCTAAAATCCCTCCTTCTAAACCCTCTCCCCTCCCACTGGTCCGATTTCAGCCATTAACGAACTTGATCGGTCTTTTTACAAAAAAAACGTTTAAATATCGAGTTAGGTAACGATCAAACAAAAATTGTGACCGCTAGAGCGTTAACAGACATATATATATATATATATATATATATATATATATATATGTGTGTGTGTAATTTTGAGCAGACCTCATTTTCATCATCTGCTGGGTAGGATCGATGAACATTTGAAGAAATTTTTCGAAAATCGCGTCATGAGTACGACCTCAATAGCTGATTTCCCTTAATGGAAATCTGCTAAAAAATAATAAAAGTCATTTTCTATTCCTTTTAAAGATATATTAACGACGATCAAATACATTTGTTTTTAGAAATTTAACTGTTTAAATTATCTGTAAATTCTAATACCTAATATATGTATTTATTTAACTGTATTATCTGTCTCTTAAATGTTGTCTAAGAAGTAATACAAGATAGCGAATTATTACAACATCTGACCGGTAAAGCATGGAGAGAAAAGTAAAATAAATTGAAAATATTCATACCTGACTATGGAGGCAGTGTTTTAATAATTCTTGGGAGCTGGATCTCATCTCTTTTGGTGCCTAATAATCGGCCTTTGCCTTCTCCACGGGATAATTGAATTCTTTTGTTTGTTCTCTCCCTTTGTGGCTTTTCCGACCCATCTCGACTGGCTCCCCATTAAAATATCTTATATTCAAAGCTAAACTGGAATTTCTCTTTCGGACTTATTAACCTGCTTTTCAGTTCGTTATTGAGACTTGTTATTTGTCGTTCTATTCACTAGCGTTTACAGTGCCCACCATGATTATTGACCTTTTGGTCTAGCTGATAAATGACAGAAATATTAGTGAATGTGCTATACGTAGATTTAGAGATGAAAAAAAAAGAAAAAAAAAAATGCAAATTCTTCTCTTGTAGCAGAGCGGTGTTCCTACCATGCATTTGGCTCAGCATTTTAGCAGATTTCCCATTAGGGGGAATAGGTCGTACTCATGATGCCATTTCGAAAAATTTCTTTAAATGTCCATCGATCCTACCCAGGAGATGACGAAAATGAGGTCCGTTCAAAACTATATATATATATATATATATATATATATATATATATATATATATATATATATATATATATCTGTTAACACTCTAGCGGTCGTAATGTTTGTTTAATCGTCACCAAACTCGATATTTAATCGTTGTATGTAAAAAAATATCAAGTTCGTTAAAGGCTGAAATCGGACAAGTGGGAGGAGGGGATTAGAGCGGGAATTTCGAAAATTGGAAATATCTCCATTACTATAGTCGGATCGAAAAATTGTATAGAACCAATCTTATTGCAATACATTTACTATAAATATTGTTATATACAGTAGACTCCGGATTATCCGAAACCCGATTAACCGATTCTCTCGCTTAACCGAAACATTTATAGTTGCTAGGGAGGGGGGAAAAAAATTACTTCGTCCTAGCTTCGCGGAAAGAGGCGTGAGAAGAGGGTGTGGGAGCGCGAGGGAGGGTCGACAGTCCCACGGATGTGATGATCTGTTTCTCCGAACCTCTTAGGACACACACCCAAGCGACAGATGCTCTGGAGACAGTGCTTCGATACATCGAACAACAACCTACCTCCTGCCGTTCTGATATACTTACCCTTCAGAAATGGCGTGACTAAGCATCGACAAAAAAAATTTCAGAAGCTCGGCAAAGAAAAATCACCGACTTTTTTAAACGATGAAGTTTTTTTTTCTTTCATTTTTCTTTTTAAGTCTATAGTTTTATAGGGGCTCAGGTTAGCCATGCGAGTTAAAGCGTTGACCTTTAACTCACATGGTAAACCTAGAGTGGCGAGTTCAATTCTTGCCTGGGGAAAGGAAATTATTTAGTGATTCATTAAATAACGTCCTAAAATCCCACCCTGGCTAGAAAAGGGTGGTAACCTGTAGATAGCCCGTCCCGATTAGCCTAAGTTGCAAAAAGTGGACGTTAATAAATAATAATAATAATATAGTTTTATAAATACATATGTACGTAGTTATTTTAATTGTTAAATAAAATAAGCTTTTTTTCAAGTACATAAACGTGTTTCTTATTCTAATTGATCCATTTTCACGCAGAAATTTCGGACTCCCGTTTAACCGAAATTTTCGCTTATCCGAAACCCCTCGGTCCCGAAGGTTTCGGTTAATCGGGACTCTACTGTATCTATATTCTCTATCTTGAGTATTAACCGAGATATTTACATTTTTATTAAGAGTATGCGGAGATCAGTTTGGCTGTCACTTGTTTCCGTTTCCGGCGAAAGCTACTTCGGCCGTTTCCGTAACCGATCGGCTCTCGCATGGAGATTTCTCTATTGTATAACTTCACTTGTGGAATCTGCTTAGTTTACGCAGCCCCTGCGTGACGCACTTTTTATTTATTTACATGAGTTCCTCAACCCCGTTCACTCATTATTTAGGTGTGCTCAAAAAAGGCAAACAGTACAAATAGAAACCCAAAGAAGAGAAAAAAAAATGAACAACAGAATACGGCGATTCCTGAAACAGTTCACTGTCATAACAAAGTATCTTTGTAGAAAAAGATATTGTGTATGAATACATGAGGGAAATAAAATAAATGCAAATGAAAATGATAGTATAGAAGATAGATAAAAAAGCAATATAAAAAAGAAATAAATAAACATGTATACACCCTGCTAAAGTACTAGAAAAATGAAGTGGCGTGCAGAAATTGTAGATTATGTCGCATATGTTAATATTTGAAATTGCAAATGATTGATTCTGTGTAATGAATGCCATCGGTCAAAAGTTCCTGTAAGTCATGTTGAATGTCTAAATTGTTTCTTCGTCGACAGTTAGTCAATATGTGATATGCTGTCAAAGTTTCGTTCTAATCTCTAGAAGTCGGTGTGTCCTTGTTCCTTATTAAGTGTCCGTGAGTCAGCAAGGAATGAACAATACATAGTCTGGTCAGCACAACTTCCTCTATTAGTGTGTTTACTTCCTTGTAAGAAGTAAAGAGATCGCAAAAATACTTTGGTTTTCAGCTTTCAGCGGAATTAACCTAGAGCAGCGGGTTCGATTCCCACCCTGGGCAGTAGAAATTTATTTGGTGACGACTCATTAAATAAATTCCTTAGACCCATCCTGGATAGAATAGGGTGGTTCCCTCTAGATAACCCGTCCCAGTGGACGTAAATAAATAAAAATAGACCTATTTTGACTGTTAGTATGTACGCTCATATTTTCTCAAAATTGGGTTGTCTTATAATGTTTATATTTCCTTTATGGTATTGTTGTAACATCAAGTAGTGTACACTGGAAATAGACTGAGGGGAAGGAAGATTTATGGAAATAATAATTAAGTAAAATTAAAAATATTTGTGTAGGACCTTTTTTATTTACCATTAAATAATCTATAAATAATGTTCTAAGACATGTTTTGATCCGATGCATTATAACTTAGATAATATGTAAACCTTCAAATGAAATAATTTTAAATGAAATGCAACCTAAAATGTTGTTTGCTTGTAACAAATTTTGTCTATTAATATTATACATTGAGTCTATCTTTTCAATTAATATTAACTTTAATGGCGTTTGCGATGTTAGACTGATTGGTTTAATTCTGTGCTTATTTGTTTTCCAATCGTCAGTTCTAGTTGAAGTTGACCTCAAAATCATAAATGCTGAATCGGAAAAAGAGAAGTAACCTAAGATATTTTGCTCGTTCTGAAATGGCGTATTCCAGCATTCTATTAATTACATTTCCCTTAGTAAACCCCTATTGTAACGGTCTTAAAACTAAGATGGTTCTGGTGCAGCTGTTTCAAAACATAATGGAGTCCAATCAGATCAAAATTGTATCCCTTTCTTAAGTTTATCTCAGCTTTCAAACTACTCAGCACAAATAAAGTTGGCACTGAGCGAATGATCCAGAACATCGTGGCTATTTAATGAATTGGATTTTACAATAGTTTTAATTTTCCTTTTCACAAGCTGCTTCACTGAGTTTGACACGAGACACGTTTTGACAATATACATCTACTAAAAGCGACAGAAAACAAAATAAAAAATGGTCATTGATATTAACCTGTAACAATAGAATTTAGAGTAATAAAGCTTTGTTAAACATATTTTACAAGCTTTTTTAGTTTTTAGTTATTTCATATAAAACTGAGAAACAATTTGCTCTATTTATAGTTCATTAAGGGACAGATTCTTTTCCTCAAATGTATTTGGTTCTTTAGTTCATTCTTGAATTTTAGAAGTTTCTTCATGCTTTCCTCGACAAGATTTATATTCAGAATTTCTAAATGAAATTCCTCTTCTTTCCGTTTTTCCAGTGAAGATCATAATTTGTCTTTAAAACTTTTCAGACCTAATATTCTGTCTCCTTCAGGCCACTCAATAAAGCGACATTACTCTTTTTCCTTCTTAGCTTTTTATTTCATTACACCCTACATGTCTTGTAAGAGCCTTAATGCTTCCTCTTCAGAAACAACTTCATTTGCTATAAATTTATAAAAAGAAAACAATTTTAATTAAATTAATGAGAATATGCCTACATTTAAATACAGGAGAAAAATGTCAACTAAAAAAAAATATTAATATCTTACAAATATTTTAAGTTCACACTAAATAACTGATTTTAAAGAATGATGCGATAACATAACGCATTTAATAGAACTCCTTTAAATTTACTTGACTGATATAACCTGCATCAGGAAGTGCAGAAGTTTCATTTTCACGAATATAAACAGACGAACACTCGTGAACGGAAGAAGTTAATTAATAACATAAGTGTAGTTATCTGTGTAGGTAGTTATGAATGTGATATAATGGCATGTTTATATATGTATTTACGAAAAATGTTATTTTAAAAACTTTATAGATTGCTTGAATGCTATTGAGGTCGCACTCATGACGCGATTGTCGAAAAGTTTCTTTAAATTTCCATCGATCCAACAATATATATATATATATAGGTTTTAGCGTATATCTCGTTTATAATTCGGTATACGAAAGAAATGTATATAACAAAAGTTACTCTAAATAACAAAGTGAAAAACGTTTGTTATGTTCATATTTGCCGAAAAACCAATAGGAAACGAAATATCGCTATTTTTAATTTCAGGCTTCCCTTATAACCCCCACTCCTGTTCGTCTCTGATATATATATATATATATATATATATATATATATATATATATATATATATATATATATATATATATGTATATATAATTGTAACCTCTGTCTGTACATTGATTTTTTTTTTCAAAATTTCACGATAACTTTTCGTTTCACTTGTCATAGACACCATATCTGCAATTTGTTTCTTTCGTGTATGTTTGTTTGTTACCTTTTCATGCATGAACGCCCCAACCGAATTTTATGAAATTTGGTATGTATATTACTACTAACCCAACTTAGACTTTAGGCTATATTAATATTCTCTGAGACGAACAGGAGTGGGGGTTATAAGGGAAGCCTGAAATTAAAAATAACAATATTTCGTTTCCTATTGGTTTTTCGGCAAATATGAACATAACAAACGTTTTTCACTTTGTTATTTAGAGTAACTTTTGTTATACACATTTCTTTCGTATACCGAATTATAAACGAGATATACGCTAAAACCTATAGCGGAAGTGAAGAAGTTTATTTGGCACAAAAGACTCAACCGAACTAAATAATACTCGGTATGTGTATTAGCACTAACCCTTCATTATATTAAGCCATACCATCATTTCTAGGGACAGGCAGGAGTGGGGGTTGTAAGGAAGGCCTGAAATTTAAAATAGCGATATTTCGTTTCCTATTGGTTTTTCGGCAAATATGAACATACCAAAATTGGTTTATTTTGTTATTTAGAGTAACTTTTTTTCATATACACTTTTTTCGTATACCGAATCATAAACGAGATATACGCTAAAACCTAGAGCGGAAGTGAACAGATTATTTGGCACAAAACAGTCAACCGAACTAAATAAAACTCGGTAGGTGCATTAGCACTCATTATTATAAGCCATACCAACATTTCTAGGGACGGGCAGGAGACGGGAAATATGACAATATGGAGGATAGTGAAGTCTTTTCCTTGAATTTTATTATTAACAAATCCACAGCAACGACGGGTATAGACCCTAAACACTGGGGCGGATAAATGTCAAAATGTTGTGCAAAGCAAAGCCTTGCTAATAAAATACCTTCACCATTCAGCCTCAAATGAATTCCCGGGTGAAGCCGGGTATCCGAGCTAGTATATATATATATATATATATATATATATATATATATATATATATATATATATATATATATATATATTTGTTTGTTAACGCTCTAGCGTTTTTTTTTGTTTGAGCGTTACCAAACTCGATATTTCATTGAACTCGGACCAGTGAGAGGGTGGATTTTCGAAAATGCGAAATATCTCCGTTACTAAACATCGGATCGAAAACTTGTATAGAACTAATTATTGCAAATTAAATTTACTATAAATATTGCATGAATTCTCTATCTTGAATATTAACAGAGATATTTGCATTTTTATTGAAAATCAAATCATAAGTCCCGATTTAGAGCGCGAGAGAAAGGAAATATTTAATAACATCATCGTGTTAAAATTCAATAAACTCGGATGATTATTGTCAACTGGATAGTTTCTGTGTGGCTTATCGCAAAGTTCCAATGACTAAAGTAATCATACATTTATTTGTAACTAATAAATGTCAGATTAGCAGTCCAATATTTTTCCCAATATACTGAGAACTAGGGACATTGGTGGCCTTTCGGGTTCAAGGCGTGGATATACCTACTGCTACCGTAAGATGCAAAATGTAAAAATATTGTAACGGAGATATTTCGAATTTTCAAAATTCTCTCCCTTCTTCTAGTCCGATTTCAGCCATTAACGAACTTGATCTTTCTTTCTACACAAAACGATTAAATATCGAGTTTGGTAACGATCAAAGAACCGCTAGAGTGGTAACAGACAAATATATATATATATATATATATATATATATATAAATATATACTAGCCAAGGTACCTGGCTTCACTTGGGAAATCATTTGAGACGGAAATATTCTATTTTGTTTTTGGCAATGCTTCGACGTGTACAACTGCTATTCCCGTCCGGGCTCATTTCTTCCCGTAAGGGTCCGTTGGGCGACTTATGGAAAATAAAATTTAAATTTGAAGAATAAATGAAAATAAGTCTCTAATCATTCCCTCTCCACTGTTTGACACACCGTGAATTATTCAAATCATAATCATGGATAACATTTATTATTATTAAATATCATCTATAATGTACGTATTTTCTGTATACAATCTAGCTAATATACCCGACGATGCCCAGGAAATCATAGTTGACTGACTAATGATGGTATTTTTATAGAATATCGCTGAAAAACCAATGGGAATCACAATATCCGGATTTTTATTTCAGGCTTCCCTTATAACCCCCCCTCCCGTTCTAACCTAAACATTTTAATATAGCTTATAACCATGGAAGAATTAGTGCTAATCGACATACCGAGTTTTGTTAAGTTCGGTTCAATCGTGGGCTCCCAATAAAATAGTTGACTCCCGCTTTGGGTTATAGTGTATATCTCGTTTATACTTTGCTAAAATACAAAAATGAATATCACAAAAGTTACTCTAAATAACAAAGTGAACAACTTTTGTTATGTTCATATTTGCCGAAAAACCAATAGGAAACGAAATATCGCTATTTTTAATTTCAGGCCTTACCTTATAACCCCCACTCTTGTTCGTCTCAGAGAATATTAATATAGCCTAAAGTCTAAGTTGGGTTAGTAGTAATATACATACCAAGTTTCATAAAATTCAGTTCAGCCGTTTATGCGTGAAAAGGTAACAAACAAACAAACACACACGAAAGAAACAAAATGCAGTTATGGTGTCTATGACATGTGAAAGTAAAGTTATCCTGAAAATTCGCGATAAAAATCAATGTACAGATAGAGGTTACAATTTTATATATATATATATATATATATATATATATATATATATATATATATATATGATTAAATTTGCTAATATTGTGAGATAATATAACCAGAGTGTCATTTTAGCACACTGAAAATCTGCTTAGTATACGCAGCCCCAACGAGATTGATTTTCCAATTACTATACGACTTGTTCTTGTAAAAATGATCAAAGAACTGTATACATAGGAAACGATAACTCAGTTACTTATTGAAGCTTGAACATGATTGGAAAACGGGTCGTAATTAACGGACTATCGGTTGAAACTAATTGAAGCTAAGCACTTTGTTGGAAAGAGGTACATGAGTAGTGAAACTATAACAGGGCCTGAGATGATGTTTGTTATTTGTGCTTTGGAGCACTCATTTTCTTGCAGAAGAAGTGTTAGAGAATCCGAGTTGTATAAGCTACTCGCAACAGGCTCGAGAAACTTGGTTCCGTTCTTCTACTCCAAACTCTCTGGGCTAATTAACTTTAGCCAGCAACAATGGAAGCAATTTAGAGTTCTGCTAGCTAATCCTAATTATGAGTACTAACTACTCCAGCATCATAGTTCTGTGTTAGTTTTGATCAACTATGAAGACGTTGAACGCTATAGCTACTCTAGGAATGTACACAAAGACTCCACTAGTTTCCGATTGATAAGAGAAAAAAAAATTGGTGATTATGGAAAGTATATTATGGATTTATTTGATTAATAAATCTGTTTTTCCTTTTGATTTTTCAGATTGTCGGCCACGTTCGGATTTACAGTCTACATCACCTTTGTTCCCGATTCAGTATGAATTTATCACCTCTTTTTAGGCTAAACTGTTCATTGGTACAAATTTATAAGAATATGAAGTATTCAAAAAAATATATTTATCAGTAACAAAGCGTTTTCAGAGAAAGACCTCCATCATCAGTCTTCTGTCAACACGAAAACAATCTAAAAAAATACTCATCTACAACAAGCTAACAATTATAAGGTATATACTCAACAATTTTCATAAATATACAAAATATTAAAAGGGCCAATAAGATAAAAAATTGTCAATATAATAAAAATATATGAAACTAACAAGGCCGAAAACTAAAAAGTCAGTCACGCAGGGGCTTTGTAAACTAAGCAGATTTCCCTCGTGAAGTTTAGTAATAGATAAATCTACACACTGGTCACACAACACCACCGTGAATAAATGCAAACGGAAATAAGAAATGTTTCATCCAATTTCAATAACCTGCCGACTGGAAGCGTTAGGTAAACAAACGGGACTGCCCGCCTCACACCGGAAAGAAAAACAATAATTGAAATATATCAAAATATAACATATTAATTTTATTAACTATTTATTATATCTAGTATTGTAATTAATAATGAGTCAGAATAATTGTTATCCCAATTAATCAAATTTTAGTAGTCCAAAGGCTTAAAACGGGGGGGGGGGTCACCAGGACATATTTGCGTGTATATCGTATAATAAAGGTCTCTTGAATACAATATTTGGTATTTAAACTTCGAATAATGTGTTTTATTATTGTTTGTGTAACATGAGTAGAAGTAACGGTTTTGCTCATGGCTGAAAACTGAAAAATGCAAATATCTCGGTTAATATTCAAGATAGTGAATAAATGCACATAACAATATTTATAGTAAATTTAATTTGTAATAAGTTTGATTTTATACGATTTTTCGATCTGACCTATGGTAACGGAGATATTTCGAATTTTCGAAAATCCTCCCATCTTTCTTTTTACATAAAACGACTAAATATCGAGTTTGGTAACGATTAAACAATAATTACGATCGCTAGAGTGGTAAAAGACAAATATATAGATATATGTATATATACAGTTTTGAACGGACCTCATTTTCGTCATCTCCTGGGTAGGATCGATGGAAATTCGAAGAAAAATTTCGAAAATCACGTCATGAGTACGACCTCAATAGCTGATTTTATTTAAAAATCCATATATCTCAGTTAATATTTAAGATAAAGAAAATATGTATAAAACAACATTTATAGTTCATTCAATTTGAAATTGGATCTATACAATTATTCGATCAGACGTATATTAATGGAGATATCTCCAATCTTCAAAACTACCCCCTCTAAACCCTCCCTCCCACTGCTACGATTTTAGCCGTTAACTAACTTGATCTTTAGTTTTATATAAAACATTTAATATCGAGTTTGGTATGGATCACACAAAAATTGCGACCGCTAGAGTGTTAAAAGGAATATATTTATTAAAGTTTTGAAACGGACTTCATTTTCGTCATCTCCTAGGTAGGATCGATGGACTTTGAAGACATTTTTTGAAAATCCCATAATGAGTGCGGCCTCAATAGCTGATTTCCCCCAAGGGAAATCTGCTAATATACTAAAAAATATTTCCAGAAGGTGAGATGGGAGCAGTATATCCAGTGAAATCAGACTGTCTTACTGAACATTCAGAATACATGGGTGGGATTTGAGCCGTGTAAGAAAAGTTTGAGCGAATCGTGTTTTACCAATATAAACTACTTTCTTGGAACGTCGAAGTGAAAATAACCTTGATCTCTAGTAACCTACGATAATATTCGCTTAAAATGATTAAAAAAAAAAAAAACAAGAAGCCAAAGCGATTGAAAATTTCTTAAGATTATAAATTTAAATAGTGCTGTAATTAAAAAATGATAATAAATTCAATGAGACGAAACACAGGGGTTGTAAAAGGACGCCAAATTATACTAAAAAAACTGAATGAGGCACTATGGACGGATACAACGGACCCTCCTACAATTTGATTTTCGACTAAAGGACTCCCACTGTTAATCAATGTCTAAGTAAATATTTGGAAAGTTTGAAATCCTAATCCCAGTTAACCTGAACACTATATTGTGGTTCGTGACCATTGATATGCTATTTGAGACTCAGCTGTGAACTAAGCGGATCCAAGGGACACACAGGTGACTGACAGGTGCAAACAAGTTAAAACCATTCACAAACTATGCTCCAGGGAGTAAGTCAGCACTGTTGTCGAGTGTTTGTTTGTACTCCGTTCAATGATGACATGAGATCGCAGATAACAACTTCACTTATACCTTTGACATCATTAATGGACTACAGGTGAAACTATGATTTCAGCAGATTTCTATCATGAGAAAAGATATAATGATGGTATTGTGCTCAAACCTCAATATTCGAAAAAATAATATTAGGTATCTATTAATCCGAGTTTGGTTTTCAGTGAGGTTCGTTCAAATTGTTACTATAATGCATATATTTTTTTGTTAGTATTATAGACAATAATGATCATCAGCAACCATCGATTGGCTTGAGGAATCAGTGTTTCTACGTAGTCAGTAATCAACTGGACTCCCAGCACCCGTTAACCAAGGAGGACCTCGAAAGAGTTGTCAACTGGATCTAGGAGAGACTCTTTACTTCGTCTTGCGTAGGTTATCTAAAGTCGGGCGTTCTACCACTGATCTATTGGTGTCCCCATAAATAAATAAATATATATATATATATATATATATATATATATATATATATGAGTGTGTGTGTGCGTGTAGTATTTACAGGCTACTCCTGGCAATAGAACTAGTGAACAGGTAAACCTGATTTTCATGGGGCCGAAAAAAGGGAATAAGAGGTCCACAAGGACATGCAGTGGTTTCCCATTGCCTTCTGCATCAGACCATCCAGCAATAAAGGCATCATGAGGAAAATTCCATTCACACCAGTAAAGGCTACACAAAAATTCGATTCAGGGCAGAGTTGTTAGATAGCCATCTCTCGGTAGCCTGTAGCCTGAATAAGCTGACTAATGATAGGCATGGGCCCAGTATGAGTATGCAGATTACAACTTTAATTTACCTTTCATTCATGGCCCAATAAAATGTTTAGAGAATTTAGACAGGTGGGAAAATATATATGTATATGTATATATATATATATAATGTTATTATATATATATATATATATATATATATATATATATATAATGTTATTATATAATCGGTGGCATACTCCATATTAAAATGTCTAATATATTAATAGAGATCTACCTTGTTAATTACCAAGAAAGTGGGAAAGAGGTTGTTTAGTGATAGAGTAAAATCTGTAGTCGCTTTAAATATATATATAAATTTATTGAAAACCAGAGCCATATTCAATCAATTATAAATTTCCGATTTACTATTTTGGCTATAGTTCATTAGGGATAATCGATATATTTTTATTTCATGACGTATCGATCTAAATCAGCTGACTTGACCCGCCATGCTTTGTTAGCCATTCTCCGATGGTTACAGCTAGTGTATGGTCATGGAGAAAGGTTTAGCCGTTACTTTAGTTGCCTTTTTTGTAGTAGAATAAATAAATAAATAAAAATGATTTTTAATAATCATTTGAAGTTTTCACTCATTTGCTGACCTTCCACCATAGCTTAGTTAAAGTTAAATAGGTAGTATTTTTTTTTTCAAATATAATGATATTGTTTGAGCTTGAGTTGAGTGCTAACAACGCGGTTTATAAGATGCGTATGTTTTTGATTGAGAAATGCTATGTAAAAGCTAAAATTCCAATCATATACAAGTGATTAGACGAAAATGAAAGCTTTGTCCAATAATTATTTTGCGTCCTTGGGCAATGCGATGGCCAATATGGGCCCCAATTACAAAATAGAGCTGGGAATAATGCAGCCCCGATGTAGAGGAGGCATTTATTAATCGGCAAGTTGGAATTGGCGAATTGAATATGCATGGCCGTCGGGACATTGGACTCGATTCGGGGAAGAGTGTGTTCATTTGCAGTAAACAGAATGGTTTGCGAGTGTCGGAGCTTTTGTAGCGCCGTGTCCTAAATTCTGGGTCAATGGAAGTCTCCATAATGCCGCCACTCTCAAATACATTCAGGAACTACTCTTACGCGCAACCTCTTGCATTATTGATATTAAATTGATGTTAAGACTCTGAGCCTTTTAGCGGATTTCCCTGAAGGGAAATGAGCTACTGAGGTCTTACTCAAAAGGGTTTTCGAACCCTTTTGGATGAGAAAATAAGGTCCGTTCAAAATCTGTTATATATATATATATATATATATATATATATATATATATATATACTCACGTTTTTTGAGTCATCAGGCCAGAGAAAGAATAATTTCTTTATATAACCCTTTATTTCATCGACGACGCGTTTCGAGTGTCCACCACTCCTTCTCAAGGGGTTATTTGTCATCAAATCTATTTTAATAAATAATCCAATAATTCAAATATATGACAACATTAAACATACAAATTAAGTCTATGGTGTGCAACAAAATTTCACATTATATTACCAACTATGCAATATTTTTCTTTTTTAAGGTATTTGCTAGTTTTTAAGGTATTTGTTATTGTTACTTGTTGTTATGGTATTTGTTATTGTTACTTGTTAAGTTATTTGTTACTATTACTTGTTGTTAAGGTATTTGATATTATTACTTGTTGTTAAGGTATTTGTTATTGTTACTTGTTGTTATGGTATTTGTTATTGTTACTTGTTAAGTTATTTGTTATTATTACTTGTTGTTAAGGTATTTGTTATTATTACTTGTTTTTAAGGTATTTGTTATTGTTACTTGTTGTTATGGTATTTGTTATTGTTACTTGTTAAGTTATTTGTTATTCTTATTGCTGTTAAGGTATTTGCTATTGTTGCTTGTTGTTAAGGTATTTGTTACTGTTACTTGTTGTTATGGTATTTGTTATTATTAGTTATTGCTAAGGTATTTGTTATTGTTACTGTTTGTTACTTTTGAAAGGGCAAATCACCTTCCATGGGGTGTCCATGAATAAATAAATTAATTAAATTAATAAATAATCCTTACATTATAATATATTATATAATATAATCGTCTTCATAAATATAATTGGCCGAAACATTTTAGAACTTCGTTACTATTCAAATCAATCATCAGAGCCTCCCTCAAATAATTTGATTAATAACGACGTGCTAAAACATTTTTAGCCAATTATATAAGAGGACGAGTATATTATATAATACATTATAATATAATTATTATTTATAATAATAGAAATTATTGCTATATAACCCCTTGAAAGGCAGTGATAGACATTCGAAACGCGTCGGGTAATAAATCTACTGTACTTATATTAGTGTGTGCATCTTACGCATCTTATGTATCAATAAGTGGATATCCAAAGAATGTTTCTAAATGTTGAATCAAATGAGCAATCGTAAAGAGTAATTGGGAAAAAACAAGTTGAGGCAAGGACGTGAACCAGGTTCGAATGGCAGAAAAATCGACGGTAGTTAAAGATGGAAATATGAGAGCGTAAAAAAAAGAGAAAGAAAGGCTGCTATGAATGAAATAAGAGATGCCTGAAAGACCGGAACTATAAATATTAAAAAGAATATGAAGGAAGGATCCAGAGAAAGAGAGGGAAGAGAGAGAGAGAGAGAGAGAGAGAGAGAGAGAGAGAGAGAAGAGAGAGAAAGAGAGAGAAGAGAGACCCTCGACCATCCTTCTCTTCACCTGTTACTCATTGGGCCCAAAGCAGGATGGTAATGTGACAAGCAACCGCGACAACTGGCTCCTGTATTTATTCAAATCTCCGGCCGACGACCCTGTATTATTTTTGTATTCATGCCTTGAATATTCACGAGCGTCGAGAGGACTCTCCCCAGATATTGTAATACAGGTGCATATTTTATTCAGGACAAAGCTACCCCCTTGATTTATCACGGCTATGCCCCTCGGCGAGGCGTACTATACTAATGTATAATTTACCTAGATTCTATGCAATCTCCAAGGTATCTGCAGCCGAGAACTGCCAGCCTACTTTTGGCTTTTTCATGGAAATAAATGGTGGAGGCTTGAAAATGTCCTCATTAAAATGCCACTCATCGTTTTTACTCCTTTGAATACTTTTTCATACTTCCGGCGAGAGGATGGGTTTCCCAAATAATGAAAGGCTGTTTTTCAGATGAACTGAACAAACAAAAACGTATTCACAAAATATTTACTTGAGACGAAGAACAGAGCTTGAAGATGTTATATATATTTTTTAATTTACTTAAAATAAGTTTTATTCCTTTTTTAAATCCCGCCATTTATGACATAAGTTAAAAAAAAAACTGGAAGAAAAGCTACCAGATAATCAGACTATATCACGACACTGTTAAGCTGTTTGCAGAGAAAGATACGAATCTCTGAGAACATAGCACAACTGTGTGAAGCATTTGGAGGAGAAAAAGGGGAAGATAACCTATTTTGGGAGTATAAAACAACAGTGAGAAACACTGGGAGGGAGTGATGGAATTGTGGAAGTATTGCACAATTGTGTATATCACTGTGGGAGGGGGAGATAAAAAATTGTGGGAGTGTAACACAACAGTGAGAAACACTGGGAGGGAGTGATGGAATTGTGGAAGTATTGTACGACTGTGTAAATCAGTGAGAAACACTGGGAGGGAGTGATGCCGAATTGTGGAAGTATTGCACAACACTTGGGAGGGGGGGGGAGATAACATTATATGGGTCTGTTAACATTCTATTGGGCGCAATTTTGGTATGATTCTTTGCGAAAGTTTAGTTCTATGTAAAACATAAAATCGAGTTCTTTAACAGCATAAATTGGATGAGAGGGAGCGAGGGGTTTAGAGGTGAGGGGATTTCAAAAATTCAAAATATCCCAGTATTTAAACGTCGGATCAAAATATTATGTAGAACCCTTGTTGTTCTGGTCTGGTTTTCTCTATCTTGTACATATGCCGAAATTTTTACATTTTTTGTTTTATTTTTTCAATTTTTAGCCTTCAAACCGTCCCGTCCAGTTGGCTCAAGTTAGCTATGTGAGCTAAAGCGCTGGCATTAATCTCACATGGTAAACCTAGAGTGACCAGTTCGATTCCACCTTAGTGACTACGATAGTGACGAACTCAATAAATAAACTCCTTAGTCGCACCCTGGCTATAAAAGGACGGTGAGCTGTAAATAACCCGTCCCAATTAGTCGTAGTTGCAAAAAGTGGACATAAATAAAAAAAAAAAAAAATTTTCTGTAATCGTTGAATAATGGTAACATTACTAAACTGAAATGAGTGAAGAAAGTGAAACATTTTGCAATAGAGTGAAGAAAGTAATCACTTTCTTCACAAGTGAAGAAAGTGAATTGCCTTCTTAATTAATAATAAGTATAAATTAAAAAATAATTTGAAGTTGGAAATTAAATGCTTTTAAATGTTTCTTAACATTGTAAGAATTTATTTTAACAAAATAAATTGAAATGTGAATGAATTATTGGTGGAAATAATCAATATATTTTAAAATTTAAATATAATAATAATTACCTTCCTTGTTTATAACCTGCACTTGTTTATAATTGCACTACTTCACAATCATGACTAGTTGTTTTATAACTATGCTTATAACCTTTCACAACCATGCTTATAACCTACCAACAACATACCATAATCTTCACAACATTCTAATTTTGTTCATATTCTGGTTAGATCTGATCATGTATTATACGATTACAGAAAAAAATTAATATTAGACTCGTGACGAAAGTAGAATTTACAACTCTAAGGTAAACGTTTCACTCGAGTTGTAAAATGATCTACTTTCGTCATTTGTATAATAAATAACTATTCTACGCAAGGCGTATGATTTTCTTCTTTGCTTTTGATTTTCTTATGCGTATGTGATATCTCATCTGTTTCAAGAAGTATAGAATCACCTGCCAGTAATATGTATATAATAAGGATCAATAAGAAGGCCAAGTCCTCTACTGTTTTTTAATATTATGCAGAGTGCACTTTCGGAGTCAACGCTCCATCCTCAGTGCCTGCTGATTAAAGCTGCGTTGCCTGGACCACGACCGGCGGGCGACTCCCCCCCCCCGTGCATAATATTAAAAAACAGTAGAGGACTTGGCGTTCTTATTGATCCTTATCAATTGGTTCCTCTACCACCCAGCATATTCCAGAGATATGTATATAATAGATGTGGGACATTGTAAAAAATAATATTTTCACACAAATTCGTTTTGGAGGGACACGTTTGTAAATGAATTTTGTCAAGAAAGTAGGAGAAATAAAATAGTGTGGTTAATGAACAGAAGTAGAGGTAGATATGGTGAGAAGTCTATTAGGAGGGGTGAGTGTAGGGACTGACTTAAGTCTGCTACTCTAAGGGAGACTTGAATTTATAGAGTCGGAGCCTATTGTGCTTGAGTTCATTCTATTCTGTTGGAAGGGCTACACTCTAAGGCCCCCGCTCCCATTCAGGGAGCCCAGTCCTTAGCATGTAGGAAATCCTACACTTTTCCTCTTCCAACTTAGACTCTCAACTACTTCAGGACTTCCAAATTCTCTCGCTTCCTTAACGCGATACGCTCACCATTGTTAGGCGAGTGAAGGGATTGAAACTTTTGATCATTTTCGTTTCATTTAGTCAGGAGTTGACGCATTCCATGATCGTACTGAAAGATGGACGCTCCTCAGAGCGTGGTGAAGGAACATTGAGGCGTGTAGCAGACATACACAAGAACATTTACCATGATAGATAACAGACTGCAATGGTAGGAGACTGTTCTGTTGTTAACTAAACAGATTTCTCAAGTGCGTCATCTCAAAATTTGCATTTACCTTAAAACGTATAAGTTCCATTAGAACAATATTAGGTATTTAGGCTTCAAATATAGTGCGTTATAATATAATAGCTTATTGTTCATATCACATGAGTAAGGGTGGTAGTAAGGGGGGGGGGGGACTGAAGGCCGAAAACTTAAAAAATGCAAATATCTTGGTTAATAATAAAAATACGCACATAACAAAATTTATAGAACATTATATTTTTAACCAAATTGGTTTTATACAATTCTTTGGTCCGTGAAAAAATTTATTTCAAGAATATTTATTTTCGCATCTTCAGGGCAAGACTAAAGATACTTAAAAACTATTTTACATCACTGTTGTACTTCTGTTTACATTAGGAGTACTAAGTATAACCTGCTGGTAAGAGAAAATAAATATTCTCGAAATATTGGAATGTACTAAGATTTTTTTACCAACACTGACCAAGACTCCAAAAAACAACAACACCATATACACATATATATATATATATATATATATATATATATATATATATATATATAGTTTAGAACGGACCTTATTTTCGACATCTCCTGGGTAGGATCGATGGTCACTTGAAGAAATGAGGAAGATGAACATATATTTCGCTACTTGACCGTATTAACTGACTTCATACGAGTAAGTGGGTACCCATGGCCTAGACATTTACGTGAACTACAAGCCATTAGCAAATTTATAGATGATGTTCTTAAGTATTTAAGAAATAATGGATGGGTAATTTGATGAAATATAAAAGGTATTAGTTATCATTATTTAAAATTATTTATAAATATCACTGTATTTGTAGAACCTAAGATTTGTCTCCTTCCTGCTTACCTCTTTATAGATTGGTTTTCTTTCATATGTTGTAAATTTCTTTTAAAATAAATTACTTTTGTAACTTACATTTAAATAAATAATAGTTGTAAGTTTAAATAATCCATTATCACAACAGACCAAATTCATTCAATTCATAAAAAAATACTACTAACCGCTTTATACAAGGCTAATCTGGGCAAATTGTCTTCAGATTGCAAACATATTTCAGCCAGTGTGGATGAAACCCCGAAGTTCATAAAAGTTTTGTCAAGAGTTCATCACATAAAGCTAAACTCATTACTATTTTAATTTTAGTCAGCATTTTATTCAGTGAAATCACTTGTTAAGTACCCAAAGTTAACAATGTAAAATTTAAATATATGTGTAACACTTTATTATCTGAATTTGAAAACTCTATTATCAGAAGGGGGTTTTCAGAATTGAAAATAGGTGGGGGGCGGGAACTGTCACACAGGTGTTGCGTAAATTAGGCAGATTTTCCTTATTATAAAACAGGAATTGAAATTTAAGCTGGACACGAGTTGTTTATGGCCTTTGGTACTCTATATAACAATCGTATCAGTAGAAGTTGGGTAGTACAAAAATAGTAATAGGTAAAATACCAATTGTTGAAAATTAATTGGGACTGGTTAAACAACATGTTTTGATCCATCTCTGAATACTAAATATAATTTAATATTTTGGTTTCCACCTCCATCAATTTTTGTTTTACATTAAACGCTTAAATATAATTTATGACTTCTAGAGCGGTAAGAAACATTATCTATATATATATAAAATTGTAACCTCTGTCTGTACATTGATTTTTTTCCCGAAATTTCACGATAACTTTTCTTTTCACATGTCATAGTACACTAAATACTAAAGCGGGAGCCAACAATTTTGTTATATATATATATATATATATATATATATATATAAAATTGTAACCTCTGTCTGTACATTGAATATATATATATATATATATATATATATATATATATATATATATATATATTTATATTCGAGGTGGTGTTGCAAATACTTTTTTCGGTGGATTAAAAATAAGTTTTTGTTAAGAAATAATGAATGAAAAGTTATAAGAGGTTCTCGGATATATCAAGTTTTTACTACTTATTTTTATAGATGACTCTTTGCTTTGAATTAATTGCTTTTTAAGTGTCTGTACTATTGTAAAAGCGAGTTAAATTCCTCTGTCCCTTGGACGAAACGTAATTATAAGCAAATATTTCAGTTAGGCATGGAATTATTCATGACATGAAAGGCGGAGGACACAAAGGGAGGGAAGTGGATGCGGAAAAAAGCGGACTTTGTGCCGCGGTGTGTGTGGGGTCGGAGGTGAAATATCTCAACCCCTCTCTCTGGGGGCAGTTTTTCCAGAGCTGCTCCTCGCTTATCGCCTCCGATGTCTCTGTCCTTTACATAGTCGTTTATAACTCTCTCTCTCTCTGCCGAGATAAGGGTTGCTACGATTGAAAATACACCGGATAAGGGGTGGAGAGGGGAGATGGATTGGTGGCTAAAGGGGCTCCCTATACAGGATCCTTACCCCACTCCAGTCTTCCTGGATAGAAAGGAAAACACCCATATATCTGCGACTACCACTTCAAATACACCGCCTCCTCCATTACAGTCGGTTCAATATAATACAATTAAATACAAAAGGAATTAATTACCCCATTAACAATAAATGTATCGATTAAATTAATTATAAATATAAATAATGGTACTTATCTATTAACGGGAGGCCACCCATTTAATGATTATTATCAAGTCATATATAAAAGAAAATCACTTTATTATTTAAAATAACACTTCTAGAATTTATTTTAATGGCATGACTAGACTCATGTACAACCGAACGGAACCTCATCAACCATAGTTCGGGATTGGAATAAATAGTTTGCGGCTGTCCGATAGAGAGCGTTGACCTACTGGTATCATGATCACCTACTGGTGACTTGCGCCAAATTCAATACAAGCCCGCTAAAGTCGTTTATGTTCAAATTGCTCGACTCGTAACATGGAATCCATTTGATTAACTCATACATAAATATCACCTTATCTCCGGCTACAAATAAAATATATTGTAATAATCAAAAATTTGATTTATTTATTTAAATGAGTTCCGCAACACCGATTTACTCATAATAAAATCGTGCATAAAAAAGCGAATGGCAAAAAAAAAATAGAACGAAGGAAACGTAAAAGGGGTGAGCAAAGGTGGTTTTGATAGGTTCATTGGAATGCCATTTTTATATGAAACAAACAATATTGTATGATAACATCAGGGTGGTGCAAATAATATAAATGAAAATGTAAGATCGACTGGGGGGGAGAAATAAATAAAAATAATAATAATAAAATAAGGAAAAGAGAAAAGCAAAGAAATGAATACACAAAAAAAAGAAAAAAAATTAGGAAAAAGAGAAAACCAAAAAAATGAATAATTAAAAATAATGAACAAATAAATTAAAAATGTCTTTGATATTTCAAGCCATTTCCTAATCCACTATCTGTCTATTGAAGAAATTTACTGAATATAGCCAGCCGAATCTGCAACCAACGACCGGGTCTGGTGATATGACGGTTATCAAGGAAATAGTGACATGTTTGAACATTTAATGAATAGGTTTTCAGTTATTTTTATTTAAAAAACGAAAAGGCCGATTGAACATAGTCTATCAATATAAACCTTAAAAGTTAGTTTTCTGTATGTTACATTTTTTGCAGATTTCTCTTGAGAGAAATCAGCTATTGATGAAGAGTTTTCTTTCTTTTATTTTTTAAAATATCGAAATTGAGTCAGTGAATTCCTTAATGACGTTGAATTGACGTTTATCTTTGTGTCAAATATTCAATACACGTTGTATTATTCTTAGAATTCCAACATTTATAACGCATGAACAGTGTGTGCATTGTTTAAGTTGAAAAAGTACGATTGTCAGCCATTTTAAAATATAATCATACATTGTTTTTTTTTTCTCTTCATGAAATTTGTTCAAACGTTTAGCCTTTAAGAGAATTCTATTCCATTTTTTATTTGGTGTCGATTTTACTTCTGATTGACTCGAATACGAAAGTCAGTGGAGCAACCTTGTCAAACAGACCCTAATAAAAAGCAGAAATGAGTGTGTTCAGTGGGAAAATAAGCTATTGAGTTTGAACACATGGCATGAATTAAGAAAATTGTTCGCAAATATCCATCGTTCCTACCAAGGAGATAACGAAATTGAGGTCCTTTCAATATGTTATGTGCGAGTATATATATATATATATATATATATATATATATATATATATATATACATGCTCAAAGAAATTTTAAAAGAACTTGGATTATCAACAATGGACCTCCACAATTAATCCACTGTGATAATCAAGCATTCGGCGAGAATTATAAATTATCATTATTATTATTTATTAACGTCCACTTTTTGCAACATAGGCCAATTTGGACGGGTTATCTACAGGTTACTACCCTTTTCTAGACAGGGTGGGATTTTAGGATGTTATTTAATGAATCTCGTCACTAAATAATTTCCTTTGCTCAGGCAAGAATCGAACTCGCCACTCTAGTTTTACCATGTGAGATAAAGGTCAACGCTTTAACTCGCATGGCTAACCTGAGCCCTATTTTTTATTATGTAAATTGTAATTTGATTAAATGTTGTTTAAAAAAAAGGAAGAATAAAGACACTTATATATCATAAACTATCTTTTATGATGTACCATGGAAAATAAATTCCTTTACTGTGGGGTACTGAATTATAGAATGTATATATTTATGTGTGTGTGTGTGTGTGTGTGTGTGTGTGTGTGTGTGTTTGTGTGTGTGAGGTAAATCTAAATAGGTTGTGCGAAGAACGTCATCAATTATAATTTAACTTATTTAATCGAAAACGTTTATTTAATCTATACCATAATCTATATTTAACTATTTAATTCAATAAATTTGAAATTAATGGCTGAATTCTGTTTTTTAAAAGGGTTGATTTAAAGAATTCAGAATATTTCCGTAATTATAATTCGTATGAAAACAGATTGCACAATCGATGTTGTTTTACTAAAGAGCTCAACAAATGTCCTTGTATACTTCTATTTTTTCGTTGCTTGAATATGAAGCGGGTTTTCGCATTTCATTGTTTTCAAATCTCAGTAAAGCCCCATTTCTACTCATCGAATGTTCACATAGATATAAAAAAGAGATGGGATTAATAGTGTGCCAAACCAGCCGCCGGGGGAAATCTGCTTAGTTAACGCAGCCCTTGGGTGACGTAATTTTTTTATAACACAACTAACTAAGACAGCCAATTTTCTTTTTAATTTTGAACCAATAGCTTCGCAATAAAACATATAAGATTTGAGAAAACCTAGACTATGACCGAGGTTCACAGGCTTTACAAATCTTTATTTAATGATATTTAATAAACTTTAAGATGCTAAATTTGGGGAAAATGATTATTACTAATTGAATATATATTTTCTAAATAATTTCATTTGAGAAGAAGAGTTGATTTGGTCCTCCTTCACGTTTGGTTATTGTGAAAGGGATGTATTTATGAATATACTAACTGAATCCCACCTGTATTTGATATCGGACGTAAAAGGAGGTATTTAAATTTATTTCCAAATATATACCCGGTGGGCGTAGATTTTTGTAAAGGGTATAACAGACAATGATGCCTATATTTGGAGATCTGTTAGATCCCCTGAATTATTACAATTATGCCAGCTGCAGCAATATATTGCTGTCAGATTAAATCAAGATATGTACAGCCTGGGGATAGATGTAAATAATCAGAATGCAGTATAGAAACATTAACCTACATGGGCATGTTGTATCATAGTAGTTGGAAACTATACAGTCACTAACCAATATTTTAGAACAGGTTTTCATTTTGATTAATTAATGTAGTTATAAAAAATCTATCTGGGCATTTTCGTAATCCAGTGAAACTCAATAATTTTATTCTTCAATGAATGAGTTGGATAAATAAAGAAATTGATATCGATTACAGACATTCGACTAAATGTCTTAAAGGCACCAAGCCCACCAATTTACAAATGGTTTAATGTAAACCGACTGATTAATCGAAATAAAAATGACAGATTAAGACTGAGGGGAGGACAGATTAAATTAGAAATTAAAATTCTTCCACCGGGACTCGAATTCAGCTCTCCATGTAATATAAACAAAACAAATTTCGTCATGCAGGGGCTGCGTTAACTAAGGAGATTTCCCACGTACGTCACGTATTTGCATTTATCTAAAAACATAAAGGTTAAATGAGAACAATATTTGGTATTTGGGCTCCAAATGAAGTCATAATAAAACCGCTTTTTGTTTTATGACATGTGTAGGAGTTGGCATGTGGGGATTTACTGATGGCCGAATACTAGAAAATGCAAATATCTCGGTTACTAATCGAGATAGTAAAAAAAAGTACATAAGAACATTTATAGAACATTACATTTGGAATAAGATTGGTTTTATACAATTTTTCGATCCGACGAAAAATAACATAGATATTAAGAATTTCCGAAATTCCTCCCCTCTACACCCCCTCCCACCCGTCTTCCTTTTTTCATAAAACGTTTAAATGTCGAGTTTGGTAATGATTAGACAAAAATTGCGACCACTAGAGCGTTAACAGGTAATATAAATATATACACACGAGTGTATATATATATATATATATATATATATATATATATATATATATATGTGTGTGTGTGTGTGTGTGTGTGAATATACATCACGTCCAAGATGAAGGACAGCGTAGAATTATTAGAAAATGTGATCAAACTTTTGTTGCCTATTATTTAATTTCCAGTACTGAAAAAGTATTTGAAAAGTGACTTATACAATGGTATTGAGATTCTTCAAGGTTTACAAAGACGTCGTCGTGAAAAAAAGTGAAAATTCCAATGTTAATATACAACGTACAGTCACAAGACAGGTTAGTGAATGGAACACATGCATATATATTGAAGAACAGAATGAAAACAAATAATTCACACAAACGTATTATAAAAAAATACAAATTTAAATGCCAAAGCAGAAGAAACTAAACAGGAATTTGGGAAAACAACTATTGAAAATAAGCATTAATCCACATAAAAGTACACTTAAAGGTTGTTTAATTAAAGAGACTAAAGCAAAACTGATGTGGATAAAATTCATGAAAGAATTTTAAATTCAAAATCCAATCTACTGTCCAATTAAATAAGGAAATTAAGACAAAGGATCATAATAAAAAAAATTACGCAAGAGGTCAATGATGAAAATTTAAATGAAACAATGCCCATACAATGCCATGCGTAGTTTACTTGGAAAGATTTGCTAAGGAGTAATAAGGACTTCAGTGGCGTAACTGTATTTCATCTTTTGAAATTGCACCTAGGATGCATTTTTAGCAGATTTCCCTTAAGGGAAATCAGCTATTGAGATCATAATCATGAAGCGATTTTCAAAACTTTTCTTGCAATGTCCATCGATCCTACCCATGAGATGACTAAAATGGGGTAGTTCAAAATTATATATATATTTGTCTGTTAACGCTCTAGCTGTCGTAATTTTTGTTTGTTTGTTTATTATTATTTACGTCCACTTTATGCTACTTCAGGTTAATCGAGACGGTAATTTTTGTTTCATCGTTACCAAATTCGATTTATAAACTTTTTATGTAAAATTAAAGATCAAGCTCGTTAAGAGCTGAAATCGGACCAATGGGAGGGGAGGGTTTAGAGGGGAGGATTTTCGAAAATTCGAAATATCTCCGTTACTACACTTCGAATCGAAAAATTGTATAGACTCAATCCTATTGCAAATTAAATTTACTATAATTATTAATATATATATATTTATTCCCTAACTTGAATATTAACCGAGATATCTGCATTTTTCAGTTTTCTGCCTTCAGTAAACCCCCACTTCTAGTCGTGTTGCATAAATGATACTCTGTAAAATAATAAACCACATAATTCGAAGCTTAAATACCTAACATTGTTTTCCTGAGACCGTTATTATACGATATAGATGTAAATATGTCCTTGTGCCCCCGTCTTAAATTTTTGGACTACTAAAATTTGATTAATTGAGATAAAAATTATTCTGATTTATTATAAATTACAGTACTAAGTATTTTACACAATTTTCAATAAAATGAATATGTTATATTCAGATATGTTTAACCTTTAACTGGGTACGTCCCTAGATGAGACACTACTAGGTAGGTGGGGTGCTGTGAACACCCCAACATTTTTTCCCCAATAAAGTCATACTAATGCATTCTATATTTTATATTTAATTGGCAAAACCTTTTCTATTAATAGGGTAAGCATATAGAAGGGAAAACAAAAAAGAATAATGTATAAAACATTTATGATTACATTTATTTAATTTATATCCACAAAAAGTTACTTAAACGTTATTCCCGATAGATAAATTTTATCAAAAATACAATCAAATTTATAATAATACATATCATATAATAATGCATTTATAGAATTATACTGTTTATATTATAAACACAAGAAAATATGTATAAAGTATATAAAAATATTATTTAACACAAGAAAATGGCTGAGCAGATAGACTTGAGTCCACACATTTCTCACATATATTTTTCATATGGTTTAGGCACATAAACTGTTGGCATTTACAAGAATAAAATTTTGTTTTTTTATCATCCTTCCTCGGACAGATTGTACATCTTCGCTATCACTCTCCTCATCCATTTCTTCACAATGATCCGAGTCGGAAAATTCAGCAACATCTTCTTCGTCACAAACCTGTTGAAACAACTTCTGAATACGGACCTATTGTTCCTCGTAAGACATGTTAAAACACCAAGCTAAAAAGAAAAGGGTAACCTGATGACACAACACTGACTATAGAGTGACAAACGCGGGTTGTAGAGAGCAATGAGGCTGTAACACAACTGGGTAGGTGGGGTGTTGCGGGCACCCCTTGCAGGTTTTGACACGTTCGGACACGTCTGCCGACTCCCAGTAGCCGCGCTTTATGTTCAAAGCCACATGAATCAACTTGAAGATAACAAATAAGAAGCTAAAAAAAGTTTCAGCAGTATTATCAACTTATAAGTAATAAATAATACTAAATTACTTTCTTGGGGTGCTGTCAGCACCCCGCCTACCCACTTAAAGGTTAAGTTATTGTTTTTTTTTTGTCCGGTGAGCCGTTGGCAGACCTGTTTGTTTTGTGTTGTTGTTGTGAGACACTTCTCTCTGGCAGGGGAAAAATTTCATATTACCGTTTCTATTTATTCACTTAATATTCACGGTGGTATTGTGTAAGCAGTATGTAGGTTTATCTATTATTAATCTTCACGAGGGAAATCTGCTTTGTTTACGCAGCCCCTGTGTGACGAACTTTATTGAAATACAAGCGAGTAATCTATTTAGTCTTCTGAACACCTGCGTTACACAAGGTTTCACAGTACTAAATTGTTATTCGTGTTTTGCAGTTAACTGTTACGTTTAACAGACTCACTAAATTAATTATACATATTTCCCACTTATAATGAGTTTCATTAATTATAAAGAGCCAGAAATGAGATATGAGAAATCTGTTAGACTCACCTAAATGCAAGGGCAACTTGTTGCTAGAGATGGCTTGGGGTGACTAGAGTATGATATAGACCTGGCCATTATAGACTATTCAATCTCACTGGCTGCCTAGTAAATGCACCTCTTACCCTAATAGCTTATCTCATGCTAAAACAGGTTATCGTTATTTATTAGTCATACCAGAAACATATTAATAACAGCCTCTACGATATAAGCAAAGCTATTATCCATGTATAGAAGTATGAGGCGAAAGTAATTCAACTGACATAAGAGACGATGTGGGTAGCTCAGTAAATATCCCCTGGAATCGTAAACTTCCTTTCAAAATTAAAATTAAAAGTCCATCACGCAGGGGCTGCGTAAACTAAGCCGATTTCCCTCGTGATGTTCAATAATAGATAAATCTACATACTGGTAACAATACCACGAATGTTAAGGTAATACAATAAATAGAAACGGTAAGAAGAAATCTTTCAGTCAATTTACAAGTTAATAATATCTACAACGGAAAGCGTCTAAATTGAAAACAAACAGGGCAGCCAACATCGCAGCGCAGATTAGATAGTATTTTAACCGGAAAGAAGAACAATTAATGAAATATATCTAAATATAACATATTAATTTTATTGAAAACTATTTGGTTTTTAGTACTGTAAATTATAAAGAATCACAATAATTTTTATCTCAATCAATCAAATTTTAGTAGTCCAAAAACGTATGACGGGGGGGGGGTCACCAGAACATATTTGCGAATAAATGTCTCTTGAAACAATATTTGTCATTTAAGCTTCGAATAACGTGGTTTATTAAATAACAGAATATCGTTCATCTGTTTTTCGATAAGAAGTATAGTAACAGAGATATTTTGAATTTGTGAAAATCCCCCTCTCTCAGTCCCGTTTCTGCCATTAACGAACTTGATCTTTCTGTTTACATAAAACAATTAATTATCGAGTTTGGCAACGATAAAGCAATAATTGCGACCGCTAGAGCGGTAATAAACAATTGTATTGTACACAATTTTGAACGGACTTCATTTTCGTCATTTCCTAGTTAGGATCGATGAACATTTGAGGAAAAGTTTCGAAAATCGCGACATAAATACGACCGATATAAAATTATAGATTCGAGCGTTATTATGAACCTGATCAAAATATTTTATAAAACGAATATTGTTTGTTTGTTCTAAGCCTCTTTCGTAAAAAGTATTTACAGAGTTATTCATGCTTTCTTGTTTTAAGCCCCTCCCCACTTCCCTCATGGGATTTTTATTTTAGAATACAGAATATATGGTACAATGGCATTACGTGTATCATTTCAACTCTTGGGAAATCTGCTTAATTTACACACCCCCTGCGTGACGCCTTTTTTTTTAACTCCCAACGCGAGTCCATTATGGGTAGTAGGTCCTTCTATATAGAGAAGATGAAATTCAATCACAAATAGTTCCAACATAAACGGAAGGAAAAGAAAGTCAACAACTCCTACAAAAATTCTTTATTAACTGCAGAGAACTTTGGGGGCGAATCTTCAGTGGTGTAAAATTACTTTACCCCAATAGTACTCTAATGTTAATAAAGAATATTAAAGAGTAAGGCGTGTGACCTTATCCTTTCGTTGATGTTGGTCCTCCACCAGCTAGTCCAAATACCCTGTGATTTCCAACGTAAGTTGGGCCAAAAATGTGTAATGTGCCAGACGTAAGCAGTCTTATATGTTTTGGTGGTAGTCCAGGTACGATTCTTTTGGTTGCCTCCGATTTTTTGGCAAATGCCAAAATATACATACTCGGTTTGTTGTTGTAGGCACTGGGCGTCATCAATTAAGATTTTTCTTTTTTACTCGAAATGTTTATTTGATCTATACCGTACTCGCGATATTTAACTGTTTCAGTTTGGATGAAAGATCATATTTGCTATTGGGTGAAATCAGACATGGAATGGTAGAGGTTTAGAGGAGCGGGGAGTTTGAAAGTTCAAAATATCTCCGTTATTACGAGTCGGATCATAAAATGTTATAGAACCAATCTTCTTAAACTATCAATGATCTACAATTGATATTCTATGCATTTTTTATTACTGAAGTATTAAATGAGTTATTCTTACTTTCGTGTTTTCTACCTTCAGTACCCCTCCCCCTTCTATCTACTCATCGGTTTTTAAATATAAAAAATGAATATGTGGTAAAGTTAGCTCAAAAATGTGTTATATCATCACGTGGGGAATCTGCTTAGTTTATTAAGCACTTGCGAGGCAGACTTTTTCCTAATATTCGCTGGGTGAAGGTCGCTTGAAGACGAATTTTAGAAATTGCTCAATGATTTAACTTTACTTCCGAACTAGAGAAAATATTGGAATCGCGAGAATGTTCCAAATTCAGATTTCATCGGAATTTTTGGTTTTGGATATCCCTGAATCTATCATGAATAATTTGGGCCGGAGGTCTGTACATTTTTTACATAATTATTCTGTGCTAGCCTTAGGATTTTTAACAGTAATATCGCATTTCACTTTTACATGAAATCATTATAAATAAATTTCAAGAAAATATGTTATATATTAAATTAAATACTATTACATGAATGTCATCAGGTTCACAGCTGATATTAGCAAATTTTTCTTAGATAAATCAGCTATTGAGGTTGTACTAATGACTCAATTTTTGAAAACTGACCAGGTTTTTCTCTTGAATATTAATCAAGATAATTGCATTTTTTTTTTTTAATTTTCAGCCTTTAGTAAACCTCCACTCCTAAGTTATTAGATCATGAACCACTTTATTAAGCTTAAATATCTAATATTTCAACAGACCTTTATTACTGAAAATACGTAGTGTGTTGACGCCATAAATTAAGATTTTACTCCTTTAACTCGAAAATGTTTATTCGATATTGCATGCTCCATATTTAATCGTTTTACAGAACAATACAGTTCATGCTTGTTCATGTCTAAAATCGTGTTAGGGATATGATGTTGGGGCGAGGTGGGGGAATTCGAAAATCCAAAATGTCCAATTTCTTATATGTTAAAAAAATGTTTTAGCACGAATCTTGTAAAACTATTCGCAATCTACAATCGTTGTTTTATTACTTTTTTCGTAGTTAAAATATTTCGAGATTTATTCGTACTTTCTTTCCTTCAGCTTTGAGTATACCCACGCTACTATTTATCGGATTTTGTTTTATAAATAGAGAATTTATGGTAAGATGATATTACAAGTGTGGCACGTGGGAAATTCGCTTTGTTTACGCTGCCCCTGAGTGACGGACTTTCTTCCCTCTGTATACTCAATTTCTTAGCACACCAAGGGTTCTCTTCCTATGGTGCATGTTCTTGAGACTTGGGTTGATTTTTGTGACAGAGGCTGTTGCACATGAAATTGTCGATGAGCAATTAAACACACTCATTGGGATTAGTAGAGATTTGTGGCTGTTGAAATTTGAAGTGGAAACCCTTCCTTTGTATTGGTTCATGGCGGTGATTGTTTATTGGACTGAACAGATGTGTTGAAGCGGAACTTCAACAACTTCCTCCCCAACTATTTGGCCCCAATCCAGGTGCACACACCGCACCGAATTCCTAAACATGTCCACTCCGTTTGTATGAAATCATGGGACACCATTCCAGCTAGGAAATAATAAATTACAATGTGTCACAACTGAGAGTTATTGGAAATAATAATAAAGTCCGTCAAGGAGGGGCTGCGTAAACTAAGCAGATTTCCCCGTGAAGTTTTACAATAGAGAAATCCGCATACTTAACACCACCGTGTGTAAATACAAACGGTAATGAGAAATCGTTAAATTAATTTTAATAAGCTCCCAACCGAAACGGATTATGAATTATAAACAAACAGGTCTGCCAACCACTGAGAGCTGAACAGATAGACATTCATCACCGGAAAAAAAAACAATTACTGATATACATCTGAATGTAACACATTAACTTTATTGCAAAGTATTTGCTATATCTAGCACTGCAACTTATAATGAATCAGAATAATTTATACTTTAATAACTGAACATTTATTAGTCCAACAAGAAATAAAGAAGGGGCGAAGGGGGGAGAGCATTAACAGAACTTACTTGCATATATCTCACACACATATATATATATATATATATATATATATATATATATATATATTCAATTTTGAACGGACCTCATTTTCGTCATCTCCTGCGTAGGGTCGAAGGACATTTGAAGAAAGTTTTCGAAAAACGCGTGATGACTACGATCTCAATAGCTGATTTCCCTTAAGGGAAATCTGCTATAACGTTATGTAATTCAAAAATTAAAATAATTAAAATTAGCCCCCAATTAACTAAGTATTCTTAGAGTAAGGAAACGTAAGCTATTCAGAGTATACAATGACTAATATTTTTAATACAGCATGAATTTCTCCCTTTCGGGCAGTTGTATTATTTTAATAACATTTTTTAATTAAATTAATATTATAAATAACAATTAAATAATAAATTCATGGTACGTAACGTCTCGCTCCCACTTTTTTTACTTTATTTTATCCTTCTCTTTTCCCCTGATGTACCTTAGGGCAGCCCCATTCCAGCGGTTCATCCAATTTATAATCTTTCAATTTTTTATTCGATCTAACAACTACTCCGTGGCCCATAAATACCCACATAGTGAGTCCTTGTGAGCTCCTTAGACCTCCTCGCAGCCATGTGCTGCATATTTACATCGCGGGCCGAAAGTTTCAAAAGGGCGCCTGAATTTGGAGCCCCACTGCCTCTGTTCAGTCAGACTCGAATAGCTGCCTAATAATCTAATTAACTTTTCTTTTCTATATATTATACATTAAATATCTATTACCTATTTATTATTTATATAACCTATCTAACCTATATACAGGGTGTCCCAACTCACCCCACCACCTTAAAATCGCAAACTGTGTTAATAAAAGGTTGAGACTTGTTGTGCCATAATGGTGATCCCTGAAGAATCTTTTCAGTCCATATTTAACCTCGTGACCTTCTCCAGTACATCTCCAGTGGCCATGACTGGAATTTCGTACGAAATGCCTTACTTTTTATGACGGATTCTTGTAGAAAATCGAATTTTTAAAACGAGTTTATATCGGTGAATTTTTCAATTTGACGCATCCTTTTGGCGTAAAAAGCACACGTCTTTATTTCAGAAACGGCAAGTTTTATTGAAAAATGCTGCGACATAAGCGTTGTAGCCAATCTAATTATCTATGAAACAAATCAACGTAAAGAGAATGAATTCTGAAAAAATAATAATAAAAAAAAATTGAAACGAAATAATGCAAAGGTATTCTTGATAATTCTTCCCAGATACCACACCGTTGTTTTACATCGAGCTATGAGGGGGAAAATGAGTTCCTTTAACAAATCATTACTACGTTAAAAAAATTAATTCAAAGAACGTTATTTTTTATGTTGATGATTTTTAAAGTAAACATATTTTTGGATTCATTCAATAATACTTTTGCGTTATTTCGTTTTAAATACTTTATTATTTATTTCAGAATTCCTCATTGTTGTAGCAAAAAATTTATCTTTGAAACAAGTCCATGGGGAAAGAATGATTTCTGAAATTAAAAAAAAGAAAAAAAAAATTATTTAAACCGAGTTATATGATCATAGTTTTGTGAGATTTAATTCATTCTTAAATTATGAAAAAAAAGAAGAAAAAGACAAATCATGTAAAAATTGACATATTTGACTTACCCATCTAAGAGCATTTCACCTCCATTTTTGACCCAGTAGTTAATAGTGTTGGGGAATGCCTCAACAAGACACTTCAAACCGACGTCAGTGCCGTGAGGAGCCCCCAACAATTGGTTTGGTACGCTTATCACTGGAGCAACTGCAACAAAAATAAAATTATGCCCTATTGTAAAAATATAAATAATATTGTCAGAGTGTTGTTAAATTTATTGACTTTGATCTGAGGAAGGTATTGGAAAAAGGATTGTTAGGGTTTTCATATAGGTTAGGTGAAAACAGATGTTTTGTGAACTCATAGAATATAGGCTTCTGTTTTTATCTAATGCCATGAACAATAAAAGTCCGTCACGCAGGGGCTGCGTAAACTAAGCAGAATCCCACGTGAAGTAATACAATAGAGAAATCTCCATACGAGAGCCGAACAGTTACTGCAAATGGCAGAACTAGCTTTTGGCGAGAAATTCAGTCATCCGTTATCGGCCCACAATTAATAAAAATGCAAATATCTCGGTTAGTATTCAAGATAGTGAATAAATGTACAGAACAATATTTATAGTACATTTAATTTACAATAAGATTGGTTCTATACAATTTTTTGATCCGACGTATGGTAACGGAGATATTTCAAATTTTCGTAAATCCCCCCTCTTAACCCCCCCCCCTCCCACTGGTCCGATTTCAGTCATCTTTCTTTTTGCATAAAACGTTTAAATATCGAGTTTGGTAACGATCAAACAAAAATTGCGACCGCTAGAGCGTTAACGGACAAATATATAATATATAATTTTGAACGGACCTTATTATCGTCATCCCCTGGGTAGGATCGATGGACATTTGAAGAAATTTTTCGAAAATCGCATCACCTCAATAGCTGATTTCCCTTAAGGGAAATCTGATAAAAAGTCCGTCACAAAAGGGCTGCGTAAACTAAGCAGGTTTTCCTCGTGAAGTTTAATCTATATATACTGCTCAAAAATGAATAGGGATATTGGCTGTTTTGTGGTATTCATTGGGCCTAGCATTTTTGTTTTTGTTTTTTAAATTATAAATATCATTAATATTTATTAGGAATTATTGTATTTTTTCCCCATAAAAAAGTAATTTAATTAAGGTCGGTTTAATTAAAATTAATAGGATAAGAAAAAATAACCAATATCCCTATTCATTTTTGAGCAGATATATATAAAATTGTAACCTCTGTCTGTACATTGATTTTTTTCGCGAAATTTCACGATAACTTTTCGTTTCACATGTCATAGACACCATATCTGCATTTTGTTTCTTTCGTGTATGTTTGTTTGTTTGTTACCTTTTCACGCATAAACGGCTGAACCGAATTTTATGAAACTTGGAATGTATATTACTACTAACCCAACTTAGACTTTAGGCTATATTAATTTTCTCTGAGACGAACAGGAGTGGGGGTTATAAGGGAAGCCTGAAATTAAAAATAGCGATATTTCGTTTTCTATTGTTTTTTCGGCAAATATGCACATAACAAAAGTTGTTTATTTTGTTATTTAGAGTAACTTTTGTTATATACACTTTTGTCGTATACCGAAGTTTAAATGCGTTATACGCTAAAAATTATAGTGGGAGTCAACAATATTATTTGCCAAAAAAGACTCAACCGAACTAAATAAAACTCGGTATGTGTATTAGCAGTGAGGCCTTCATTATAACAAGCCATACCAACATTTCTATGGACGGGCAGGAGTAGGGGTTATAAGGGAAGCCTGAAATTATAAATAGCGATATTTCGTTTCCTATGTGTTGTTATATACACATTTGTCGTATACCTAAGTATAAATGAGTTATACGTTAAAACTTTAGCGGGCACTAACGGCTGAACCGAACTTAACATAACTCGGTATGTCAATTAGCATTAATTCTTCCATGATTATAAATTATACTAAAATTTTTAGGTTCGAACGGGAGGGGGGTTAAAAGGGAGGCCTGAAATAAAAATTCACCATATTTACATGTATAAGAGACGGGAAATATAAAAATATCGAAGACTGTGAAGCCTTATCGAACAAATAATTCTATTATTAGCAAATCCACGGCAAAGACGGGTATCAATCCTAAACACTGGGACGGGTAAATGTCAAAATATTGTGCAATGTAAAGCCTGCTAAAAAATACCATCACCATTCAGCCTCAAATGAATTCCCGGGCGAAGCCGGGTATCTGAGCTAGTAATAGATAAATCTACATACTGGTAACATAACACAACCGTGAATATTAAATGAATAAATACAAGAGGTAATAAGAAATCTTTCCCCTCCCCCCAGGAAGTGTCTGAAATGTAAACAAACAAGTCTGCCTACCCCTCATTGGAAAGAAAAACAATTAAATATATCAGTATATAATATATTAATTTTATTGAATAATATTTACTATATCCAGTACAGTAATTTATAAAGAATCAGAATAATTTTTATCTCAATCAATCAAATTTCAGAAGTCAAAGAATTTAAGACGGTGGGGGGGGGGTCACAAGAACATATTTGTATGAATCTCATATAATAAAGGTCTCCGGAAAACAATATTTGATATTTAAGCTTTGAATAATGCGGTTTATTATATATCAGAGTATGGTTTATGTAACGCGAGTAAAAGTGAGGGTTTACTGAAGGCTTAAAACTGAAAACTACAAATATCTCGGTTAATATTCAAGATAGATAATAAATTTCCAATAACAGTATATAAAGTAAATTTAATTTTCTATAAGATTAATTCTATACCTTTTTCCGATCTGACGTATAGTAACAGAGATATTTCGATTTTTCAAAATTCCTCCCCTTTAAAACCCCCCTGCCCGTGTTCCGATTTCAGCCGTTAACGAACTTGATCTTTCTTTTTACATAAACGACCAAATATCGAGTTTGGTAACGATTAAACAATATTTGCGACCGCTAGAGCGGAAACAGACAAATATATATATATATATATATATATATATTTGTCTTTCGAAGAAAAATTTCTAAAATTGCTTCATGAATTCGACCTCAATACCTGATATCCTGGAGAAGTATATTTCTCCACTCCTACAGAAACATTTTCACTTAATGAAATCACATTTTTCCTTATTAACTTTCTTGCGTAAGTTTTTAAAGAGTTTTACCGATGATTCGGCTTTTCCATTTGCCTGGTCCTTTTTTGTGCTTAAAAACAAGGATAAAACATTACAGCACAAGTTTTTAAAAGCTCAAGGTACTATAAAACATTTTTATAAATGTTATCACATTTATTTATATTGAATTCTTATATTGACTAGGTGCTCAGGTTAGTCAAGTGTGTTAAAGCGTTAGTCTTAATCTCACACATAGTAAACCTAGAGTGGCGAGTTTATGAATTATTTACCCGTAAATAAACCGTCCCAATAATCCTCAGGATGCCTTTATTGTTGGATGGTCTGATGCAGACGGTAACGGAAAACCGCTGAATGTTTTTGTCCTTTTCACTCCCTTGCTCGTTATCGTTGGAAATCAGGATTTCGTGTTCAATCAAGCAACCATTAGGCATAGCCTGCAGGTACAACTACGCTTACGATACCTAACTAATAATATAAAACTAAAGAAAAATATAAACCTAAAACCCCAATTTTCCTTGTTTTATTTTTAGAAGTAAGAACGTTTATCGCATATTCAGATTAATAAAATAAGCAGAACCTCAATAAACATATGTATATCTGAATAATTAACATATTATTTTTCACAAAGTGCGTGTACTAAGCCTAAAGAATCTCAAAGTTTACAAGAAAACGTAATGCACATGTTAAAAGTAAAAGAATGTCCT
The DNA here is from genome assembly GCA_019009955.1 of Riptortus pedestris. Taxonomy (NCBI): domain Eukaryota; kingdom Metazoa; phylum Arthropoda; class Insecta; order Hemiptera; family Alydidae; genus Riptortus; species Riptortus pedestris. Next base: position 65,892,931 of record CM032228.1, read on the forward strand.
TTTGATGTATCTAGTGGAAGAATGTTTTATTTATTTAATAAGTTTAATTTTTCTCCCATCTGTTTCTTTTTTTTCTTTCTTCTATGGTAATCCTATGTGGAGGGATCTTATTCTTCTGTACATCTTATACTTGTTTACATTTCATGTGAAGTTTGTCATATATTTCAATGATTGATTATATGATGATATGGATACAAATCATTAAATGTGAAATAATCCTCATATTAAGTTAATTGTTATTCGTTTTTAGTAGTTAATTATTTAACTCTTCGGTTTCGTTCTAGCAGTATAGTGTATATGTTGACTAGCATGGTATGCTTTTAAGTATTGACATCCCGTTTAGTTGTGACACTCTGTCGCCGTTGCCTTGTACTTTAATTATGTTTTCTTTCTTTTTTAGGTTAGGATTGTTAATTTAAAAAATGTTGGTTGCATGGTTTTCATAGTTTTTTGTTTATGTCAATAGGCACTGAAGATAGTGCTGTTGGTCTGAAAGTGCAATCTGCCAAAATAAACGTATCGTAAATGAAAACAGCCCTACTGTGTACAGTTTCTGATTCATTATCTGTTTGATTCCACCGCTATTATGTAAATTAATGCTTTCTTCTCGTAATGCATACATCTTCTGCAAATAATGTAATAATGAATTAATTAACTTAATTATTTACGTTAATAAATATTAATTTAAATTATTTAGTGGCGAATTCGATTCTCGCCTAGGCAATGGAATTTATTTAGTGACAGTATTCACGAAATAAAATCCTTGGTCCCATCCTTGCTAGAAAAGGGTGGTAACCTGTAGATAACCCGTCCCAATTAGCCTTAGCTGCAAAAAGTGGGCGTTAATTAATAAAATAAAAAAAATATAATTATTTTTATAACGTTAATATGAATAAGTGAAGTATTTCATTTTAGTTACTGTCTTTTGAAATGTCATATTCAATAAATGGCCTATAAGGGGAGCACCAGGCTTACATATGCATTAATTAGAGCTACTATGGAGTGAACTTTGATTCTATAAACTCTAGGAGAGAGTAAGTAGTTCTCTCATGACGTAGAATCGGCCACACCAAATTAACACGCTCATGCTTAATGACAAAAGCAGAAAGACCCACATCAACTTGTAACATTCACTTGACGGACGATAAGACATATACTAACGGAATGCCGTAAACTACAACATCAGCACTTCATCTAAGACTTACAACAACTATTGGTGGAAGGCAAGACCATTCGTTCAAAACATATTATCATGCCTACACAAAATTCAAATATACGACAAAATTCAACAAACAAATTAAGTCTGTGGTACTTAACAAGATTTCAAACTATATGCACTAATTGTATTATATGCATTTATATATATACAACAGCTACCCTGAAGGACGGCATTGCAACAATCATTTTCAACCATTCATTTCCTACTATTCATCAATTAATATGCCCTTCGACATTTTTTTTTTAATATTATGATATAATTACTTGAATTTAGTACTATTTTCATTTATAAAATGTTTATTTATTTTACTTTAATTATTTGTTAATGTTACTCTTAATTATCTCTTATTTATTTTACTTTCGTTATTTGATTTTGTATAACATTTGACTTTTTAAAGGGTAAATTACCTTTGATGTGGTTTCAATGAATAAATGAATCAATCAAAAAAAATTCTATAAACTTCTTTTTACTGATTTTTTTTTCTTGATTGTTTTTAATTATTTATTTTTATAATGTTGTGTCTAACCAATTGTAGTTCAACACGTCACAAAAAGAGGTGACAAAAACATGCAAAATTACCAAACTTCAACATCTTTGAGGAAAATAAAGTATACTTAATGAGGAGGCTGAAAATAAGGAGTTTTTCAGAAGTTGGCAACAATTATAAAATAAAACAATACTAAGAGAAAGGGATTAAAGGATAAAGTTTTGAGACCAACTTTTAGCGTTCATTAGGAAAAATAAATAGAGGTCGCCCTCCTAAGGGGTTCTGTCAATAAACCAGGAAAAAAAAAGGGTCAGAGAGGAAACTGAAAGGAAAAATCACCATAAATACCATTGGATATGCTGATGTAATTAACCATCTATTAATTAAAAGAAGTAATTAAGTTATTGTTATTTTTAATATTTTCCATGGTAGGGGAAAAAAAATTTTTAGGAACTTCCTGAAATAAAACTCGAAAGCTGTCGAACTTCAAGCTCAAAACTAAGAAACAAAGAGATCTGAGTAAAGTAACGCTAAAAATTTAATATTTCTAGCCTTCGATGTAATCATTCAACCTTTAATTCACTCAATGCAAAACCGACTTTGGAGAGTATTCCAACATCTTCTTTTCTCTCTGCTTTGCCACGGTTCGTTCTGTGGTCTTTGAAATTCCTGGTGTAGCTTGGTGAACTTTAAATAGCTTAATAGAAATAGACATTAAAGTATTCCCATTTTTCAAGGTATTTTTTTTCAGGAAGGAAAGGTTAATGTGATTCATATAATATATAATAACTGATGTGTGATTGATATAAATAATTTAGTTCTAAATTGTCGCATCTTTACCATACTCAATATATAAGGGTTTCATGTAGAACTAAAGATCGAGTTCGTTAAAGGCTGAAATCGGACTAGTTGGAGGGGAGTTCAGAGAAGGGACTTCGTAAATATCAAATATCTCCGTTATTATGAGTCGGATCTAAAAATTACATATACCAATCTTATTGACAATTAAATTACCTACAAATGTTGGTATATGCATATTTTCTTTATCATGATTATTAACGGAGATATTAGGATTTTTTTACTCCTCGGTCATCTGTAAACCCCCACCTCTACTACTGTCATACTGACAATAAGCTGTTATATCTTGAACGACTTTATTTGTAGCCTGAATACCAAATATTGTTTACAATAGACCTATATTCTGAGAGAATCATGCAAATTCGTTGTGTGGTAACGCCATCATTTAAGATTTTGTTTTCTTGTCCTGAAATTGTTTGGTTGATCTATACGATCGAGCTAGGAATAAGGGGATAGGGAGGCGTACATGGGGAAGGGATTCGAAAATTCATAATATCCACGCTATAATGAGGTTCATAAAATATAAAACCAATCGCGTTAACCTGTTGATGGCCTACAATTGCTGTTCTATACACTTTTTCGTAACTCAAGAATTAAGCAAGTTATTTGTACTTTTTATCTTCTTTTTCAATCTTCATTATCCCGCCCCCTTCATATCTCCGGATTTTAGCAGATTTCCCTTAAGGGAAATCAGCTATTGAGGTCGTACTCATGACGCGATTTTTGAAAATTTTCTTCAACTGTCCATCGATCCTACCCAAGAGAAGACGAAAATGAGGTCCGTTCAAAATTATATACATTATATATATATATATATATATATATATATATATATACTACCTAAGGTATCCGGCGTTGCCCGGAAATAAATAACTTTTGTTATGGGCATATTTGCTGAAAAAGCAATATGAAACGAAATATCGGTATTTTTAATTTCAGCCTCCCTTATAACCCCCACTCCTATTTGTCTTAGAGAATATTAATATAGCCTAAAGTCTAAGTTGGGCTAGTAGTAATATACATACCAAGTTTCATAAAATTCGGTTCAGCCGTTTATGCGTGAAAAGGTAACAAACAAACAAACAAATAAACAAACAAACAAACAAACAAACAGACACCAAAGAAACAGAATGCAGTTATGGTGTCTATGACATGTGAAACGAAAAGTTATCGTGAAATTTCGCGAAAAAAATCAATGTACAGACAGAGGTTACAATTTTATATATATATATATATATATATATATATATATATATATATATATATATATATATATATATATATATATATATATATATATATGTATATATATTTGTCTGTTTAACGCTCTAGCGGTCGCAATTTATGATTGATTGTTACCACACTTGATGTTTAAACGTTTTATGCAAAAAGACAGATCGAGTTCGTTAATGGCTGAAATCGGACTAGTGGGAGGGGGGATTTTCGAAATATCTCCGTTACCATAGGTCGGATCAAATAATTGTATAGAACTAATCTTATTGCAAATTAAATGTACTATAAATATTGTTCTATACATTTTCTCTCTATCTTGAATATTAACTGAGATATTTGCATTTTTATTAAATCGACGGCTAACGGACGAGAGTGACTTTCCTGCCAAAAGCTAGTTCGGCCGTTCCCTTAACTGCTCGACTCTCGTGAAATTTCTCTATTGTAAAACTTGACGTGGGAAATCTGAGTAGTTTACGCAGCCTCTGAGTGACGGACTATTTTTTTAAGAAGAGTAAATAAGAAGGTGGTTTTTAGTAGGTAATAGCTTTTGAAATTCCAGATCATGTGACGAAATTACTCACTAAACGTTCTTTAGCTGTGCGGTACCAGGGGCTTCAGTTCTACCGCGTTGCCTCATCTCAGGTCTGATGCAATTGAGTAGCCACATTGCCTACGGAAGCAGGGATCATTGGTCTGTGTGACCACAAAACGTCGGGGAATTCATTACCCGCATCACGTTACTTTCCAAGCCTTTCATGAGTGAAGATTTACACTTTAATTCGCGAAAATAAAGTACCATCCCACGCCCTTCCTAAAATCCCACTCCCGAACTGAAAACACGCACAAATAAATCTCAAACTGGTAAAGAGTTCACGAAACATTAAACCCATTGAGCTCAATGCAAATGAGAAACAAATAGAAGTCGAACAAACGCGAGTCCACCCCACACTAATGATTGAGTTAGGGATGAGACAAATGATCCAAATAGATAAAGCCCCCCCCCCCCCTATAACGACCCTAATAATCATTGCAGTTCTACCTTTAATTAAAGTCAACAAAGAATTTTAATCAACGAAAATCCATTTAACTTGGACCTACTTTACTAAGCCACTCATTCTACTTTTGTTTATTTTACTTTCTTCTTTCGGTGTAATTTATGTTTTGAGACCTCTTTGGCCAATTCAACTGGAAGAATTACAAGTTGTAAAGTTGTAAGATAACCAAGTGAGAAAAAAGGGAAACAAATGGGATTTATAACTGTTATCGAGTTTAGCTTAGAGAAGCTTGGTGATATATTGTTGTTAATGTTTTATCCAGCTCGCGTAGGATAAGGAGCGTATGATCTCCAATAAAATTTATATAGGTTCTAAAGACAACAGCTGGAATAGGTAACTAGCAGCGTTTTTTTACTAGGATGATATTATATTTTATTTATATCTTGAGATAAAAAATATTTCCAAAGGATAGACTTTTAAATTTGAAAAATGGGGATTTATGTCCACCGAAATCAAAAACATGGTATATTTGATAGGTATTCCAATTTGAAGATACAATTATACAACTGGGTAGTTATACTTTTCATGCTCATTATAATTTACACTTTTTTGCTTATTAGGATTAACCCTAGAATGGTAGTGAACGTAAAAATTACGTATGATCTGGTTTGAACTGTTATCAAAGGGCCGTTAACGACCCCACCACCCCCATCCCTCAGCTATGTGCCCTCCAGACAGTTCGGACTTGACCTCCGCCAAGTGCAGCTAAGTGAACCTTCACACTCATCCAATACTATTTTTTGAAATAAAAACGACACGTAATATTTACGTATCAATACCATTAACCGCAACTTTTTGGCACGTAAAATTTACGTATCGCTACTAATAACCGGTTTTAATGCCATAACTTAGTTAATGTTATTCTCAATTTATTTTCTTCCAATTTATTTTTTATATTACAATTTATTTTCTCTTAATGTTTTTAACTTTTATTTTTGAATATAAAAAAGTCAAAGATGTATAAAAAGAATATAAATAATCTGTTTATAGTTTCGGAAAAATGGAGAAAAAATATTCATTGGATGAATAAATCAGAAATTTGTTGAAAGAACTCTCCGATGACTCAGATGGGGAAAATGACAATTATAAAATAGATGGTTATGGATAGGAGAGTGATGATGATCCGGAGTATTCTCCAAGTGATGAGGAGGCTGAGTCTTCGGAAATAATTGCAACACAGAGTGGGGCTAGATAGCGATGAGAGTTAGAAAATTTTAGAAGACATCAAGGCAATCGAAGAAAGAGCACAAACACAGAGGAAAAAAACCTAAAACCTCTCAACCACACAATATTGACAGATCAGTCTAAATAAATGTAGAAGGTTGGGTTGTACATGGTAATAATGGATATGATTGGAGCACACAACCTCCGGAACGTGTTTCGAACAAAGCGCCTGAAAGGAATGTCGTGAACATTATTAGATATTAACGTAGATATAAGTTAAAGATAAGTGTGTGTTTTAATATAATAAAAAAATTGTCACAAACATTAACAAATTTTGAATAATATCACCAATTACCAGTTGCACACGTAAAATTTACGTATCAATACCATTAAGCGGGAAATAATATCACTACCATTCTAGGGTTAAAGATCAGATGTTTAAGACAGTTGTCGTGACCGATATTACTACATCACCATTACTTTGTGGGGCACATGCATGTGTTATGTGTGACGTTATCAATTAAAATTTTACATTCCTGAATCGAAAATGTTTATAAAAGCAATACCATGCTAGATATTTGTTTTGTTCAAAGGCAAAGAACATATTCGTTAATGGCTGAAATTGAAAGGATGAGGGAGGAAAGTTAGAAGGGGAAATTGGAAAATTCAAAATATTTTACTCATTATGAGTGGGATCGCAATATGCTATAAATCCTATATTTTTATTTGCTTCCAATTGTTGTTTCTCATTTATTTTCCGAAACTCAAACATTATGTAAGCTATTCGTATTTCGTTGTTTTCAGATTTCAGTGAATCCCTCTCTTGCTCATTGGATATTTACATTGAGTATCCGAGTCACTGAACATCTCAAGTTGTCCTTTCAGTTCATTTACAGTTTACCTGAATTAATATGAGTAAGAATAGATGGTGAGATGGTGTGCCCAGTGTGTCATTCCAGCACATAGGACTTCAGTTTATTTTACGCAGCCCCTGGGAGATGGACTTCTTTGTGTTAAGGAATTTTAGAGCGTTTTTTTTAGGATATGCCGTTTATTTAAAGTAATAATAAGCCATTCACTTCCTTCGACACAATCACACAATGAAAGATAAATGCACTCAAACTATCTTATGACAACAAAAAAACCAGGCTATTTGACTAACAAGGGGCGTGTACGGCCTTCCCCCCACCGATTTGAAGGAACTTCTTTTAGTGTTTAGTACCTGATGAAAAACCAATTCTGTAAAAGCTAGAGAACTCACTTCTCAAGCGTTAAAATTTTTTTTTAAAGTTTGCCTGAACGTCTTGAGCTGTTCCAAATATAATATATATATAGTCATGAACGGACCTCATTTTCGTCATCTCTTGGGTAGGATCGATGTCCATTTGAGAAAAAATTCGAAAAACACGTCATGAATACGACTTAAGGGAAATCTCCTAAAATGCACAGGACTTTTGACGCCCAAGGGCACTTAGGCCTTCTAGCAAAGCCAGTCCTATTCACCTTACTTCAAGTTGTGCTCGCCCTGTAATGGCTTGGAAAGTTGCCAGAATTGCCAATAAGGAAGCCACAAGACTTCTCATTGTTTCCACTTTTTCGTGTCACACTTGCAAAAGGAGCCGCCAATAGCAGTTTAACAAGAGCAGTATCACACTGGTAAACATTCCATGTTAAAAACAGGTTTCAAAGGAACAAAAAATCTCTGCAGTGCATAGTTCCAATCAGTCCAGACAATAATTAACAAGCCAAAACGGAATGTTTAAATCAATAAAAAATATTTTCCTTATACATTTTAGCGTGTGTAAAATGTTTGACTAATTAACAGCATGTACGAAATAAATTACGTAATGTCTAGAAATTACTCTACTTATATCAAAAATTAAATCTTTATAAACAATTAATACTTAATCAAATGTACAACATCACTTAATTGAGATAATGATAAAACATCACTATCATATAAAATCAAACAGCTATATATCAATTATATACCATAAATTAGTTTAATATGTATAACCTAACATAAATGGTGGGAATCCCAATAATGATTTGCATATATTTGTATAGTTAAATTATAACAATCAATTAGTTTAGTGCCAATTAATGTAAAGCAAACGTGTTAAATTTCGTCGTTCATTTATATTTTTACATTGTTATCAAGACATGTACTTACATCAAAAAATATTTTGAATATTGGACGAAATATTCGAAATTAGTTTAAACATATAGAAAAGAACATAAAGAAGATTATATATTTATAGAAATTTACAGATCAGTGCTCCAAGATAAATAAATCCGACAAAAAACATATGAGATATTTGATATTTCTTTGTTGGAGATTTTCATAATACCCCTTCATTAAACACCCGTTTCATCTGTAAAGTGTTTTATAAATGTGTGTGTATATATATATATATATATATATATATATATATATATATATATATATATATAAAATTGTAACCTCTGTCTGTACATTGATTTTTTTCTCGAAATTGTACGATAACTTTTCGTTTCACATGTCATAGACACCATAACTGCATTTTGTTTCTTTCGTGTGTGTTTGTTTATTTGTTTGTTACCTTTTCACGCATAAACGGCTGAACCGAAATTTATGAAACTTGGTAAGTATATTACTAATAACCCAACTTAGACTTTAGACTATTTTAATATCCTCTGAGACGAACAAGAGTGGGGGTTATAAGGGAAGCCTGAAATTAAAAATAGCGATATTTCGTTTCCTATTGGTTTTTCGGCAAATATAAACATAACAAAAGTTGTTTATTTTGTTATTTAGAGTAACTTTTATTATATACACTTTTTTCGTATACTGAATTATAAACGAGATATACGCTAAAACCTATAGCGGAAGTGACCAATTTTATTTGGGACAAAAGACCCAACCGAAATAAATAAAACTCGGTATCTGTATTAGCACTAACGCTTTCATTGTAATTAGCTATACCAACATTTCTAGGGACGGGCAGGAGTGGCGGTTGTAGGGGAGGCCTGAATTTAAAATAGCGGTATTTCGTTTTCTATTCATTTTTCGGCAAATATGAACTTAACAAAAGTTGTTTATTTTGTTATTTAGAGTAACTTTTGTGATATTCATTTTTGTCTTTTAACAATGTATAAACGAGATATACACTATAAACTAAAGCGGGAGTCAACTTTTTTATTGGGCGCAAACGATTGAACCGAACTTAACAAAACTCTATATGTAAATTAGCATTAATTTCTCCATGATTAGAGGTTATATTAAAGTTTTTAGGTTCGAACGGGAGTGGGGGTTATAAGGGAGGCCAGAATAAAACATTCGCGATATTTCATTTTCTATTTGTTTTTAGGCAAATGTGTACATAACAAAAGTTTTTTTTTGTGTTATTAAAAGTAGCTTTTGTTTTAAACTTATACTATTAAATTTAATATTCTAATCGCTTGAAATATCATGCAGGACAACGTCTGTCGGGTCCGCTAGTATATATATAGTAGATTTATACACTGACCAATTAGAAAAATAATGTACGCAATCAGGCACATACACACATGTATTTTATCCCCGTCGTGTTTCTAGTATCCACAATCCTTCTCAAGGAGTTATTTCTAAACTAATTTAAAGACGTCTGTCGCACAGGGGCTGCGTAAACTAAGCAGATTTCCCACATATCGATGGAACTTTACTTCATATTTCTGTGTAAAAACCAGATGTAGAAGGGTAACCACTGATGGGTGAATACAAGAAAGTACAGATATATCACAGAATACATGAGTTACGAAAAAATGCATACTACAAAAATTGTACACCATCAATACTTTAACAAGCTTGTTCCTATATCATTTTCAGTATAGATCAAATAAAATTTTCGAGATTTCAAAAGAACACAAAATATAATATGCATGTATCTCACATAATAAACAACATTTTTGGTATTTAAGCTTAGTATAAAATGGTTCATGATATAACTGCTTATTGTTAATATTAAATGCGTAGGAGTGGTGGTTTATTAAAGACTAAAAGCTAAAAAATAAAAAATATCTCAGTTAACACTAAATATAGAGAATAACTGAATACACCATACCCTATAGTACTTATATAGTTTTTCCCTTAAGGGAAATCAGCTATTGAAGTTGTACACATGACGGAATTTTCAAAATTTTTCTTCAAATGTCCATCGATCCTACCTAGTAGATGACGAAAATGAGGTCTGTTCAAAACTGTATATATATATATATATATATATATATATATATATATATATATATATATATATATATATATATATATATAGGTGTGTGTGTGTGTCTGGTAACGCTCTAGTGGTTGTAATTTTGGTTTGAACATTACCAAACTGGATATTTAATCGTTTTATGTAAAATAAAATTCCCTCCGGATCGATGGAGATTTAAAGAACTTTTTTTAAAAAAAACACGCTATGAGTAAGATTTCAATAGCAGATTTCTCTCAAGGGAAATCTGCTAAAATAAAAAATATTTCAATTAGCAAAAATAAAGCACAGGCTATCTACCTAGTTAAATTTAATAGCTAACCGGCATTTTCAATATGTTTTACCAACACTATAAAGTAGATTGAGTTCACTTTGCTGAAATACACTATGTCCCTATCAGCTGGCCGTGCTGATTGGACCTGACAGTGCTCACATAGCAGTGTGCGCAATTAGAAGCAAGTCCAGGAGTAGGGGAGGGTTGCTCCCAGAATCCTAATCGCTCCCTTTGCCTTGGGCTTTTTTCTCTCAGTCATTAGCAGAAGCCTCGATTTAGATCGCCTCTAGTCAGTCATTATCCTTACTTAATACCACCAGGCGCAGTCTCTCAGCTCAACCGTTTTCTTATTTAAACTGAAAATTGCCTGCTAGTTTTCACACTCAACATATATATACTCAAAATATTGTATTATCGCTAAAGTGTAACCAACTCAGTAATTCAAATCTTCCCCAATTACCTAGATGATTAATTATCCCGACTGCTTTATATTTAAACGTCCGTCACCCAGGGTCTGATTCCCCACGCCCATCACTTTTTTGATATTATCCCAAAAGTAAAACTTTAATGGGAACAATATTTGGTAATTAGGCTTCAAATAAAGTGCTTCATTGTGTAACAACTTATTGCTAACATGATTTAAGAGTGGAAGTGATGGTTTTCTCAAGGCCGAAATGTAAAAAAATGAAATATCTCAATTAATAATCAATGTAGTAAAAAAACGTACATAAAATGTATAGAATATTACATTGGAATAAGATTGATTCAACAGAAGTTTTCGATCCGACGGATAACAACTGAGATATTAAGACTTTTCGTAATATTTCACCTTCCTTTAAAGCCCCTCCCCTGTCCAATTTAGCAGTTAATGACCTTGATCTTCATTTTTATATTAACCGTTTACATTTCGAGTTTGGTAACGATTAAACAACAATTGCGACCATTAGAGCGATAACGGATATATATATATATATATATATATATATACAGTTTGGAGAGGAACTCATTTTCGTGTCGTGTTCTGGGTTGGATTGGTGGACATTTGAAGACTTTTTTTTTTTTCATAAATCGCGTCATGAGTACGATCTCAATAGCTGATTTCACTTTCGGAGCTATTCAGGTTGAACTTATGAAGCGATTTTTGAAGAATCTCTCCACATTCCATCTGTCCCACCCAATAGATAGATCTACACACATGTATCATCACACAACCATGAGTATTAAGTGAATAAATAAAAACGGTTATAAGAAATCTTTCCCCTCCCAACGGGAAGCGTCTGAAATATAAAGAAAAAGGCCTGTTAACCTCTCACCTGAAAGAAAAACAATTACTGACAAATATCAGAACAAAACATATTAGTTTTATTGAAAACAATTTACTATATCTAGTACTGTCTATTAGAATGAATCAGAATAACTTTTATCTCAATCAATCAAAGTAGTCCAAATACTTAAGACCCCCCCCCCCTCCTCTCACGAAAACACATTTCCGTGTATCTCATATAATAAATGTCTCTTGAAAACAATATTAGACATTTAAGCTTCAGATGATGTGGTTTATTACATAACCGAGTATTGTTTATGTAACATGGGTAAAAGTGGGGGTTTGCTGAAAGCGGAAAATTGAAAAATGCCAATATCTCGATTATTATTCAAGATAGAGAATAAATGTAAAAAAAAAATATTTATAGTAAATGTAATTTTCAATAAGATCCATTTTATACAATTATTCGATCCGATGTATAATATATATAATTTTAAACGGACCTCAATTTCGTCAACTATGGATCGATGGACATTTGAAGACATTTTTATAAAATCGAGTTATGAGTACGACCTTAATAGCTGATTTCCCTTATGGGAAATCTGCTAATAAAGTGATTCGTTCAAATTATATTCTATGTGTATATTTGACATGGTCGCTTTTGCTCTGGCTCCTGACATTAAACTATTACTAGTTGAAAACTAAAGTCATTAAAGGTATCATTTGAGAAATTAAAAGATAATGAACTATTTTGGTAAATTACTTATTTTTAACAGAATTCTTCTAAGTTCAATTAATTTCAAAAATCGGACCAGTGGTGGATGGAGTTAGAAGGGGGAATTTCGAAACTTTGAAATATCTCCGTTACTATACGTTGGATCGAAAAGTGTACACCAATAACCAATCATATTGCACATTAAATTACCTATAAGTTTTTAAGTTTTTTTATCTCTATCATGAATATTAAGGGACATAAGTGGACTTTTTATCCTTAAGTAAACCCCCACTTCTACTCATGTCATATTAATAATAAGCTGTTCCTTCAAGAACCACTTTATTCTAAGCTTAAATAACAAATAATATTTACTAAAAACCTTTATTATGCAAGATGCATGTAAATTCGTTTTGTGATGACGTCATCAATTAGTTTTTACGTATGCTATACCACCACGTGGGAAAGAGTTCTACAAATGTCGATCAATCAAACAACGAATATGAGCTCTGTTCAAAATTTGATATATATACATATATAGATTGGAACTGACATAATTTTCGTCATGTACAGGGTTGAAGCGATGGACTCTTGAGGAAAATTTTCCAAAATCGCTTCATGAGTACAACCTCAATAGCTGATTTACCTTAACGGAAATCTGCTAAAAAAAAGTGTATTAATAAGGGTTCTTTACCCACACACCACCAGAAATTCATGAAAACAATATTGAAGTTACCCAGCAACACCGGAGTGTCTTGCGGGTCTTAATATTCAATATAAAGAATGTTGATTATAGAGGCTACGCCTTGAAGTTCTCTTGGACGGGAAATTCTATTTTTATATTTGTTTATGTACATCACGTGAAAGGTTTATATATATATATATATATATATATATATATATATATATTTACGGGTATATATATTTAGTATATATATTTAGTATATATATTTAGTTTTGAATCGACCTCATTTTCATCATCTTCTGGATAGCGTCGATGAATATTTGAAGAAAGTTTTCCAAAGTCACGTCATAAGTACAACCTCATTAGCTGATTTCCCTTAAGGAAAATCTATTTATAAAAAATAGGGCAAAACAACTTTATGAAATATATTTGAGGTTTTTTTGATTAAATGTCAACTTAGTTGTGAAGAGCTACGGAGATAGAAATGCGAATCAACAACATCACTCCACAAACTAGTGGAACAATTATTCTATTTGTGGGTTCATCTATAATGCGTGGCGATCGATGCGTGCAGAAATACACTTTCCTAGTTATGGGTAGTAGATCAGAAGTTGTGCAATTCGAAACTGGTTTACGCCATTTAATGTTAATTTATGGACACAAGTACTTTCAACAGGTGTCATTTCCTGTTTATAAAGAACTGATTGACACTGTGGGGTATTATATATTAGTAAGAAAACTTTTTCCTTCTGTACAATTAATATAAATAAAATCGATTCTGGTAAATGAGGAAAAAAAAAACAAAAGTCCGTCACGCAGGGGCTGCGTATACTAAGCAGATTTCCCACGTGAAGTTTAATTATAGACAAACCTACAAACTGCTGAACTCAACTCCAACGTGAATATTAGGTGAAAAATACCAACGGTTATAAGAAATCTTTCCCCTCTCGGCGGAAAGCGTCTCAAATGTTAACAAACAGGCCTGCCAACGGCATTCAGTTGTTGTTTTTCTTTCCAAAAATCAATCAAATTTTAGTAGGCCAAGAATTTAAGGCAGGAGGGGGGGGGGTCATAAGAACATATTTGCATGTATCTCATATAATAAAGGTCTCTGTAAAACAATATTCGGTATTTAAAGTTCGGGTAATGTGGTTTATATATAACAGAGTATTGTTTATGTTATACGAGTAGAAGTGGGGGTATACTGAATGCTGAAAACTAGAAAATGAAAATATCTCGGTTAATATTCAAGATACAGAATAAATGTATAAAACAATATTTATAGTAAATTTAATTTTCAATAAGATTGGTTCTATACAATTTTTCAAGCCGACTTATACTAACGGAGATATTTTGAATTTTCAAAATTCTCCCTCTCTAACGCCTTCTAACTTCTCCTCCTTGTCAGATTTTACCCATGAACGAACTTGATCTTTTTTATATATAAAACGAAATAATATCGAGTTTGATAACGATCAAACAAATATTGCGACATCTAGAGCGGTATCAGATATATATATATATATATATATATATATATATATATATATATATATATGCAGTTTTTAACGGACCTCATTTTCGTCATCTACTGGGTAGGGTCGATGGACATTTGAAGAAAATTTTTGAAAATTGTGGCATGAGTACGACCTCAAATGCTGATTTTTCTTTAGGGAAATCTGATAGAAATACCCATGTTTACATTTGGGCTAGTTTAAAGAAAATAGTAATCGTTCTATTGTTCTGATTGAGTGAGAGTGATTATTGACTAATAAAATGTGTTTTGGTGAAACACTAGTTGGTTAGCCCAAGTTCAACTCCTTTGTGAGAGCATTATAAACCTCACAGCTGTCAACTACCGAGCTGTTTGTAAGCTGATTCATTAGCATAACTCAGTCTATATCCTCCTCACATATATTCAGATACATTATCAACATAATTTCAACAATTAAACAAACAAACAAACAATCTAACAACAAACAAAAAAAAAAAATTAAAACCTAATAAGTTAATCTAATACAAATTCTAGTTAATTAAAAATTCTCAAAATCCATTATTTCATTAATTATTTATTGAAATATTCACATCCATTTTGCATGCGGCACTTTAAGAGGTGAGAGATATTCCAGCGAAGAATTAAATTCAGTAGAAACAGTGATAGTTATATACAACCAAATTACGTTATTACGTAATTTTACATTAATTAATTATTTACGATTGTCTTAAAACTTTCCAACACCCAATAAGGAAATTTTTATACAAAATACAAATATTAATAAGACACCTATGTTTATAACTATGCATTGATAATTAGGTAAAATTGAGGTTTGGGATGGTTAAAGTAGATTAATTGATGTAAAATATGAATCTACTTAAAATTAATCGGTCTCAATCTTTTGACCACCAGTATACATATTGTTACGAAAACTACGTACATGAAAGATTGAACAGAGATAGTCACGAATTTGGGAAGTATGAAGGAGAACAAAGAAGAGATTCGAGCTCGTTCTGGGCAATACCAGTACTGTTCAGGACTACGCGTTTAGTCCCTTCCAGACAGTTTCCTATGATATTACCGCTTCTCTATAAAAGCTCGCCCCGACAGTCAGTTTTGCTCTTAGTTCTCTTCAAGTGATCAACAGTGCGATCAGTACAGCTTTTGGGAACAGTGCGTCTTAGTCAAGTGCGGTAGTTTTTTATGTGAAGAACAGTCTTCTGTCGTGATTCTGTAAAGAACTGTGCAGTACCGTTATCTTTGCAGTGCCGTGTTTTTGTGAACTTCAGTGATCGTGAGTGAGTTATTGGACTTTGTAATAAGAAGAACAGTGAAGCTATCAGTGCATACTGTGAGTAGTAGTTAAGAATAATTAACCAAGTGTGTAGTGCATTGTTAAATAAATTGTACAGTGTTAAAATCTCTGAAGCCTGTGTGTGTTTGATTTTGCTATTCAAAAGAACTCTAATAAACAACGTTTATTACTGATTTTGTAATAAACGGAACAATATGTATACACATAAGTTTAAGAACAATATTATTCACATAAATATCGGATACGTATCCGAGAGATACCCAAGAGAACGTTTTATTATTTTATTCTATAGGTGACTGTTAGAAATTATTTTTCCTTTACAAATCGCCCTCCACCCAGAATCTTTCTTTTTGTGAAATGATTAGTGTAGAAAGACCTCATTTGTTGTAAAGATAATTATTCCTGGAATAATTATAACCCGATGTGTCTAGCCGATTTTCCTAAAATATTGATCTTTGATGTCCTAATAATATTGACGTATCATAAGTTAACTTCTCTATGGTTTGCAGGATCATGTGTCATAAGTTATAGTATAACATTAGACATAGTCAGGTCTAAAGAACTTTATGCCGACTTGGTCGGGTTATTTGCATCCACTTTATTTCTGCCAACTATTTCGTAAGGTGTCAAGTAGTTTTACATATATGGAACTTTTAGCAGAACCGAGATGGCTAAAAACGTGATATGGGATAACTGGTAAGGAAGAAGAACGGAAAAGCCACGACTACGTAAGTGTCCACGAAAAAAAATTGGAGAAAGCTAGGAGAATAGAACGTAAAGAATGGATCATTTATCATCAAATAAGGTTATTATTTCTTATAAGAGCTTCGCCGACAATTTACGTTTGAACCCATGAGAGGTTCAAAAAAACCGGAATTTTGATATATTCTAATTCCAGAAATCCAGAAAAAAAAGCTGTTACGCAAAGGCTGTGGAAATGAAGCAGATTTCCCACGTGCTGGTTAGGCACGCTAGTTAACAAGGAAGTATGAATTAGTCGCTCAATACTAGTTATGAAAAAATACATAGAGCAACAATTGCAGACCAGCATTGATTCAACGAATTGGGCCTATAACATTTTACGAGATATTATGAATTTTCGAGTCCCCACAAGGAGAAGGACGTAAAATATTACTTCTTGACGTTATCAAATGACGAAGTTGGATGTATCTCGCATAATAAAGGTCTCTTGAAAACAATATATGGTATATAAACTTAAAATAAAGTGATTCATGATATAACAGCTTATCGTTAATATGGCATGGGTAGAAGTTGGGGTTTACTGAAGGTGAATACTATAAAAATCAAAATATCTTGACTAATATTCATAATATAGATAATACATAAATAACAACATTTGCAGGCAATTAAAGTTTTAATAAGATTGGTTTTAAAGAATTTTTCGATCCGACGTATAATAGCGAAAATATTTCAAAATTACGAAATTCCTTCCCTCTAAACGGCCCCACTCCCTCCGCCCAGCCCGATTGGTAACGATTAAACACAAAATTGTGGCCGCCACAGTGGTACCATACATATCTATTGTATATAACGATCGATGGAGATATGAGGAAATTTTTCGGAAATCGCGTCCTGATTACCTCAATAGCTGATTTCCCCAAAAAGATATCTGCTAAAAACGTGACCACCTTTCTAATCCTTTTGATTTACAGGAAGTACTGTCTGATAACAGTACTTACATCCCAAAATTAATGGGATATCTTGAATAACTATGTATTTATGGGAAACTATGATGAAGTAATGTTTCTACTTCTACTTTTACTGCTTGACTCAAATATTTCTATACTTTGAATAACAATAATGAAAAATAATATGATCTAATTTCAAGTAAAGTTTAAGTCAACTTAATATTAAAAAAAACTATAGGAAATTAAGCACATAATTTTCTTTTAGTATATGATTCATTCTTTGTTTTTACTTGCCAATCGTCTTGAAAATGAGGTATTTTATTTTCAAATAAATAAATTAAAGGATTAACATTAAATAGAAGTATTAAAAAGCAGCTATGGTGACACATATATAGATAATGTTAATAACATTACATTATACTCTGCATAATATCTGTTTAGGCCGTATAGAGAGGTGGGTCGCTACACTATATTGGTTGAGAGATATGATGGGCTAGGGGGCGGTGCGGGGGTTGATCTAGAAACGGATGCTACAAGGGATGATTGCCGGCGGGCCCTTTGATCTAGATTACCCCTCATTGACTTCAAATCACCTTCAATCGTTTCGAGTAATTTTATTCCGACTCTTATTACCTAGATCTCCATTCATAAATGCATTCAGTCATTGGCAGCAATTTCTGCGTTAACACTGCTTTGAAAACGTTGTTTCCATTTGGGAAGTATTTGATAAAGTCCATCACGCATGAGCTGCGTTAACTAAGGAGGTTTCCCACGGGCTGGTACGGGACAGTGTTGCTCTCTTCTCACCATAAATTTTCTATTTATAAGTAATTGGAGATTTTTTATTTATTTATTTATATAGGAGCACCCGCATCTTGACGATTTGGCCCAAAGTTTCACAATGTAAAATGAAAACAAAATTATAGAAAAATAACAAAAACTGAAATAACAAATAAAAAATTAAATACAACAAATAATCATTAAATACTAGTAATAAAGACAATTAATAAACATAAGACATAAATAAACATTAGATAAACAAACATAAATAAACATTAGACTAGTAATAAGGACAATAATTTAAAATGGTTTTAATAAAAAAAATTATGTTATTCCTATATACTATTAGATTTATATAATTATTATTTTTTTTTTATTTACTTAGTTTTGTACCCCATAGCGATGGTGATTTGCATTATTAGGATGATATATTTACTCCTTCATGTACTTAACTTTTTTTGTACTTTTATATTGTGGAAAATATTTCTTTAATATCTGATTCTTTTTCATATACGTGCTTTGTCCAAAGAATATAATAAAAAATAACCCTTTTTAATCTTATTAGGTATGCTGTAGACCTATTCTATTTTGTCACTTTATAAACTTTCCGTTTACTCAACTTTGTCCTAGGCTAGCACTAGCTGAAGAGATCCGAAAGATAGAAACGAAGTCATCCCAAACATAACTATCGGACTGAAAGTGCGTCCCGAAACCAACCTGTTACAGTTAAGTTTAATAAGTTTTTTATTCTATTTTGTATTATATGTTTTTGTAAATGTTGATGTATTTTAGATATGTTAGTATTTGTGGAATATATTGGCTGCTGTCAGTTAATAGTTCTGTCATATCGTGGGGTATGGAGATTTAATGAAGGCTGAAAACAAAAAAGTCCGTCACGCAGGCGCTGTGTAAACTAAACAGGTTTCCCCCATGAAGTTTAACCATAGATAAATCTACATACCGGTAACACAACACCACCGTGAATATTAAGTGAATAAATACAAACGATTATAAGAAGCAGTTCTACCAACTTACCGGAAAGACCAACAATTACTGTAATATATCTAAATATAACGTTTTAATTTGATTGAAAACTATTTACTATGTATACAAGCTGAGTCATATCTGTGAGAAAAAATTTTGTATACGATTTATTAAAAGTAAAAGTGTTAATTTAATAGTTTGGAAGTATGATGCATGATTCCCTGTATATTAGTGAAATATCTATTACTACAGACACTAAAGTTATATTATGGACTTTTATTGCGTGAAAATTAAATATTATGTTTTTTAACAATATTAGTTAATCTACAACCACAATGAAAATTTTCCATAACTAAGAACCAGGTAGAAATATTCCATCAAAGAGAATAATAATAAGGCTTGTTTCGTGTGCTATGAAATTAAAATTAAAAGAGATATCGAAATCTAAGATATATGCATTATTAAATTTTAGATTTGACAACAAAAATTAACTTTTCTTGTAACTGAGAATGCTCATTAATATAAAACTGAAAGAGCACCGTACTAATAAATAAATCAGCCCAGATTTACAGTAACAAATTGTTGGATTTTCCGGATTGACGTGATATGTAGTTGATGGAGTCAGTTTGAAGGATTAGGAAGGAAGTGTGAAAATAATCTACCAGTTTTAGTAAATAATGGACCACTCGGGTTGAATTGATTGACGCACTCGAGCGTATTGATGGCGAATGTTACATTCCAATATTGCCTTTGATAGAGCCTACATCCGACGGATGGAGGAAAGACATCCAATAACTGACTCCAACTCTTCAAGTCTGGATTGACAAGCGCTATCTTTTATATTGACAGCGGGGGAAGTCCCCTTAACCCGCGTTTCTCTATCGCTCTCACACACAATATCTACTCATTCTAAACCAACGCATCCCCTTCACTCTCTCTCTCTCTCTCTCTCTCTCTCTCTCTCTCTCTCTCTCTCTCTCTCTCTCTCTCTCTCTCTCTCTCTCTCTCTCTCTCTCTCTCTCTCTCCCCTCTCTCTCCCCTCTCTCTCCCCCCTCTCTCTCTCTCTCTCTCTCTCTCTCTCTCTCTCTCTCTCTCTCTCTCTCCCCCCCCCCCTTTCTCTCTCTCACTCCCCTCCCCTCTCTATCACTCACTTACTCTCTCTCTCTCTCTCTCTCTCTCTCTCTCTCTCTCTCTCTCTCTCTCTCTCTCTCTCTCTCTCTCTCTCTCTCTCTCTCTCTCTCTCTCTCTCTCTCTCTCTCTCTCTCTCTCTCTCTCTCTCTCTCTCTCTCTCTCTCTCCTCTCTCACACACACACACACACACACACACACATCTACAGACTACATAAAAATTCACAGAGCATATAGTTCACAGCTAAGGTATATATTAAATGCTAAGAGAAATGAGCACATTACTTCGTACATTAATGCTCCAAGATAGCTCACTTCTAAGATGTATCGGCGCTTAAATAAATTGTGTGCCGCAAAAAGGATTCTGGTTTTTGGACTGCCCAGAAATCTTTATGAGGGTTTCATTCCTGTGCATAGTTAAAAACTGGTAAATAATATCCAACTAGCAGCTGCAGAACCAACATATATCGCCAATCTTGCTCTGTTGTTGCTGCAAGAGAGTTGAATGGTTCATAATAAAAGTATCGTCATCATTCCGAAGGGCCTGCATTAATCATTTTTTAACGAACGAGATGCGGATATGACAAAACCATTTTTATATTAGTTTTAATTCTTTCGTTTATGTTCGTTGGGGTAAGATATAATTTAATTTATAATAGTTTAGTTTAATTTATAAATAGTAAAATAATAAACATACATGTCAATTATCTGTAAGAGAGGACAATTGGTCCAATGACAGTAAAAGCAACTCTCTCTCTCTCTCTCTCTCTCTCTCTCTCTCTCTCTCTCTCTCTCTCTCTCTCTCTCTCTCCTTTCTCTCTCTCTCTCTCTCTCTCTCTCCCCTCTCTCTCCCCCTTTCTCTCTCTCTCTCTCTCTCTCTCTCTCTCTCTCTATATATATATATATATATATATATATATTCTCCATTGTCTACCTCCATTGCAGCTTTTCGTCCTCTATTTTTCTCTTTATCCTTCTTTCCGAGAAACAGCATAAAAACGCACACTCTAGCTCTGTCTCTTTAAACAGAGAGACAGGGAGATATGTCTCTCTCACACAGACAATTTTTTTTATCTCATTCTCTTTCTAACCGACGCCCAGATTGTAGTTCTATCACTCTATGTATGTATACTTCTATGATATTCCTATCCCAAAGGATTGCATCAAATAAAATTCTCTCTGCTTCAGAGTTCAAATTTATGCATTGTTTTCCGATTGTATTGGCACCAAAGTCAATATTGCGGGAAACATCACATTACCCACCTATTTCTAGCTCTTTCTATCTTACTCTTTAAGGACTGATCCGTGACAAATGTATAATGCATTTTCTTTCGAATGGAGTACGAGACGATAGGCTTTAATTTTTTTTCTTGATCATAAGATCGTTTCTATAGCTCAGTAATGCAATAATTCTTATATAACAGTAATAATAATAAAATGTTCCGCAGATGGGGGAGGGGTTGTATGCACCTTTCAAAAAGGTGCATTATTTGAAAATAAAAGGCTTTTCTCCCCAAAAAATGTTATAAGAAAGGAACAATTAAAAAAAAAAGTCCGTCACGCAGAGGCTGCGTAAACTAAGCAGATTTCCCACGTGAAGTTTTACAACTGAGAAATCTGCCCAATAACAATTGTAGTGGTAAGGGATCTCTAAACCTATTCAAGAGGGACGAACAGTTACGGAAACGGCCGCCAGAGCTCTCGGCGGAAAGTCCCGAACATAGCCGACTCCTGCCAACCACACACAGAATACAAATGCAAATATCTCGGTTAATATTCAAGATACAAAATAAATGTATAGAACAATATTTATAGTAAATTTAATTTGCAATAAGATTGATTTCTATACAATTGTTCGATCCGACGCATAATTACGGAGATATTTTGAATATTCAAAAATCCCCCCTCTAAACCCCCCCACCCCTCCCACTAGTCCGATTTCAGCCATTAACGAACATGATCTTCCTTTTTACAGAAAACGATTAAATTCCGAGTTTGGTAACGATCAAACAAAAATTGAATTTGAAGAAATTTTTCGAAACTCGCGTCATGAATACCTCAATAGCTGATTTACCTTAAGGGAAATCTGCTAAAAATCAAGAAAGGCAAATTCACTGTCGACCCCAAAAATACGTGTGTGAATCAAATATAAACGAGACTTTTTTTTTTTTAATTTATTTTAATTTTAAACGCAAAAAATAATATAGCTTATTTTTCTACATAATCCCCTGACTTGGAAACACATTTTTCCCAACGGATAGGTAGCTTTCCAATTCCTTCCATGTAGAAAGATGCAGGTCGTGTCTGCAGCCAATTGCGCGCAATAGGCTTCAACCTCACCATACTGTCGAATCTTTGGCCCTCCTAAAGCTTCCTTGAGAGGGCCAAAAACACATGAAAGTCACAGGGTGACAGGTCTGGACTGTAAGGAGGGTGTTCCAGTGTCTCCCACCCCAGTTGCTCCAATTTTTCCATAGTCATGGCTGCTGTATGGGGGCGAGCATTGTCATGGAGAAGAACCACTTCTCTGATCGGTACGTCTCGTCTTTTGCGGCGATATGCAAGTCGGACGTCACTGAAAATGTCGCAGTAGAGTGGCTGCATTAATTATCCTGCGCTCTGCAAAAAATTGAGGTACAGCAAACCACACTGGTCAAAAAAAAAACGGTAGCCAAAACCTTGCTTGCTGACAATCATGACTTGGGCTTTCACTGGTCCAGGTTCTCCTTGTTTTCTCACTCCATACTCGCTTGTTTAGACTCTGGGGGTGGTAGTGGTGCTGCACCCAAGTTCTGGCTCGCGAAAGTGTCTTTTCCTCCGAACTGTGCAGTCAATCTCCTCAAGATTTCGGCCGGTTTTACGCCTTCTGCGGCGAGATACTTAATTACGACACGTTGCGCAGTCGACGGGGGTACCTCTTCCTCCGACATCGTCACGGTGGACAACGAGACGATCGAGGTGGCGAGATCACTTGCTTCCCCTACTCCTGACTAACCTACCCAACAACAAAAAAGGCGGGAACGTTCTCCCACCACTACTGTGCCCGAAACACGAAAAGTCTCGTTTATATTTGATTCACCCTAGTAGCTCGAAAGCGTATACAAAGAAATGGTACACTAGAAGACGCGAGGAGAAGGTGCCTTGATGTCTTGAGGGCGACTTGGGAGTCCGAAGTTCCGTATTGGATGAACCATGGTTTAATATTGCAGCAGATGCACAGGTCCTACGGGGGCTGTAGTTCCTAGTCATTAGTTAGTAAGAGACCAAAATACAGAATTATTCTAAAGATTTTTTTTTTCCATGAAATTAATCTGACAATTCTTATACAAATTCGACTAGTCTAAAACGTCGGTCATGCAGGGGTTAAGTTGGCTAAGCAGATTTCCCACGTGCATAAGGAATTTCCATTTATCTCTAAACGTAAAAGTTCAGTGAGGACAATATTAGGTAATTATGCTTCAAATAATGTGCTTTATAATATAACAACACAATATGAAATGAGTCGGACTGATGGATGAAAACTAAAAAATACAAAATACTAAAAAAATACAAATATCTTGGTTAATAATCAAGATAGAAAAAACGTAAATCTTCTAAACAATTTTTCTATCCGACACATGACAACGGAGATATTAAGAATTTTCGGTATTCACCCTCTCTAAATCCCCTTTTCCCTAGTCGGATTTAGCCTTAAGTGTACTTGATATTCATGTTTACATAAAACGTTTAAAAATCGAATTTGGTAACGATCAGACAAAATTTGCGACCGCTAGAGCCTTAGCAGACAAATATATAAATCTTTCTCTCTCTCGCTCTCTCTCTCTCTCTCTCTCTCTCTATATATATATATATATATATATATATATATATATATATATATATATATATATATATACTAGCTAAGGTACCCGGCGATGCCCGGGAAATCATTGTTGACTGACTAATGATGGTATTCTTATAGCAAGACTTCAATGTGTACAAATAAACTTCACTCCACGACGTAATGTTTTTCCGAAATAGCCAATCCTGAAGGCAAATTTTGGGTATTAATAGAATAGAAATTTTAGTTATGAAGAATAAATAAAAATGTGTACCTAATCTATCCCTCTCTACTTTTTGACTCTGCGTTTTTGAATAATTCAAATCATAATCATGAATAGCATTTATTACAATTAAATATCATCTATAATGAACATATTTCCGTTCAAAAACCAATCCGAGCACATATAGTTTAAGCATAGTTTAGCACGTAAGGTTATATTCATAATAGTAGATCTCAGTGGAAATCACTTCCCGTAATACCAGCATTAAACAGGAAATAAGTAAACTCAATTAACTTTATTAGCCTCCCGTCTATTTCCGCTCTCGCATTAGAGCTATCAACATTCTTCTCCTTAAATTATTGATTCAAAATATTATTGTAATAATTTATCTACCTGATGGAATTAAATAATAGTGTTACCCTAAAAATAATTTCATTTATATTCAAAAAGCTAGTTGAGGGGAAGAGATCGTACCCGTCCCTGCAACCTAAGTAATACTTTAAACAATCATATCGAGTTAAAACGCATATTGCCTTTTGTCATAATGGTATTACCATTAAAGTTTAATTGTTATGATAGTACTTATTTGTTTCAATAACATGAAGATATCGGAAATAAGATAATATATTACCAAAATCAAAGAGTTTGATTCCCTACTACTTCCGCTATCACCCCTTGAGGAAATTCAGCACGATTTTATTTTAAATAATACATTATACAAATTAAATAATGGAAATTCTCTTATAGTTTAAATTTCTATTGGAAATAAATAACAAAGTTATTTTCTAGGGAAAATAAATAAATGAGGAGAAGGGGGGGGGGGATTTATAACCTCACTAATCCGAATCATACTTAGAACTAAATAATCGAAATAGATAAGACTAAAACATAACATCATTTGTCATAATATAAAAAACATAAAAAACACTTAAATAAGTACTAAAAGTAATAAAATCGTCGACTCCCGCTACAGATTTAGCTTATATCTCGTATTTACTTCATTTTACGACATAAGTGAATGAATGAAAAGTTGCTCTAAATAACAAGGTAAACAACTTTTGTTATGTGCACATTTGCCTAAAAACAAATAGAAAATGAAATATCGTGAATTTTTACTTCAGGCCTCCCTTATAACTCCCACTCCCGTTCGAAACTAAAATTTTTATTAAAGCTTATAATCATGGGAGAATTAATTGTAATTCACATACCGAGTTTTGTTAAGTTCGGTTCAATCGTTAGTTCCCAACAAAATTGTAGGCTTCCTCTTTAGTTTATAATGTATATCTCGTTTATACATTGTTATAGGACAAAAGTGAATATAATAAACGTTAATGAAAATACCAAAATAAACAACTTTTGTCATGAGCATGTTTGTCGAAAAACCAATAGGAAAAGAAATATCACTACTTTTAATTTAAGGCCTCCCTTACAACCCCCGCTCCTGCTCGTCCCTAGAAATGGTGGTATAACTTATGATAATTAAGGCGTTAACACTAATAAACATGCCGAGTTTTATTTAGTTCGGTTGAGTGTTTAGTGCCAAATAGAATTGTTCACTTCTGATATAGGTTTTATCTCGTTTATAATTCGGTATACGAAAAAAAATATATAGAACAAAAGTTACTTTAAATAACAAAAAAACAACTTTTGCTATGTTCATATTTGCCAAAAAACCAATAGGAAACGAAATATCGTTATTTTTAATTTCAGGCTTTCCTTATAAAACCCACACTTGTTCGTCTCAGAGAATATTAATATAGCCTAAAGTCTAAGTTGGGTTAGCAGTAATATACATATTAAGTTTCATAAAATTAGGTTCAGCCGTTTATGCGTGAAAAGGTAACAAACAAACACACACGAAGGAAACAATATGCAGTTATGGTGTCTATGACATGTGAAGCGAAAAGTTCTCGTGAAAATTCGCAAAAAGAATCAATGTACAGACAGAGGTTACAATTTTATATATATATATATATATATATATATATATATATATATATATATATACAATTTCGAATGGACCTCATTTTCGTTATCTAATCGATGGAGATTTGTGGAAATTTTCCGAAAATCTGAGTACACCCTCAATAGCTAATTTCCCTGAAGGCAAATCGTCTAAAATGGAAAGTTCGTCAAAATAATTATTCTCTATGATAGTACTGGATAGCTCTAGCAAGAATAAAAAAAGTAACAAATTAGAACATACATTGAACATAGAATGCCCTCTAGGATGTTATTTAGAAAAATAAATAATGAAATTATTAATTTCGCTCTACAAATTTAGTAGCAACGTAGGTAGGCGTCTACCGTACTCTTATACGGCATCCTAGACAAAAAGAAATCCACCTTCTGTCCTAGGTAGGGGACCATGCTTCACTGTTATTGATAAGGTAATTTTTACGTTAATATGGTTTAAAAAAATTCTTTCAATTTGTGAAATCATTTAAAATATATCCTTAACGATATACACACACCGTCATTGTTAGATTCAAAGAACATTAGTGAGACGGCCTATACTGGTTAAAACTTGGCATTGCTCATTTATGCAGGCTGAAAACATGAACAGAATTCTCTCTATTCTTTCTACAGCTATTGTTGATGAAAATTCTCATGCAGATGGCCAAAATAAATACTTATAGTACTGGATTGCTCTAGACCGTGTAACTTGTAACATAGTAACCAAATTAGAACTTACAATGTCCTCTAGAACGTTATTTATAGACATAAATAATTAATTTTCGCTGTAGGGGAAATTGCAGAAGGTCAATAGATAAAAAACACGTGAAAATCCCCAATAATTTTTTTCTCTCTTCAAGTTTTAAATAATCTAAAATACATGGAAACAAAATGCAATGTTTATAAAATAAACTGTTCTGCCTGTGCCCAATTTTATTTTGGGGAATAGTCGCATACATTAGGGAAAAGCCGATCTCTGGCCGACTATTCTTTGTCTAACAATCGTAGATTTTGAAGAGGTAGAAATCTTAACTAATGACAAAAAGTCCGTCACGCAGGGGCTGCGTAAACTAAGCAGATTTCCCACATGAAGTATTAGAATAGAGAAATCTCCATACGAGAGCCAAACAGTTACTGAATTGGCAGAACACCCGTCCGTTTGCCGCCTTGATTTAATAAAAATGCATATAACTCGGTTAATAATCAAGATAGAGAATAAATGTATATAACAATATTTATAGCAAATTTAATTTGCTATAAGATTGATTTTGTTTTTCGATCCGACGTATAGTAACCGAGATATTTCGAATTTCCGAAAATCCTCCCCTCTAAACCCCCCCTCCCACTGGTCCGATTTCAGCCATTAACGAAATTAACTTTTCTTTTTACTTAAAACGACTAAATATCGAGTTTGGTAACGATCAAACAAAAATTGCGACCGCTAGAGCGGTAACAGACAAATATATATATATTATATATATATATATATATATATATATATATATATATATATATATAAATATATATACAGTTTTGAACGGACCTCATTTTCGTCATCTTCTAGGTAGGATCGATGGACATTTGAAGAAAAATTTCGAAAATTCCGCCATGAGTACAACCTAAATAGCCGATTTCCCTTGAGGGAAATCTGCTAAAACGTAACCAAGTGGAAGATAAAAGAAAATATCCACATTATTAAAGACAATCAATATGTTGTGACCATGAAAATTGTGATAGATATTTACATGGTATATTCATGAAATATTTAAATAAGCAGCTAGTCGATTAAATAGATCTAGATTTGCTTCTTCTGGAATCAATATTTCAAACTGAAATATTAATTTTGAAATTGGTAATCGATTTTTATACTGTTCATCATTTTAATGCATCGATATAGTCATCTGAGTGGTGCGGTACATCTTCATTTATGTCAGTCTTTACATGACCGCCGAATCTCATTCTTTATTACTCCTGAAGAGGCGTGTTATAACATGAACCTCTTCATTCTAAGCTTATATACCAAATTTTGTTTTCTTGAGACCTTTATTATGCGAGAAACATGCAAATTTGTTGAGCAATGACGGACGACAACAATTAACATTCTTGTCTCCAAAATATGGTATCCCAATATTTAATAGTTTCAGTCAACACTAAAGATCATATTTTTTTTATTTATTTATTTACGTCCACTTTATGCTACGCTGACTTAGTGGGACGGGTTGTCTATTGGGAACCACCCTTTTCTAATCAGAGTAGATAAGACATTTATTTAAAGAGTCCGTCACTTAATAAATTTCTACTTCCCTGGGCGGGAATCGAACTCGCCTCCCTAGGTTTTAACCATATGAGATCAAGACCAGCGCTTTAATTCACACGGCCAACCTGAGCACCTAAAAAAAAGATCATATTTGTTATTGACAGACATCGGACCAGGAATATGAAGGGATTAAAAACTTCATATCTGCGTCATTATGAGTCTGATGAAATAAAGTTATGGAACCGAATTTGTTAAAATATTGTTGCTTTACAATTTTTGTTGTATGCAATTTCGTAATTCAAATATTAAACGAGTAATTCGTGCTTTCTGATTAGCGGTCGGAATATGTGTTGAAATTAGAATTTGCTTACTTTATTGAGCCCCTGCGAAACGTACTTTTTGTTTTCCGCATTCAGTTAACGACCACTGCTACTCAAGTGCTTTCAGCAATTATATCACTAATCAGTGTTAATAAATAAATTTGAAGAATTGCTTAAAAAGTTGTCTTAATAGTGAGGAACTACAAAATTGATTTTGAGATTAGTTGAATCCCCTGGCTGGCGGTGGTCGGTGTACAAAACCACGGTTGGTCCTTCCAGGCAGGAGAGTCAGCACTGCTCAATTATAGAGAAATCACTTATGATGAGGCAGGACCTCGAAAGTTGGTTCTAAAATTAACATTTATAATCTAGGGAAGGTGTTACCCATTTTTTCAACCGCGATTTTGTGATTACTTTCTCTGAGTGAACATTCTAGTAAGTTGAAAATCTGTTAGTCCCGTAAGGGAAATCAACTATTGAGGTCGCGATTTTAGAAATTTTTCTTCAAATGTACATCGATCCTACCTAGTAAAGCACGAAAATGAGGTCCGTTTGAATATATATATTTATAAATTTGTCTTTTACCACTCTAGCGGTCGCAATTATTGTTTAATCGTTACCAAACTCGATATTTAGCCGTTTTATGTGAAAGCAAAGATCAAGTTTGTTAACGGCTGAAATCAGACCAGGAGGAGGGAGGGGGTGGGGGTTTACAGTGGGAGAATTTTGAAAATTCAAATATCCGTTACTATACGTCGTATAGAAAAAATGTATAGATTCAATCTTATAGCAAATTAAATGTGCTATAAATATTGATATATCCATTTATTCTCTATCTTGAATATTAACCGAGATATTTTCATTTTTCACTTCTTCTCATGCTACATCAACAATACTCGGTTATGTAATAATTCACATCATTCTAAGTTTAAATACCACAAATTGTTTTCAAGTGACATTTATTATACGAGATACATGCAAATATGTACGGGTGATCCCCTCCCCTTCTTAAATTTTTGGAGTACATACATTTGATTGATTGAGATCAAATTTTCCGATTCATTATAAATTACAGTACTAGATATAGTAAAAAGTTTTCAATCAAATTAATACTTTAAATTTCCGATATATTACAGCAATTGTTTTCTTATGGTAAGGTTGGCAGAACTTTTTGTTTACAGTTCAGATGCTTTCCAACGGGAGGTTTTTTATTATCGTTTTATTTAATCACTTAATATTCATGGTGGTGCTATGATACCGGTATGTAGATTTATCTATTTGTAAACTTCACGCGGGAAATCTGCTTAGTTTACGCAGCCCCTGCGTGACGGACTTTTTATTTTTTTTACACATCGCCTGCGTGACTGATTATTTCGAAGGACGTAAATTACTCAATTTCATTTTTTTTTTAAATCTAACAGTCTATCGTTTTTGTTTTTTTTTTGGCAGATTGGTTTTATAAAATAAACCCAGAGCAATCGGGAAAAAAAATTATCGATTTAATTTTATGTTTAGAAAATCCCGCAGAAGCCTATGTTGACGGAATTGGAAGCAGGCTATAGATAAGAAACGGTTGGTAGTAGACTTAAGCCCCAGACGTGGGTAACGAGTCTCGCTAGCTAACTGGGGTATTGGGTATTGTGGCTCCCAGTTTACCCCCACTACGTGACCCATTCCCACACTGGCTCTATATCACATTTTCAATTTATCCTCCTTCCCTTCCAGAATATAAGGTATCCACGGTCCAAGGCCTAAACTATTTTCACTAAAGGAAATACAGCCTTTATTAACTTGCTTTCAATAAAGGGGCCAGCTAATAAAATATATATGAGTAAGGTATATTCTATTCATAATCAAGGGTGTTTTCACTCCCTCATTTCGACGTGTAAATTTTGTATAGTCGTTAAAATTAAATCATCACCCATACTAAAAAGTCCGAATATTGTAAATATTTGTTAAACAAGACATTGTGTTAAAAGCAAATCGTTGTTAAATGTAACGAAGTGTTCAAAGTATCTATAATTCTTCTTATTATTATTATTGTTTTTTTTTTATTTGAGATGCCGCTACAATGGCGACTCATCTTTTAACATGTTTGAATAAAATTTTAGAAAATTAAATAAATATTCAAATTTTTACAAAGCTAAATTTTACAAATGTACAAAATAAATAGCACTATGCCGCTACAATGGCGGTTCATCTTTAAACATGTTAGAATATTATTTTACAAAATTAAATAAATATTAAAAGTTTTACAAATGTACAAAATAATTAGAATGGACAAAACTAAATATAAATAGATAGTTTATTTACAACATGAGGGAAAAACAAAATAAAAATAAAACAAAACAAAAAAAACTAAAAGAAAAACTATAAATCGTTAAACTGGAAGGAGACAAAACTTATATTCTACGTACAGTGCTTGATATATATAAATTTCATAATGGTAAATAATAGCTTTTATATTTCATCAAATACTCCATTACTTCTTAAATACTTAAATACATCATCTATAAATTGGCAACTGTCGGTTAGTAGTTCGCATACAATTGTGGGCCATGGGTACGTTTTTACTTGTGTGCAGTTAGTATGTGCTTTACTGTCATAATTCTTCTGATAAGCTCTCCATTAACAAGTCTTATTTCCAGTCTTCGGGTTGAAACTATAGTAATGTTGTTCATCCCACTGAACCCCAATGAAGAAAATATTATTCCATGATATTAGTTTGTGCACGGTGCAATAAATTGTATCGTATTTCTTCTTTTTCACTTTAAAAATGTTTAGTTCTTAGTCTAAATTGGACATGGCTACTTTTGCAATGCATTAATGACTTCAAAGTACTACTACCATAAAAGACACAACCATAAACTTTAAAAGAAAGATTCCTGAAGTTAAAAGGGTTAACTACTGTCACTAATGGGGGCGGGTTATCTACAGGTTACCAATCTTTTCTAGCCAAGGCGGGACTAAGGATTTTATTTAACAAATTACTCACTAAATAAATTCCTATTGCCCAGGAGGGAATCGAACTCCCCACTCTAGGTTTACTATGTGAAATTAAAACCAATGCTTTAACTATCATGGCAAACCTGAACCTCTTCTAATATGTATTCACCAGCGAATTATAATATTCAAGTATATAGAATAATTTCGACAATAAAAATAAACTAAAACACATACAAACAGATAATTCATTGTAATTATAATTAAAAAATCTGTTGTGAGCACCATATTCATTACTTCCATGTACTTTTATTATAAAGAATGTTTTGATGCATTTCATTAAAATAAATTAAATTGAATTTAATATACGATATCACCGGTTCGGTACAAAACTAGACGGTACAGCCGACTCAAGTTAAAAATTTTAAGATTCTATGTACAGTCGTCACGCTGAAACTAGTCAAAATTGGTTCTCAGAAGGTCAAAACAGATAATTCCGTTACAATTTAAAGTCCGAAAATTCATTCCTTGTTCCATATAAAGAAGTAAAGGTATAAGGAAATAGTCATATTTTTCAGCGCCTTTCCTTGATTAAAAAAGGTAACTTAATCTTAGACTTTAAAAGTAGGATGTGAGGGCGAACCACGCTTTGTAGTGCTACGAAAAAATTTCCAATCATAAATTTCTTAGAAATATTTACTTTTTCTTATTATTTATTTATTTATTTATTCAGAAGCACCCGCAACTAGTGATTAGGCTCAAAGTTTAACAATGTTAAATAAAAAGAAAATTATAGAAAAATGGCCAAAAAAACTAAACTAACAAATAAAACCTTAAACACAATAAATAAACATAAGATACAAATAATAAAGACAACAAATAAACATTAGACTAGTAATGAAGACAACAATTTAAAATGGTTTTAATAAAATAATTATGTTATTCCTATAAACTAGATATATTATACTATTTAAATTTCTCACTAATTTTAAGTCAAAATCAAGATGTAGAGAAATTCCATTTTTTAAGTGATTTAGTATATTTTCTATATGTGGGCTTCTGTCTGTAATAAGTTCGTACATATTTCCTGTTTCCCACGCAGAGTATCGCTCTAACGTGGGAATTTATTTAATTGTTGTGTGCTCCATCCTTAGAATACTATACACATTTCAGTATTTATATTATAATATTTCTTATATAATAATTATAAACATTATAATACAATAAAATAAAAAAAGAAAAAAAAAGAAATGAAATAAAACATATGTAAACATTCTATATGTGTATATCAGTAGGTGCCTATTTACAAAATGGTGTCCAATTCTTTAATAAATGCATTAAATCCCTTGATGTATGTGAGAAACAGTTTCGGTTTGTCCGTCTTCCAAGTTCCGTTTTGTAAGGTAATGTACTTGATGAGTTTTGTTCTTGGCCTGTCAAGTAATGTACAGTCATATAAGAGGCAGTCTCATAAGAGGTCTGTTCAGTCTCATTGTCTCATTTACATGTATTTGTGTTTCTTAGTTTAAATTTGTACAAGTAATTTCGTACATGTTATGTGGAGTCTCAAAGTAGACAGTGTTCCTGCAGTTAGTCAGTATGTGTTTAGTGGTCCATGGCAAGTTCTGCAGAGGGGTTTTTCTGTTCCTGTCACAAGGTATGATGAGTGCGTTAAATGTGAGTGTCCTATCCTAAGTCTCGATAGGACAACATCCCTTTACAAGGCTTTATTTCTTGCAGATTCTTTACTATTACTTAAAGGACACCGAATGAAAGATTTCTTAACATAATTCTTAAGCTGTCAAATCAGCATAGAAAAAAAATTAAGTGTAGACACCAAAAAAAAAAAAAAAGATTTTCCTGCAATTGATTATTGAAAGAAAGCTAATAAAATATCCCAAAACATTTTTTTTCAGAATACAGAAAGGAATTTTTGAAGCTGGACATTTGTCCTCCATAAAAATCTATATGATAGGCCTTCTTCCTGTGCTATTGAAGAAAATAATTTAATTTTAAAAATATAAAAGCGTGAAATGAATGACTAGAGCTAGGATATTCAAGGATAATTTATACTGTAAGAATTCTTTAAATTTAATTTGTGTGAATTTTCTCTCAGGAAAGTGGGAGGAGGAAAGTGATCTTTTAAACTAGTGAAATAGCATTATCAGATTTGGACGTGCAAAAAAAATAAAAGTAGAACTCCTCTTTAGAAGTAAGAAGCTTAGCGTGCTAAGGAGTTTATCTTGAAACAAATTAAGGTGGCCATAATCAATTGGGAGTTTCCGGCTAGTTAAAGAGAGAAGGGTGTTAAATTGACGGAGAAAATTAAATATTCTGGGGGCTAGATAATCTTAGTCAGTGCTAATCTCTGCATCTGTTCATTAGTACAAATCCATTACGGGGCGGTTAATCGAGCACTGGGGAGGCATCCATCATGGCTCTGATCCTATCGCTGGCCACTTCACTCCAACGGCCATCGATCAGCTGTTCTCAATTGGACAGTTAATGCTATCTAATAAAATAATGAACTCACCCTCCCCCCGTTTAGCAGATTTTTCTCAAGTGAAATCAGCTGTTGAGGTTGTACTCATGACGCCATTTTCAAAAAAAAAAAGTCTTCAAATGTCTTTCGTTCATACCTAGAAGATGACGAAAATAAGGTCCGTTTAAAATTATATATATATATATATATATATATATATATATATATTAGTGCTCTAGCGGTCGTAATGCTTGTTTTATCGTTACCAAACTTGATATATAATCGTTTTGTGTAAAAAATAAAAAGATCAAGTTCATTAACGGCTGAAATCGGACCAGGGCGAAGGGTGGTGTTTAGAGGGTAAAAGTTTCAAAATTCGAAATATCTCCGTTATTATGAGTCTGATCGAAAAATTGTACATAATAAATCTTATTGAAAATGCAATGTTCTATATACTCTAACTTCAATATTTACTGAGATATTTGTATTTTTTAGTTTTCGGCTTTCAGTAAACCCCCATCTTCTACTCATGGCACTTAAACAATACTCTGTTATAAAAAAAAAAACAGATTATTGAAAGCTTAAATACCAAATATTGTTTTCAAAAGGCCTTTATTAAACGAGATACATGCAAATATATTCTGGTGACCCCCCCCCCCTGTCTCAAGTTCTTGGGACTACTAGAATTTGATTGATTGAGATAAACATTATTCTGTTTCATTATAATTTACAGTACTAGATATAGTTAATAGTTTACAATAAAATTAATATGTTATATTCTGATATATTTCAGTAATGGTTTTTCTTTCGGTTAAGAGGTTGGCAGACCTATTTGAATATATTTCAGACGCCTCCCGCCTGAAGGGAAAAGATTTCTTATTACCGTTTGTATTTATTCACTTAGTATTCACGGTGGTGTTGTGTTAACTAGTTAGTAGATTTATTAATTATTAAACTTCACGAGGAAAATCTAATTAGTTTACACAGACCCTGCGTGACGAACTTTTTATTGTATTAAAACTCAACGTATTTCTTCAAGAGATTTTTTTTTTTTTTTTTTTAAAAAAAGGAAGAAAGTAAATTTACTATTTATTGCTCATAACTCAGTGATGTTTGCAGAAAAGGGCACAAACAATGCCGTTATTAATCCGACTGGATTTCCTAAAACCTTGCTTACCCTTTATTAACTAGATTCAACTGAGCAACCCTAATACAAAAAGTTCCTCACGCAGGGGGTACGTTAACTAAGCAGATTTCCCACGTATTTACCTCAAAAGGTAAAAGCTTAATGAGAACAAAGTTAGGTATTTAGGCTTCAAATAGAGCGCTTCATAATATGACACCTTATCGTTATTATGAAATAAGTCGGAACTAGAAAATGCAAATATCTGGGTTAATAATCAAGATAGTGAAACGTCCGTAACCACATTTATAGAACATTGCATTTGAAATAAGATTGGTTCTAACAATTTTTGGATCCTTCGCATAATGATGGAGATATTATGATTTTTCAAAATTTCCCTCACCTAACCCACCTCACCTCTCCCTAGTCGGATTTCAGCCATTAAGGAAATTAATCTTTCTTTTTATAAAAAACGAATAAATATAAAGTTCGGTAACGATCAAACACAAAATTGCGACAGCTAGAGCATTAAAAGACAAATATTAAACACAGTAAACACTGGGCGGTAATAAGTTTTAATCAGCTGTGCTACCAACGTCCTCTACATCAAATATATTTACTTTTTCATATTATTTGAACTGTATAAAAGTTGTTAGGTTCTGTATAAATCCTTAAATTAAATAAGTTTATTTATAAAATGTTAAAAAATGGTGGTAGATGCATCTTTTTAAGTATAACGTATACATTCAGCACCATAAATGTGAGAACTAGGTATTTTCAATGAAAACATTTTTTTATTGTTGACCTCTGTTAATAAGCACTTTCTGACGGACCGCAGAAACTATTTCGAGGCTGCCAATAACATTTACTAACTTCTTAAAAACTAAAACCAACTCGCTGAGAGCAATGAGAGCAATTTTAAAAAAATAATATTTATTTCTCCCCCCCCCTCCTTTAGCCGATATCTCTTAAGCGATTTCAGCTATTGAGGTCGTGCAAAATTCCCACGAATTCCCATCGATCCTATCTAGGACACGAAAATGAGGGTTATTCAAAATAATATATGTATATATATATGTGTGTGTGTGTGTGTCACAATGTTTTTTTATCGGTACCAAATTCGACATTTAAAGTTTCGATCAAGGTCGTGAACTGCAGAAATTGGCCTAGTTGGATGGGGGATTTCGGGAGGAGCAATTTTGAAAATTCCAAATATCTCCGTAATTATACACCTTATTGAAATATTGTATAGAACCAATATTATTGCAAATTTAATGTTCTATAAATCCTGTCATATATACGTTTTCTCTACGTCCAATATTAAACCCCCACCTTTATGACACATTGAAAATGAAACATGATATCATGAAACGTATTCTCTCTTTATTCCAAGCACAAATACCGAATATTTTTTCCGGCTGACCTTAATTATTATTAGAGATACGTATGCAAATAATTATTGTGATAAGTCATCAGTTAACATTTTATTGATACCCACTTCTTCTCATGGAGTATTTTTTTTTTTTTTTTTTGGAATTAGAGAATATACGGGTATGCTGTGATGAGGTCAGTACTGTGTCATTCCAACATGCTGTATATCTGCTTAGTTTGCGATCTTTTATTTTTTTCATTTGTCTTTTCAAAGAAGAGTTAAGCTAAACCTTCGCGTATTTTGTAAGTTTTAACTAAGAATGTCTAATACGGTTCATTTTGACATAATGCATCTTTGTTATTGCAGCAAAGTTTTAGTTATTCAGAAATGTATGGTATCTTTAAACCCAATTCCAAAAACCCAATACTCCACACTTAATCGGATTCTGAAAGCGGCTCACATATTCTAATATGGCCTACATGTTAACCAACCCACGCGACTTTGAAAATTGAATTTTTGAATTAGCGTAAATTAGTGTCCATAGAAACACTCAATCAATAATTAATTACAAGGGATTCTCTGGGCAGAGATAATTAAATCGAGCAGTCGCATTTATCCTACCACGGCCATTGGCTGATTGAATATGCGACACAGCTCAATTTGTATCCTTCGTTGAATTATCCTTAATTTGTAATTTAAATTTTAGCTCGGGTTCTGTAATGTGAAATATGTTTAAAAATGGAGTTATCGATTCTAATTTTGCATGTAGGACACGTTATTAATCCAGTAGGACAAGAGCTCTAGAACTTTCATTAGATCTTCCATATGTGATGGCACGTGGAATAAAGTTATTCATTCATGTTTGCAATTTCAAATCCTTTGAATGATTTCAGAGGAGTTTCTTTTTTTCCATCTAATTATTGTGCTTCGTTCAGTAATTGGTTTTAATAAACTTAAGGAAATACTGGATAGTTCCCTTAAAAAAGTTAACTTACTAAATAATACGCTGTAAGCCCTTCTTAACTAGGGTTGCAGAAAATTCCTTGTGCCCAGCAACCTAGCCAATTGAAATTCCTTGAGTACAACAAGGCCATCCAACCAGCCTCTCTCCCTCATTCCACTCTTCATATGAAATACTAGTCTATATACAATTATAACTAATTTGGTCTTTGCACTAAATAAGTTACACAGCCCAGTTCATTTATCTGGTTCACAGACTGAACCCACATTATAGTATTCGAACAACTCATAATTCATTTACTGGGCTCAGGATAGTCATGTGAGTTAAAGCGTTGAACATAATCTCACATGATAAATCTAAACTGACGAGTCCGATTCCCGCCTGGACAATAGGAATTAATTTACTCATTAAATAAAATCCTTAGTCCTACCCTGTCTTGAAACGGGTGGTAACCTGTAGATAACCAGTCCAAATTGGCCATAGTTGCAAAAATGTGAACCTAATAAATAATATTTTTCTGTAATCGTTGAATAATGGTAACATTACTAAACTGAAATGAGTGAAGAAAGTGAACCATTTTGCAATAGAGTGAAGAAAGTGAATTGCCTTCTTAGTTAGTAATAAGTATAAATTAAAAAATAATTTGAAGTTGGAAATTAAATGCTTCTTAACATTGTAAGAATTTATTTTAAAAAATAAATTGAAATGTGAATGAATTATTGGTGGAAATAATCAATATATTTTAAAATTTAAATATAATAATCATTACCTTCCTAGATTATAACCTGCACTTGTTTATAACTGCACTACTTCACAATCATCACTAGTTGTTTTATAACTATGCTTATAACCATTCACAACCATGCTTATAACCTACCAACAACATACCATAATCTTCACAACATCCTAATTTTGTTCATATTCTGGTTAGATCTGATCATGTATTACACGATTACAAAAAAAATTTAATATTACACTCGTGACGAAAGTAGAATTTACAACTCTCGTGAAATTACCACACTCGCTTCGCTCATGTGGGTATACGTTTCACTCGAGTTGTAAAATGATCTACTTTCGTCACTTGTATAATAAATAACTATTTTCAGCTATTAGAAAAATCTGGAACCCGGAATTTTAGCAGACGAAAATATTTCTCAAATGTCCATCGATCCTACGTCGAAGATGACGAAAACGTGGTTTGCGTTTTATTTAAAGCTAAATATTAAGTTAATTAACACCTGTAATCAACCGAGGGGAGTGATTTTTTCTTACAAATGACAAATATATGGTGAGGGGCGCGGGTTCGCCATGTGAGTTAAGGCGTAGGTTTTAATCTCATATGGTAAAACTAGAGTGGCGAGTTCGATTCTCGCTTGGGCAAAGGAAATTATTTAGTGACGGAATTCATTAAATAACATCCTAAGTCCCACTCTGGCTAGAAAAGGGTGGTAACCTGTAGATAACCCGTCCCTATTAGCCTGAGTTGCAAAAAGTGGAGGTTAATAAATAATAATAAAAAATATATAGTGAGGTGAGATCACTGTGTCGTACCCGCACGTGGGAAATATGCTAACTTTACGCAGCCGTTGTAGACTTTTATATTCTTAGGAATCTCACTACGGAAGAGAGAAAGAAAGGAAGTTTTATATGTTCCGAATATTAAGCAATTAATTTTTGGTAGGCTGAGCACTTCAGAGTTTTCTACCAATGTTCGGCAGAAATGGATTGCGACGAAGATACTCACAGAACGTAAAGAGAGGCTAGCGGCTGTAGTTAAAAGTCTTAAACGTTCATGGGGAGTTGTACGAAGACATTTTAAAAGCTTCCCAAACCCGCTGCTTTTAGCAGATTTCCCTTCAGGAAAATTAATTAGCTATTAAGGCCTTACTCATGACTCGACTTTCGAATAATTTCCTCAAATGTCCATCGATACTACTCAGAAAATGAGGTCCATACAAAATTATATGTAGTTATATTTGTTATTATGTGTCGGATCAAAACATTTAATAGAACCAGTCTCATTGCTAATTAAATGTTCTATAACTGATAATTTATATGTTTTTTTCACTTCTTTTATTATTAACTGAGCTATTTGTATTATTTAGTATTTACCCTGCTGTCTTGTTAAAATGTTGATTCTCTAAACTTTTTGCCTCTACATTTA
This sequence comes from Riptortus pedestris, assembly GCA_019009955.1. NCBI lineage: Eukaryota > Metazoa > Arthropoda > Insecta > Hemiptera > Alydidae > Riptortus > Riptortus pedestris. The sequence continues at coordinate 65,933,084 of CM032228.1, forward strand.
TTCGTAACTCATATATTAAGAGATTTATTTGTATTGTTTCATCGTTCTGTAAGCACCTAATTTTACTCCTCGAATTTTTACATAGAACTAGACGACATATAGTGAAAAGAGATTAGAAGAGTGTTATACCAGCAAGTGGGTTTAGCTTTTACGCAGCTCCTTCCACGGACTTTTTAACCAGTTTGGCCAAGAGAGTTTTGAAACAATTCATTTTAATTTATTTCATTAATTTGGCCTTAATCAAACGTCAAGAAATTGGCATGAAACTGTCGTACAACTGATGTGATGGAGACAGTCAGAGGCCACGAGAGAAGAGGACCTGATGTTAATCGGTTTGTTGGTTTATTTACTATCGTGCCGTTTGTCCAAGGGTGCGTGCTCACGCGACGGACAGCTGGTAATGGACGCCTGTAATAATGTCTGCTCGATAATGCCACAGATACAACACGCCAGGGTCGAAGGGGGAGGGGGGTCACAAGATGACACAAATTAAATAAATCAGGAAACAAAGGCTGTAATATTTCCTTTAAAAATAAATTTGTAATGATTATACAGCCAACATTAATTCTTTTTTAGCAGATTTCCCTTAAGGGAAATCAGCTATTGAGGACGTACTCATGACGCGAGTTTTGAAAAATTCCTCAAATGTTCATCGATCCTACCCAGGAGATGACGAAAATGAGGTCCGTTCAAAATTATATATCTATCTATATATATATATATATATATATATATATATATATATATATATATATATATATATATATATATTTGTCTGTTAACGCTCTAGCGGTCGCAATTTTTGATTGATCGTTACCAAACTTCATATTTAAGCGTTTTATGTAAAAAGAAAGATCAATTTCGTTAATGACTGAAATCGGACAATTGGGAGGGGGGGTTTAGAGGTTTTGTTTTTGAAAATTCAAAATATCTCCGTTATTATGCGTCGGATCAAAAAAGTGTATAATATTAATCTTATTGAAAATTAAATTTACTATAAATATTGTTCTATACATTTATTCTCTATCTTGAATATTAACCCAGATTGTTTGCATTAGTATTGTGTAGCGGCAGGAGTCGGCTATGTTCGGCACTATCAGCCAAGAGCTAGTGCGGCCGTTTCCGTAACTATTCGTCCCTCGTGAATAGGTCTAGAAATACCTTACTACTACTGTTGTTATTAGGTAGATTTCTCTATTGTAAAACTTCACTTGGGAAATCTGCTTAGTTTACGCAGCCCCTGCGTGACGGACTTTTTTTTTCTTTTTTCATCCAAATAAACAAAACAAATACTAAAAAATAAATAATACAAATAAAACCCATTTAGTTTTTTCTTTCGTAAAGGAAGGAGTTTTCTGGTTTTTAAATGCCATGCCTAAGTTGTCAACTTATTTATCATAACAATAAGAAGTACTTACTAATTCTCGCAAAATATATTTACTATATAACATCAACAGTTAAAAATTTAATAAACTCTGTAAAATTTCGTGTAATAACTTCTGTAACTCTCCCTCTGTATTTTGTGTAATTCCTCTGTAACTTTGTGTAATTTAAATATGAAGGAGAACAATTATCATAGAATGCTTCATTGCCTTACTTACTCCCGTTTCAGAGAACAGTATTTACCTTCCATCAATCAACCAGCTGATAATTCACAACTTCATAATATTCTAAATAGTGCTACTAGAGAAGTACATATTAAATATTCATGTAAGAAATAAATAATATATATATATATATATATATATATATATATATATAACATAAAGAATCAAGTTGTTTTTAATTAGTATCTGGTGCCACTGATTTCCTAAAGATTAGAACCAAACATTCATATATTCATGAGGATACATATATACCGATAATCTTGGTCAAAGATTTTTTATCCATGAATTAAAAATAATTTAATTATCTATGACCTGTACTTACCAAACTATAATTCTTATGAAGAAAAAAAAAACTAGATTTCTTTTTTTAAAAAAATAAATAATAAATGATCACAAAAGAAAACACAAATGCATTTTCGAGAGGAAGAAGGGATTTATTTATAATTTACAGAAATATCCCATTTTTTGAAGTGAATAAAATACTACAATGGTCGAGGATTCTTTTACAGGGATTTTTCTGAAATAGATGTGCTGGACAGTGGTAGGTAAACACATGAGATAAAGAGAGTTGTGTTTGTCACTTTGCGGTTTCTCGGGAAGAAGTGCATTAGGGAAAGAGACATGAACAAACTGTAATTAAGGGAGAAAAGAGTTGACTATAGATAGATAGATAAATGAGTGTTTTTTTTTCTAAATCATTTATTGAAATTTAATTATTAAATTACATTTAAAGTCTAATTGTTGGGAAAAAGAGAAAAGAAACGACGAAGTATTTTCCTTTGAGAAGTTCAACTTAATTTATCAGCTATTAAAAAATTGTATTAAGTATTTGTAACCGTTTTAAGTATTTAAATTTCATATTACCGCCCCCTGCATTGATATATTACAATTTGGTTGGAAGAGTTTTTATGAATTTCCATAAAGATTATTCTACATAGATAAACTATTTATAAGAAGTAGCAGTTCACTACAATAAGCGAATGATCACATTAAACCCAAATTATATCCATCCTGAAAAGTGATTATATTGCAAAATTCCAAGTTTTAATTATCAAATATTAACAACTTATTGTTGCCAGTGGGCTTCGTGAAAATAAAGAAGTTCTAAAATTTGGTTAAAAAGTCAAGTGTCTGTACTGACCAGAGTGGCCACGTATTGAAGGATGAAGAAACTTGACAGATGCTCACTGTTAATAGAATTTCTGAAGTTTTTTTTTATTTTTTTTATACTTATCCTGTTTACTTTATATAAAGTAAGTTTTGGGTTTACTTATGGTGTTTCAGATTATTACAGTCGAAAATTAAATTGATTCTCGAAATTTATTGAAATGACAGTTCATACAAGCTTAACTGTGAGGAATTATGCAGCATTTGCAATCTGTATGAAGAGGAAACACTCCACCACTTCTTCTTCCGCTGCCCTATGTATAGCCACATGAGAAATGCATCTCCAAACATATTAACTCTACCGATTCACCATATATCAAGCAACTGTTCACAATAGAAGACAAACGATAGGTATCGTATGATACTATAAACTTGTTATTAATGCGCTTAAAGTACGAGCTTTCATAATGTTTGATTGATTTATCACTTCCTACAGAAGTAGTAAATATTTCATTTATTATTATTTATATATTTTATTTATCTTTATTTTTTTCTCCTTAAATTTTTATTTCAATAAATTATCTTTAATATAAACAGATTAATGAAATTCCATGATCTTGTTTATTTTTCTTTCTTCCTATTTCTTTATTTTTATTTTTGTCTCTATTAATTTAAGATTACTTATGTATCAAATTTGAAGATCACCCAATGTTGAGTAAGCTATTTTAACTATAATGTAATTCATCGTTTATTAATATACTAATTATTGCCAAATTATTTATTATATAAATCACCAATATTATTGTATTACTTTAGAGAAGTTTGTACCTACCTATGTGTCTTAACATTTATTTTTTTTCTTTGGAAAAATTCGGACCCCCTGTAAAAAGTTTATACTTAAATACAGAATTTTTATCTATCTATCTATCAGTTGGAAATTAAATTCCATATTAAAAGGAAGCGCACTAAAGAAAGTTCACCGATTTCCTTCATCACGTCGGACATTACCAAGATTGAGGGCTCCGAAATTCGTTCTGTTGAAGATTACTCAGTTCTTTTGCATTGAACGCGTCAAACCCGAGGTTGTTTGTTTGATTTTCTTTGAACTTGTTTTGGATTTTATCTCTATGGGCCGTACAATGTAATAGTATTTTGCCAATTTGTTGGTGCACTTTTAAGAATCAACTTTTCTTGAAATAGGGGCAGACAGTGCCGCTTGAGAAATTGGCAATATGTCAGAGCTAATGGTGGTTGTTAGCAGAATGAGGGTGGTCTCGGTCTGGCGGTCGCTGCAACTGACAGAGGGATGTCTTCCTGTGGTCTGTCTCCCTCCACAGCTCCTATCAGATCTCTCTCTCTCTCTCTCTCTCTCTCTCTCTCTCTCTCTCTCTCTCTTTCTCACTCTCTCTCCCTCACTCTGTCTCTTTCCCTCCACCTCTCTACCCCAAAAGCCCTCTCTCTCTCACTCTATTAGAGCTATATCCAACCCTAGCCAATCTCTATTAGCTTGGGCCCTCTCATACCTGGACCTCAAATTGTCCATCTGTTCCCCGAGCCTAGGGCTCAATTGATTCCCTCCAGACTCAATATGGGCCACTTAGGCAATCAAATAACCGAAGATCATGCTGTGCTATCTCGTATCACATCTCCAAATGACGCGGCTCACATAGCTAAATGAATCTTTTCGACTCGAATAATGATTCTGAAAATGATAAAAGATGACTCTGTATAAGTTAGAAGGCTCAAATAACGACAGATATGTGAAATTAATTATTATTAACTGAAATGCTATAAAATGTACACTGTATTTACAAAAGAAGAAATAGACAGTTCCGCCTTCGCCAAACACGCCATCACAAACATCCACATCTTTGATTTCGACAACACTTCCATATTAGACAAACAAGAGTTAACCTAAACCTTCGCGTATTTTGTAATTTTTAACTAAGAATGTATAATACGGTTCATTTTGACATAATACATCTTTGTTATTGTAGCAAAGCTTTATTTATTCAGAAATGTATGGAATCTCTAAACCCAATTCCAAATACCCAATACTCCACACTTAATCGGATTCGGAATGCGGCTCACATATTCTAATATGGCCTACGTGTTAACCAACCCACGCGACTTTGAAAATTCCATATTAAACACTTCCATATTACACAAACAAAAAAATCACCATAGGCGCCATAGACCCCAATAGTATAAATTACAAAACATACAAACAAAATATGTCTCCCACATATGCACACATCTTTAAAATATTGCAGGCTCAATGACCTTCTTTCCTTCAGGTTTCCCTAAACTCTTTCCACCCCTACCTGCTCTTGTCCTTCCTCATTCGAGATATAACTTTCACTGAGTGCGTTAGGTATTTTCTGGTCCCTGCTCCTCTTCTACTACAATTGGTATGTACCATATCTAATTTTTTAATTTCTTATTATAGTTTTTACTTCCAAACCCCCACTTTTCTGTTATTGGTACATGTTAAAATTAAATTTCTTTTTTTCTTTTTTTTTTTTTTTTTTTTTTTTTTTTACATTTATGACATAATGTTCTGTTTCAATATTTTTCACATTGTTCTTACACTTGTTATTTTTCGTTCATTGTAGGCTCAGAAGAAGTTAACCAATGGTGTCCGAAACTGTCAGCATAAAATATAAAAATCTCCTCTATCTGAAGGATTGAGAATTTATAGCCAATACCCAACCAATCTTTACTAACAATCATTTTTTTTTAGTTAAGACAATATGAAAATTCTGACCTGAAGTAAAAGTCCTCAGAGGAGAATATGACTTGTTATTGATTGGAATCTGACCAATCCGTTCTCGTATAAGAAAACTCGATAGAGGCCTCCTTGTACTCCATCTTGGGGAGGTGCGTACATAGCGTATTATTGGTGGAATTGGGATTGATTAACCGGAATATCAGTTATTCTATAAACTACAAAAAGATGCTGTTCCGCGCCTGACCTGAACCGATTGTCAACCAATGGTATGTGAATAGAAAAGGATCAGCACACACTGTCAGATGTTGTAATTGGCTTTATTTGGGACCTTCGTCCAAATATAGGAGCTGGCACGTTCCCAAAGCAGACGGTCGGGGGGGGGGTGTTAATGTTCGTTTTCGCCACATGGTTTCGGCTTTCATAATTTGATAGAGTGAGGATGGGTGATTCTAATGATTCAACGGGAAAGACCAAGCCTATACTCAAAAGCAATTAGGTTTAGGAAGCTCTAAGAATTCAATGATAATGGAGAAAGGCTTATTGCATCCGAGATAAGTTTGCTATCCATCCAATAGAATTTTAACATCGTACAGAGGAATTTTCTCAAAGGCTCTCTTAAAGGGTTTCCTTCTAATCATTTTCCTTTTACTCTATAGAAGCTTGAACATTATCAAGGTTGCTATATTTTCCTTTAACACGCAACTTCCACATTTTCGATTTTTGAAATGACCATCTATATGGACTTAATTATCGAGAACTTGCCAACCACACTCTCTCTGTATACTTGAACGAATGATTATATATTTTTTGAGGGTCATTTAATATTCATAATTACCACTATATAGAATTTATAAGAGTGCAGTTCTAATTCAGACATCTTGGAAGTTTCTCCATTATGACCCATTACACCACTAATCAAAGCGCTTTAATCACATGTAAACATTGGCACACAACTATGTATATACTTCGGCTAGTATTGCAGACCCAGAGATCATTAGCTGCCATCGAGGGAACTCGGGATAAGAGGTTTTCCGTCTCGACATACTATGCCAAATTACCAAGGAAAATCTGGAATGATAACCTTGAATAGAAACCAAACAGAATCTGGTGAGTTGTTTGGGTCATAATAATCTGGGGACAGAGGCCAGTTCACCATCCGATGACAACTTCTCGGTGGACGGGAGTCTCAGTCAAATACATTAATCACGTCGCAGACCTGTTAACCCAGTCGCTAAGCGACACTCTAATCCACAAGCGCCGAGGCACTAACACGCTATGGTGGCATATGAAATATAACAGAATGGCGGCCAGAATATAATTTTGTTAATATATCAGTGATTTCGGGGCATTTTTTGAAATAATTCCCTTTACCACTCCGATCGAGGCTAGAGGGTATTGCAAGAGTTTTTATGTAGTGAGAGATCAACTTCAAGTACAACCTCCGTTATCCAAGGAGGATCTGGAATGAGTTGTCTCCAATAGACTGACGGGTCCCGTTGCATCCATAAGGTCTGTCAGCCTGCTTATGGACGGGATCTATGAGAGTCATAATAGTTAATCATCCCGAGGGGCTGTCAGACGTATATATTGTTTCGATTCCCACTGATGTGTGTGCGAACTCATGAACTAATGTTCTACCTTGGCGGGCCTTAACTCGCACGGCTACCAGTGGCTATATGTATGGATTAAGATCAAGTTTAAGAAAGTGTAAAGAGAGAAATGTTAGTCTAATTCTTCAGGAGAAATTATTTTTCACACCTTCAGCCGTATTCTATCTAATATTCTTGTGGAAACATTTTAAAACAATTTTCATTCACAGTTTTTTTTTTTTTAATTTTAATAAAAAACACTGCGTGCTCGCTAAAAAAACATTTAAAAGACCATATATAAATGAAGAACAAGGGCCACTCCCTCTACAATATTTGCACAGCTGCGCGTAGGCCTCTTAGTAAAAAAGTAATTTTGAGAGCTCATATATAATTTACAAAATCTGAAAATGCTTATTTTCATATTATATTGAGTAAGATACAACTTATTACAAGACAACTATTAACATGTAAACGTTCAAAATATATGAGCATTTAGTTTAGAACATTATTAACAACAAATACATTTAAAAAACTACCCCCACACACACACACACACACACATGAATGTATCCATGGATTGAAAAAAAAACGACAATAGTTATAATAATAATGACTAATGTTTGTATTCTTTCTATTGGATTTTTTTTCAATGAAATTATATAGTTAACGATGAAAAAAGTTAAACCGCATCAAATTAGGGAGTAAAATAAAGTTTTAAAGGGTTCTTTTAAAATATATATTGATAAAATGGGAGAATAGAACTGAAAAGGTTAAAGAACGAAGAAAAAGCAGGCGAGGGAGAGGAAAGTAAAGAGAGAGCCCTTTGGGAGTTTGAGATGCCAGTTGGAATAAATCGGAACTTGTTTTAAAGGAGTTGTTCTTGTTGGCGAGTTATCAGGTTTGGGACCAACGAAGGGGTTTGTGTTTGGATAAGTGGTAAGTTTTGTTTTGGGGTTGTCTGGAGCAAGTTAGGCCTTCCGATACCCCAATCCGAACCACTGGAATACCGCAAACAATGGGCTAATTGAACATAATTCCTGCTTCCTTCCCTCTCTCTGGCCCCGTCATTAACTGTAAATATACCCAGTGGGCAAGGTGGGCATTTCAAGCTGTTCACCATTCGTCCCGGACGCTGATAACACAGGCTTGATTAAACTAAAGTCTGTCACGCAGGGGCTGCGTAAACTAAGCAGATTTCTCAAATATAGCACACTTGACATTTCATCTCACCACATAGTCTCTCTATATATATGTAAAAAACTGATAAGTATAAGGCGGGTGGGGTTACGCGCTTAATTCTTGATTTGCGAAAAAACGCGTAGAGCATCAATTGTAGAAAGTTAATATTTTAGCAAGATTGTTTCTATAACGTTTTCCGATCGACTCATAGTAACTCAGATATATTTAATTTTGGAATATCCACTCTTCCCGGCCCGATTTGAGCCTCCAATTAATATGATTATTATTATTATTATTTATTAAGGTCCACTTTTTGCAACTATGGCTAATCGGGAAGGGTTTTCTACAGGTTACCACTCTTTTCTAGCCAGGGTAGGACTAAGGATTTTATTTAAAGAGTTCCTCACTAAATAAATTCCTACTTGCCCAGGCAAGAATCGAACTCGCCACTCTAGGATTACCATATAAGATTATGACCTACGCCTTAACTCACAAGGCTAACCTGAGGCCCTAACTAATATGATCTTTAGTGTTGAATGAAATAGTTAAAAATGGAGAATGGCGTGAATATGTTTATATATATATTTCGAAAATCGCGCCATGAGTACAGCCTTAATAGCTGATTTCCCTTAAGTGAAAAAAGGTAATTTGTTTACAAACAATCACTTATCTTCTTGAACACATTTATTAATCCGCTCTATCACTTCTTTCAAAGCCTATCAAAAAATTGCACATCCTAAAATATCCCTAATAATAGTTAAGATTATTAAACGTGTTGAAGAATGGAGCTAAGTGTTTGTCTACAAAATGAACTTATGCAAATGAAGTCGTGTAGCACCAACATCATTAGCAAAAAGTCCTTCACGCAGGAGTTCCTTAAACTTAGCAGATTTCCCATACGCTTGTACGACACGCTAATGATCTCACCTCACAATGTATTCTTAAATTCTACATTAAAATCCGCTGGGAAGTAGCGGGGCTTTACAAAAGGCGGATAACAATTAAGAACGAATAACTTGATTCACATTTCACTTACGAGATAGAGGAAAAGAATTGTAGCGTAGTTCGATAGTCTAAAAAGTTTGGCTCTATATAATTTTTTCTATCCTACTCCTAATAACGGAGATTTTTTATTTGAATTTTCGAAATTCCCCTTTAAAATTCACCTCCCAACGGCCTGTTTTCCGCTATTATCAAATATGTCCTCTAGTATTGAATTAAGCGGCTTAACCTTTGAACAACAAGGCTGTGACCCAGGAAAAATTTGACAAGTAGGTGTCATACATGCCACGTACCTGCCATATGCATATTTTCCATTTTATTCTGCTCAGAATCACTCTTCTTGTCTCAAAATAACATTTAGTGTGCTTGTGGGTACCCCCCCCCCGTCACCAATGAGAGCTTAAAATGGAATACTAAATAACTCCACTGTGTTAGTTTATGAAATATACCACTGTTTTGTTTGGAAGTTCCGCGCCAACCTTTCTACTTCTTCGTTAGTATATGCTACTATCAGCTCAAGCATATCATTACTAACGAATAAATTACAAATATCATCTACACGATCCAACTCCTCGGCTCTTCCTTTTGGGCCAGGAATGCGGGTTACTAGATTCTTGCTTGGAGTCCTGGAATATTTTCTAGACTATCTAGAAATGGTCTATCATCCCAGATTGTCTCCATATCTTTACCCAAAAGGAAATTTATATCGCCATCAACTTCCATATCATCAAAAGTTACCTGATCATCCTGACAACAAACATTATCCTCTTCATAGCTGTGATAGAACACCATCTTCTGAGTCACTAAAATTACTATCACTTTCTTCCATTTGTCTTAAAAGTTCATTTCTAATCTCGTTTTCAGTGATAAACAGCGAATTCAGTGTCATAGAAAGTATAAAAATGGAAGTTAAACAACAAGGCTGTGTCAAATACGACACCTACCGGCACAAACACTCCGAAAAATTATGAAAAATGGTGGAGGACAAAGCTTGACATGTAAGTTGACTACAGAATAGTAGGGTATTAGTCTTGCCCTGTTCGTTACAAGCGAATGTGTGTACAACTTTCGGTGTCACATATGACACAGCCTTGTCGTTCAAAGGTTAATATCAAGTATGGTTTGGATCAAATACAAATTTTCGAGTAAGAAACGTAAAATTTGAATTGATAACATCATCATAATCTGATTGCATGAATCACGTGTAATAAAGGTCCCTTTGACATATTTGGTATTTAATCTTAATAAAGGACGTTCCATGATATATTGCTGGCTTATTGTTAACCTGCTATGACTCAAGGATGAAAGTAAAAAATACAAATACCTTGGTTAATTTTCGAAGGAGAGAAATGGTGTACAGATCTGCATTTAGAAAACATTAAGTTTGCAATCTGATTCTTGGAAATATTTTGAATATGAAAAACTAGGAAACTCGTCATAGCTTCCAAAATATTGTTGTGAAATATGCATCCCCAGGTCTATTACGGGTTTTCGTTGATACTTTAAATGCAACGCACTCCTGGGTTAATCACGCATTTAAGAATTACAAAGAAAATGAGATCATTCCTGCAAAGATGCGCGTAGTTGGAACCAGGGTGGGCATCTAGAACCTTCAAGGTGCCCGGGTCTGCCCAATTAGCTAGCGAGTTGGGGCCTGCAATCTGTTAGAGCGGACGGCGGGCTGATATAAACTTGGCCAGCTCGGCCAGCGATTGGAGAAACTGAGAGGTGGACCAACTCAAATCGAAGTAGCAGTTAACCCTCCGTCGGGCGCACCTCTGGACGAAACAAAATCGGGCGCACACGGCTTGAGAGGCCGCCCACATATTTTAGCCCCCCCACTCCCCATCTAATTAATTTTAATTTAAAACGCTGGTAGGACAGAATTTGCTAGGATCTAAGGAAAGCAAATATGCTATTTAGTACGTAAAATAATAACTTTATTAAAATAGAATGAAGCTTAAACTAAAACAAGTAAAATTGATAAGGCGCATTCGGCCTGAGAGGCCAGAGTTAGACTAGCACTTATTTTTCAAGATATCGACGAACTTCTTTACAGAATAGCATTAATCTTAGTAAAAGAAACGATTGCAATAGATATATCTTGAAAAAAATCATCTTCGAAATTAAGGAGCAATTGGGCGCAGTCGGCCTCATAAGCCACCTAGAGACCAGTCGGTCTGGATGAAGGATGGCAATAGACTAAAGTAGGGGATTCTAAGCATGAACACAAATCAGGAAATTACTGGGAATGGCCCCTCACAGGAGAAACAGAATGAGGCGTGGTATCAAAAAGTATGTTTTCCTGGCCTCTCAGGCTAGCTGCGCCCGACGAAGGGGTCTGTATTCATATCTGTCGGTGCATAGCGTCGTCACTGGCTGTAGGTCGAGTACAGTTAGCAAGCGCTTTCGATGCAAAGGCACCATCTTCAAGCCGTCTAGAGCTGTACTGTGTCTTGCACCGACAGATACGACTACAGTTTCATCTATACTGGCGGTTCCAACACTTTACTTGAATTACCATAAAACAGTCCTTTCTAACAGCTGATCTGAAGTAATTATTGTATATTCATGAAACACTCCACCTTCCTCCTAATCCATGTGCATAACAGTACCCCCCCCCCTCCTTATATGCATACAAACACACCAATAAAATACATGCGAACAGTCACATTCGAATCGTACACATACAGACGGCCATACTCAATATATCTTCTTATTAATTATGTTGATGTAACATAGGCTCATTGTATAGTCTTCTTAATCATAGATTGACTTGTCATACCTTATTATTTAGACAGCCTCAACAATTTTTCTATTACGTTCATCTTTTTCATACCTCATAATTTCTAGCGTAGTGAGATTGAAAGAATGACCACTGCCCACCGCATGTATGCAAGGACTCTGGCATTGGAGTCATTTTTTAATACCGAAAGGTCATGTTGGTATAACCTCGCAGGAAAATACTGCCCATCCCTCCAGGCCAATCATTAGAGCTTTTTTTTGTACACCAAGCCCCAGCTTCTCGGATGTCATTTTTTAACTCAGAATTCCTTTGCATATTTTTCGTAGGGTGAAATTAATTTAGCCTCTATTTAATTTTTGAATAAGTGTTTAAAGTACATATATCTTGCTGTTAAATTATTTGTTATAATTGTTCTGACTGTATTGTCATTCGGCTCTAAAGACGACAGAAAAAAAAGGTCCGTCACGCAGGGGCTGCTTAAACTAAGCAGATTTCCTATGTGAAGTTTTACAATAGAGAAATTTCACGAGAACCACACACACTTAATAAAAATGCGAATATTTTGGTTAATATTCAAGATAGAGAATACATGTATATAACAATATTTATAGTAAATGTAATTTGTAATAAGAAGACCGCTTGACCTTTTCATTAACAAATTTTTTTGAATAATACTGAGGGAAAAAGAAATACTTTGAAAAATAGTTACACGGTCTGACAGGGGTGTATTTTTGAGGGTATAAAACAAGAAACGTGGGGGAGAGAGAAGAGAGGAATAAACGAGATAGATAGATATGGAGAGTGAGTAAGAGAGAGAGAGGGAGCGAGAGAGAGAGAGAGAGAGAGAGAGAGAGAGAGAGAGAGAGAGAGAGAGAGAGAGAGAGAGAGAGAGAGAGAGCGATAGCGAGTGTGTGTGTGTGTGTGTGTATGAGAGAGAGAGAGAGAGAGAGAGAGAGAGAGAGAGAGAGAGGGAGAGAGAGAGAGAGGGGGAGAGAGAGAGAGAGAGAGAGAGTGAGGGAGAGAGAGAGATAGGGAAAAAGAGATGGGAAAAATTTGTAGAAGGGTTGCCGGAGGCGGGTCTTGAGTCAACCTGTAGCTGGTGACCTCTGGAAAATATGACCCTCTACTTTACTTTAGCCTCTACTCCACCAACTTATGTCTGGCCTTTTTATACTTCTCCCTCGTAAAATACTTACATCATACATAAATATATCCCCATATCAATTGAAAGCATTCATGTGTTGAAAGTATCCCATTTATCAATTTGCCAAAAAAATAGAAAGTCGTGATAATATTCTTTCACAGTATGTAATAAATATTCATCAAGTAATAAACATTCTTGAATGTTTTATGCTATAATCACAAACACACATATATTCACTCAACAACAATATATAAAATAAAATATAATATATTCATGGATGGCTAAAAAGATTTTAAAAATTATAGACTATGATTTTCATAAAACGTTTAAATATCAAGTTTGCTAACGATCAGATAAAACTTGCGACTGCTAGATCGTTGACAGAGAAATAAGTAAATATATATATATATATATATATATATATATATATATATATATATATATATAAATTTTAATGATATGAAATTTTAATTTTTTGAGATAATTGCAAATGTGTGACGCACTTGGAAATCTGCTTAGTTTACGCTGCTATTACGTGAAGGGCGTTTTAGCAGATTTCCCTTAATGGAAAACAGTTATTGAGGTTGTGCTCATGACACGATTTTAGAAAAATTTCTTCAAATTACCATCGATCCTAACGAGTAGATGACGAAAATGAGGTCCGTTGAAAATTGTATGTATTTATATTTGTCTGTTACCGCTCTAGCAGTCACAAATATATATATATATATATATATAATTTGGAATGACCTCATTTTCATCCTCTCCTGGGTAGGATCAATAAACATTTGAAGACTTTTTTTTTTGAAAACCCGATCATGAGTACAACCTCAAAAGCTGATTTCCCATTAGGGAATTCTGCTATTTAAAATTTGATTATACAGGAGTGGAGTGTACTGAATTATCTAACTGACAAATTCATAAAACGAGTAAACACGTCAGTTACATCGACTTGTACACAAAAACAATTGACGAAAAAAAGTTTAAAAAAAAAAAACATGATCAAAACGATTTGCACTGTAACATTTTATTTATTTATTATTCATTGGATTTCGACTTTTTACGTTCCATATGTACTCTAAAACTCTACATTTCCATTTCGACGAACGCCATTAACGGACTTATACATTAGATTTATACGATTACTTTAAACATCGATGTTGTATGCAATAAAAACGAGCAGTATGACAAACACAAGCTTCCATGCACACACACAAGTTAAAAATACATGCTACAGTAATTTTACAATAAAACTCAATTTACAATGGAACTGTCAAACTCAAAAGTGATGAGTTAGAATAAAGAGAATTGAAATACGTCAGTCAAGCTGACACTGCTTTAACTAAGCAGATTTCCCACGTGCTGGTTTGACACACTATTAATCTCTTCTTCCCATATATTTTATGTGTAAAAAATTTGATGAGTAGAATTGTGGGGGTTTACCGACAGCTGAGAACAATCAAGTCCGATTAACTCACTCTAGATTTAACCAACAAAACAACGTATAGAGAGACAATTGCAAGGTGTCAATAGTTTAATGAAGTCCGTCACGCAGGGGCTGCGTAAACTAAGCAGATTTCCCACGTAAAGTTATACAATAGAGAAATCTCCATACGAGTCCCGATCAGTACGGAAACGGCCGAACTAGCTTTCGGCGGGAACCATAGCTCGTCCGTCACACTTAATAAAAATGCACATATCTCGGTTAATATTCAAGATAGAGAATAAATGTATAAATCAATATTTATAGTACATTTAATTTACAATAGGATTGCTTCTATACAATTTTTCGATCCGACGTATAGTAACGGAGATATTTCAAATTTTCAAAAATCCCTCCCTCTAAACCTCCCCTTTCGCTGGTCCGATTTAAGCCGTTAACGAACTTGATCTTCCTTTTTACATAAAACAATTAAATACCGAGTTTGGTGACGATTAAACAAAAATAGCGACCGCTAGAGTGTTAACAGACAAATATATATATATATATATATATATATATATATATATATAGTTATAAACGGACCTCATTTTCGTCATCTCCTGGGAAGGATCGATGGACATTTGGAGAAATTTTTCGAAAATTGCGTCATGAGTACGACCTCAATAGCTGATTTCCCTTAAGGGAAATCTGCTAAAAGAGTGATTCTATACCATATTTGATCTGACTTAGAAGAACAGAGTTATTTTGAATTTCCATAATTCCCCCCTGTTCCTGGTCCGATTTCAGCCTATAACGACTATGAACATTAGTACTGAACTAAACGGTTAAATATCGATTATGCTATAGATCAAATAATCATTTTCGTGTAATGAAGTTAAATCATAATTGATGAAGCCATCGCCCAACGTATTTAGATTTGTTTCGCAAAGTAAAAGGATCAATGAGAATAATATTTGGTATGTAAGGTTCAAATAAAGTGCTTCAAGATATAACAGTTTATTGTAGGTGTGAAGTGGGGTTTTACTGAATGATGAAAACTAAAAAAAATGCATACTTAATAATCAAGATAGATAAAAAGAGTGTATATAATCACATTTATAGAACATTCTATTTGCAATAAGATTGATTCAATGCACTTTTACGATCCGACGTATAATAACGGAAATATTTCAAAATTCCCCTCCCTCTAAACACAGCCTCCACAGGTCTGACTTCAGCTGTTAACGAACTTGATCTTTATTTTTATAAAGTCCGTCACGCAGGGGCAGCGTACACTAAGCAAATTTCCCACGTGAAGTTTTACAATAGAGAAATTTCACGAGAGCCGAGCCAGTGAAGAAAACGGCCGCTTGCTTTTGGCGGGAAAGTAACTCTCGTCCGTTAGGCGGCCCGATTTAATAAAAATGCAAATATCTCGGTTAATATTCAAGATAGAGAAAAAATGTATATGGCAATATTAATAGTAAATTTAATTTTCAATATGATTGGTTCTGTACAATTTTTCGATCCGACCTATAGTAACTGAGATATGTCGAATATTCGAAAATCCTCCCCTCTAAATCCCCCCCTCCCACTGGTCCGATTTCAGCCGTTAACGAACTTGATCTTTCTTTTTACATAAAACGACTAAATATCGAGTTTCGTAACGATTAAACAAAAATTGCGACCGCTAGAGCGGTAACAGACATATATATATATATATATATATATATATATATATATATATATATATATATATATATATATACAGTTATAAACGGACCTCATTTTCGTCATCTACTAGGTAGAATCGATGGACATTTGAAAAAAAATTTCGAAAATTCCGTCATGAGTACAACCTCAATAGCTGATTTCCCTTAAGGGAAATCTGCTAATAAAACGTTTAAATATTCAGTTTGGTAACGATTAAACAAAAATTGTAATATACGAGTAGCTTTCCGCTAGAGCGTTAACAGAAAAATATATAAATCTATATAGTACTAATAGATAGATATCTATAATTTTTAACTGACCATTTCGTCATATCCTGGGTAGGATCAAAAGACATTGAAGGAGATATTTAAAAAATCGTGTCATGAGTAGCAACCTCGCTATAGCTGATTTATAAAAAAGGAAATCTGCTAAAATGTGGTGTTTTTTTAATTTTGAGTCATATAAGATGTAAATAGTCATTTTTATATATATTAGCAGATTTCCCTTGAGGAAAATCAGCTATTGAGGATGTACTCATGAGGAATTTTCGAGTTTTTTCTTCAAATGTCCATCGATCCTACCTAGGAGATGACGAAAATGAGGTCCCTTCAAAACTCTCTCTCTCTCTCTCTCTCTCTATATATATATATATATATATATATATATATATATATATATATATGTATGTATAAATCTATCTATCTACATATTTGTCTGTTACTGCTCTAGCGGTCGTAATTTTTGTTTGATCGTTACCAAACTTGAGATTTAGTCGTTTTATGTAAAAGGAAAGACCAAGTTCGTTAGCGGCTGAAATCGGACTAGGGGCAGGGGGGGTTTAGAGGGGGAGAATTTTGAAAATTCAAAATATCTCCGTTAATATGCGTTGGATCGAAAAATTATATAGAATCAATCTTATTGCAAATTAAATGTACTATAAATATTGTTCTATACATTTATTCTGTATCTTGAATATTAACCGAGATATTTGCATTTGTATTCTGTGTGTGGTCGGCAGGAGTAGGCTATGTTGGGACATTCCGCCGAGAGCTCTGGCGGCCGTTTCCGTAACTAATCGTCCCTCGTGAATAAGATTAGAAGTTTCTTACTACTACAGTTGTTATTAGGCAGATTTCTCTATTGTAAAACTTCACGTGGGAAATCGGCTTAGCTTACGCAGCCCCTGCGTGACGGACTTTCAATCTATGTTCTCGCCACCACACAAGTGTTGTACATTTACAGTCAACTAAAGAAACTCATTTTAAAATAATAAAAAAATTACGATGACAAATAATCTTTTTGAAGCATTGGACATACATTCCGTTTAAATAAGTATTTTTCATCAATATCAAACAATCAAAACATCCATTAAAATTGACATTAATGCTAATATATGTATGTACACAAACTTCAATACTACTGTTTTATGAATTAAGACACATTTACTGTAGTGGGTGAGTGAAATAGTGATTAGTGGAAATTTACAGGAATCACTAATAAGCATAAAATAAGTCAATTGGTTTTTATGATATTCGTTAACACGTTCAGTGCTAATGACGCGTTAGGCGCGTCACGGGGCTTTCTCTGCTGGGCTTATCTTTTCTCTCAACTTATACCAGCTTTCCTCGTCTTTAGCCCCTTGCTATTGACCTCTAATTTTCCATCAGCCTTCAGTATACTATCAGCTTCCTTGCAGAGCATTCGTTAGTGATTTTTTTACTTTCTTGAACCCAAGCAAGAAGTGAACCATAGCGCTTTTGCTGGTGATTGTTTTTGGTTATATCAATTCTTCAACCATGTTTTAGGTTAACACGTAGATATTAAAAATAGTATATATGGCATTTTACTTTAGTTTATTGTTGGTTATGATTTAATATTTAACAAATATTTTAGTAAATATACTCACAATAATTTTAGTTATAAGAAGGGTATTAGATTTAAACTTCCTCATTATTTAAAAAAAAATAATATAATTAATCATTAGGCCTATTTTAAAAATAAATTAGTGTAAATTGTAAAATAAAAAACTTCATGAGACATATAATAAAACGTATTAATATTAATATAAAAAGGTTTTAAATCAAGTGCAATTGAAGAATTCTCATATTGCCAATATACTCAAACCAACATCTTCAAAATGTACCCAGCCTTACAAAAATAAAAAAACGAAAAAAATAATACCTATTTTCTTAAATGTAATTTTACTGTTGCATTTTTTTTTTGTTTTAGGCTTCTTGATCAAATCAATAAATATCTAGGGAGGAATAGAAAGTGAGCTATGAAGTAATACATTTTTTAGCAATTTTGCGGGAAAAAAAAGAAGAAAAAAGTATTGTCTGGGGGTGTGTGCTAACTGTTGTGCATGTTTGCCTCTACCGTTTTTCCAGCATGACGCGCCTCACTCGTCTCCATCGGAAGTATGCTTAAATACCCTTTTCTTTCAAAATCTTTAGTAATTTCAAACCTACTTAGTATTAAATGAACCAAAAACGCATTTAACCCACGCTAAGGTTAACCATTTTAATGTTAATATTGTTGGGAAATATGCATCCATTGGTCACCATGAGGGATTTGGTTTCTTCTTGAAAAAATACGTATAGTTAATCACGTATTTAAGAAGTACAAAAAAAATGAGTGCATCCCGTCAAAAGATTGAAGAAGATGGAGCCAAGGTGGGAATCTAGAAACTTCTAGTCGACGAACCCGACTCCGACCAATCAGAGGGTGAGTTGGCGCCTTCAACCTACTAAAGCCATGGCCTGGGTAAAAAAGTCGCTTAGCTCACCCGGCAGTGCACGGAAATTTTTAGCTGAATATCAGTGACTTGATCAGTGATCGAGTGAACTTGAGTTATTGTATAATAAGATTATCCTCAGTAATAGGAACTGTGATAGATATAAGAAAGATATTGTGGTTAGCAGGTAAATAAAATAATTTATCAAGTGTGAAAAAGTGAATAGTAAAACAAAGTAGTAGAAGATAATTGGATTTCGGCTAATAAAGTTTTCTCAATTCTTCTTGTAGAGGATTTTTATTTGCTGACAGTTTCGGGCAACCGTTGGTTCCCTTCTTCAGAGCTGAACAATGAAACGAAATATATATATATATATATATACAGTAATGGAATAAAGGGAGCATATTATTATCTTTTAAGTGTACAATGGCCATAAATTTTAAGTTATAATGAATATAAAGCAAAGTAGGGTGGGGGTGGGTGTAAACACCATAACATGAAATAAAGCGTACTAAATCTAAAAAAATATGATAATGTACATACCAGTTTTTTTATGGGGGAAGAGCAGAGAGCACGAACTGCAAACGGTGGACACTACATTGTGACTGAGGGGAAACACGTAAAAATGGTAGATGGGAAGGGGTTGGGGAAAAACCAAACAGGGAAGGTCAATGAGCCTGAAGTATTTTGAAAATGTGTGCATATGTTGGGGATATTTTTTGTTTGTCAGTTTTGTAGTTGATGCTGTTGGGGTCTATGTTGATATGAAAGGTTTCAGAAATTAGGCGTTTGTGGTGATTTTTTTGTGTATCAAGTATGGATGTGTTGCTAAAGTCAAAAGTGTGGTTGTTTGTTATTGCGTGTTTTGCGAGGGCGGAACTGTCTATTTCTTCTTTATTAATTGTGCGTTTATGTTGGTATAGCCTGTTTTTGAGGTGTTGTTTGGTCTCTCCTATGTATACCGCATTACAGTTAGGTGTCGAGCAGGGGACTTTGTATATGACGTTGGTGCTTTGTTCAAGGGGCAGAGGGTCTTTGAGTTTTGTGTATAGTGATTTGAGTTTGTATTTTGTCGATTGATTGAATAGTAAAACGTTAAAGTTTGCGTATTGAATTTTGCTACCGAAAAAAAACCCCAGGAAATCAACATTTCTTATTTCTAAAATAAACGTAACAATATATAGAGGTTGCAAACTCACATAAGGAGTGACGAATTATTTTTTGTGGTTTCGAATGATAGTAATTCACTGTTAATTACAAATCGATGTCATTTGTTTTAAAGAAAAATGTTTTAATTTGGAAGGGATTCAAACTCTGGACGTTTAAATTTGTTCTTTTAAATATTTTATAGACATTATGTCTAATTATGTAAATATTTCTGTATCTACTTACAATTTACGTTGAGAATGATCCTCTTGCTAACAGCTGGAGGTACGTCGTTGCTGGCGATGCAGAGAAAGGCGCCCATCTGCCGCCGGTCTATCCTCCAGAAGTGCAGCATACTCCCATTGAAAGTTTCAACTGAAAAATACAATATATCAAAATTAATTTCAATAGCATGACCATAGTTTTATTTGTATGCTATGAAATGTAGTGGTGGTGGCAGGGTGTTATTGAATTCAAACGAAATCACCAATATCACTCATCCAGATATCTGGAATAGGCCATAGCTTTACTCAAATACCTCACATGGATAATAAAATTAAACACCATTAACACATTTGATGGTAATTAAAAGTTTTGAATTTGAATTCAGTTTTTTCAGCAGATTTCCCATAAAGGAAATCAGCTATTGAGGTTGTACTCATGACGCGATTTTTGAAAAATTTCCTAAAATGCTCATCGATCCAACACATGAGATGACGAAAATGAGGTCCACTCGGAACTGTATGCATGTATATGTGTATATATATATATATATATATATATATATATATATATGTATATATACACAGTCTGTTCAAAAAGTTCCGGGACTCGGTTCACATCCTTTATACTAGTGGGGCTACCTCTCGGACGACTATGGAACTACGTAATGTAAACATTCACTCGCCACCGATAACGGCTTCCCCCTGATTGCGATAAGATTAGGCTTGTTTAAGGTCAGTCTTTGTTGGCATCTTCTGTAGTGCTGTCAGAATCACAAAATGGAGCAACGTGCTGCTATTAAATTTTGTTTTAAATGCGGTAAAACTGCTTCAGAAACTTATGAAATGGTGAAAAAAAGGTTATGGAAGTGATTGTTTGAGTCGAAGCAAAGTGTTTGAGTGGTTCGCACGTTTTAAGAATGGTCGGGAGTCATTGGAAGATGATGAACGTTCTGGTAGGCCCGCAACCAGTCGGAATGAAGAAACTGTGGAGCGAGTTGCTTCGAAATAATCGGCGTAGGAGTGTTAAAAGTGTTGCGAGTGAATTAGGCATTGCTGTAGGCACTGCGCACACCATCATGCGCGAGGATTTAGGCCTACGGAAGGTGTGTGCAAAGTTCGTTCCACACTCTCTCACAGCAGAGCAAAAAGAGCAACGTGTTCAGGCTTGCGTGAATTTTGTTGAGGCGGCCGATATGGATGAAAATTTTTTATCGAACATAATTACAGGTGATGAAACGTGGTGATTTCAATATGACCCGACCACTAAAAGGCAGTCGTCAGAATGGCGGGCACCTGAAGAGGGTCGTCCAACGAAAGTGCGTGCGTCAAAATCCAAAGTGAAGACTTTGCTCATTGTGATCTTCGAATCGAGAGGAATCATTCACCAAGAATTTGTCCCCCCAGGTCAGACTGTAACAGGAGCGTTCTACCGGGAAGTCCTGAAACGTCTGCTAGCGAGGATTCGTCGAGTACAAAGCACACGTTTACGAGTCAGGTGACTGGACTCTTCTCCATGATAACGCACCAGCCCATTCCTGTGTTCTTGTGCGTCAGTTTTTGGCGAAACGAGAGGTCACTGTTCTCGAGCATCCACCCTATTCGCCAGACTTGGCTCCAGCAGACTTCTGGCTGTTTCCAAAATTCAAAGCAGTCCTCAAGGGAGAGTTTTTTGATGATGTAGAGACGATTCAACGGAATGTGATTGCCATTATTAACAGCATTTGAGCCAACGAATTTCCGAAAGCCTTTCAGGCACTCTATGATCGTTCCCGCGAGTGTATAACAAGAGGAGGGATGTATATAGAAAATTAAATCAGTAATAAATTATATATATATATATATATATATATATATATATATATATATATATATATATAAAACCGTTTATGTAAAACTAAAGATCAAGTTCTTTAATGGCTGAAATTCAGTGTCAGGGGGGTGGGGATTTCGAAAATTCTTATTATATCCGTTATTATGCGTCATATCGAAAAATTGTATAGGACCAATCTTATTGCAAATATAATGTTCTGTAAATGTTGTCAATTACCTGTTTTCTCTATATTGAATATTAAACGAGGTATTTACATATTTTAGTTTCCTGGAACCTGTAAACCCCCACACCTACTCATGTCATTTTAACAACTAACTCTTATATCATTCCAAAGTTAAATAGCATATATTGTTTTCATTTAACTTTTACTTTGTGAGATGAATACAAATTCGTTGCGTGATGACGCACAATCTTAGGAATTTATGTTCTAGCCTCGAAAATGTTTATTTGATCTATCCCATACTCGATACCGTTTTGTTCATCACTAAAGATCATATTTGTTATTGGCTGAAATTGGAGTGGGAACATTGCAAGTGGGGGAAATCCAAAATTCCAAGTATTTCGTTATTCTGAGTGGGTTCGTAAAATGTTATATAACCAATCCTGTCAAACTATTGATGATCTACAATTATTGTTCTATTTATTTTATCGTAATTCAAATATTAAGCGATTAATTCGTACTTTCAGGTTTTCAGCCACAATATGTGGTGAGATATCACCGGGTGTGTCATGCCAGCAAGTAGGAAATCTGCTTTTTTACGCATCCCTTGCGTGACGGATGTTTATGGATCACACGAGTTGAACAGTGACATACCTAAACAGGCTCATTCTCAGTACCCGCCCCTCCTATCTCCGTACTCTTCTCATCGGGTTTTTATATAGAAATATAGATTTTGTGGTGAACCGAGATGAGTATTGTGCTATACCATACGTAGGAAACCTGATTAGTTTACGCAGCCCCTGCATGACGACTTTTAATTTCGACGAATTTTTAAAAAAAAAATAATCCTTTCAACATTTCGTAAATTTTAGTACACGTGTAGCTAAACCTCTCAACTTTAAAAAAAGTCCGTCACGCAGGGGCTGCATAAACTAAGCAGATTTCCCACGTAAAGTTATACAATAAAGAAATCTCCATACGAGTGCCGAACAGTTACGGAAATGGCCGAACTAGCTTTCGGTTGGAACGAATAGAAGCGACCATAGCTCGTCTGTTACACTTAATAAAAATGCAAATATCTCGGTTAATATGCAAGATAGAGAATAAATTTATATAACAGTATTTATACTAAATTTAATTTCAAAGAAGATTGCTTCTATACAAGTTTTCAAACCGACGAATAGTATCCGAGATATTTCCAATTTTCGAAACCCCCCCCTCTCACTGGTGTTAACAGACAAATATATATATATATATATATACAGTTTTGAACGGACCTTATTTTCGTCTTCTCCTGGGTAAAACCGATTAACATTTGAAGAAATTTTTCGATAATCGCGTCATGAGTACGACCTCAATAGCTGATTTTCCCTTAAGGGTAATCTGCTAATAAGGTGAATGCCTTTAATAATGTAGTTATTCTAGATGAAAAGAGAACAAGTTGCAGGGCTGCTAAAAAAGGCATGGAGTTAGTCCAAGAAATGGCCTAGCAAGTAAACTGTCATCTGACATTTGAAAAACTGCTTGAGGGCAGAGGTCCTAACCCTAAAAAAACATGTAATATCCCTCATCCTTTTCTTCTGAACATGAAGTCCTGATATCGGAAAATTTTGTAGATACAATTACACAAAATGAAATTATACAAAAAAAATTCTTCGATTTTGCCTTAGGCATAAAGAGAACCTTGGTCGTGCCTCTCTTTGATTTTCTCCAATAAATAAGCCCTTTTAAAAAATTTGTTCAAAAAAATTAATTATTTTTTTTTCGAATGTCAAACACAAGAGTAAATATGGATGTGAGGAATGAAACGATATTTTACCAAGAAAGTCTGTATATTAGGTTTTTTTATTTGAACATTTTACCAGCAAACAGAGGAGAAAATACTGTTGCTTCGGCTGTTTTAGAATACAAAGAATGGTCAAAGAGTCCTTTTATTTACATCAATATCAATTGTGTTCATACAGTACTTTTCCCAAGAGTATTATACATACATTACATTTGCAAGCGAATGTGTCAATACATGATTTAGTTTTTGGTCTCACTTAAAATCATTTCATCTTTTGAAAGGCATTCTGCATGGTCTACAAATTTAATTCATAGAAGTTAAAAATTGTCTTGAATTAAATTACTAAATTTCATTTCATTTTCTTTTAATTTAAAAATGAATTGTTCCATTTTTAATCTTGAAGACTAAATTTAAATTCGTTTTAGCTCCATTAGTCCATGATATAACATGTCAATCAAGCTGTTTGGGTAACCAAAGCTTTATTCATTTATCCATTATTTTATTCAAAGTACTAAATTTATTTATAAATGCAGTACTATTATTATTTATTTAGTACTGCCTCCCATCAAATAAAGTTGGTTTGAGGTAAATGGAAGTGCCACTCTAGTTCAAATTCCTTCACGCAGGGGTTGCGTTAACTAAGAAGATTTCTCACGTGTATCACCTGTTTCTATTTATCCGAAAACGTAAATTTTCAATGAGGACAATATATTTTTATTTAGGATTTAAATAAAGTGATTTATAATATAACAGCTTATTGATAGTATGGCATGAGTAGGAGAAGGGGTTTACTGAGGGCCAAAAACTGAATAAGTCCGTCACGCAGGGTCCGCGTTAACTAAGCAGATTTCCCACAGGAAGGTTTACAACAGATAAATCTACATACTGGTAAAACCACCGCGCATATTAAGCGAATAAATACAAACAGTAATAATATATGTTTCAGTCAATTTATAAGATAATATCTACAACGGAAAGCGTCTGAATTGAAAACGAACAGGGCATCCAACATCGGAGCGCTGAGTAGATAGAATTATTCCATACCGAAAATAAGAACATTTAATGAAATATATCTGAATACAACATATTAATTTTGTTGAAAACTATTTACAGGGTGAGGCATATTAACGAGGGATTTAAAAAAGCGCGCGAACCAAACTGCGTTGGATGGAGGTGGAGGGGATAGCGTCAGTTACGTTTGGAGCGAAATAGCATTTAGTCACAATGGAGCGCTGGACGCCACAGCATCTTGCGTACGCTGTCAAAGCATTTTATCAAAACGGTAGTTCATACCAGTTAGCACGTCGTGTATTCCGCAGAATCTTATTCCGGGGCTATCTTAAAAGTAAAGTTTACCAAGATAATCCTCCTCGAACAATTGAAGCCCTGAAAGAGCGGATCCGGGAGAAGTTGGTCAAATCCCACTGGCAATGCTACGCAATGTGATGAGTCACTTCAAGGTCCGGCTCGAGGAATGTGTGCGTCTAAACGGACGCCATCTTACTGGAGTTATTTTCAAAGAATAACAGACATTTTACTGTTGCAGAAAATGCTTTTTCATGTATTTTAATATTGTGATATAAACATATTTTTGTAACAAAATGTTTTTATTTAACAGTCTTTTAAAAATCGCTCGTTATTATGCCTCACCCTGTACTAAAGCTAGTGCAGTAATTTGTAACGTACCAAAATAATTTTTATCTCAATAACTCAGATTTTAGTAATCCAAGGACAAATGAAGTAGGGGAGGGGGCAACTGAAGGTATTTGCATTTATCTTGTATAATAAAGGTTTGCTGAAAAAAATATTTGGTATTTAAACTTCTAATGAAGTGGTTAATGATATAACGGCTTATCATTAATATGACAAGAGTAGGAGTGGGGTTTAATGAAAGCGGAAAACTATAAAATGCAAATATCTCGGTTGATACTCATTATACGGAGAATATGCACAGAACAACTTTTATCTGAGCCTTTTATATATATATATATATATATATATATATATATATATATATATATATATATATATATATATATATATATATATATATACTAGCTCAGATACCCGGCTTCGCCCGGGAATTCATTTGAGGCTGAATGGTGATGGTATTTTTTAGCAGGCTTTACATTGCACAATATTTTGACATTTAGCCGTCCCAGTGTTTAGGATTGATACCCGTCATTCCCGTGGATTTGCTAATAATAGAATTATTTGTTCGATAAGGCTTCACAGTCTTCGATATTTTTATATTTCCCGTCTCTTATACATGTAAATATGGTGAATTTTTATTTCAGGCCTCCCTTTTAACCCCCCTCCCGTTCGAACCTAAAAATTTTAGTATAATTTATAATCATGGAAGAATTAATGCTAATTGACATACCGAGTTTTGTTAAGTTCGGTTCAGCCGTTAGTGCCCGCTAAAGTTTTAACGTATAACTCATTTATACTTAGGTATACGACAAATGTGTATATAACAAAAGTTACTCCAAATAACAAAATAAACAACTTTTGTTATGTTTATATTTGCGGAAAAACCAATAGGAAACGAAATATCGCTATTTTTAATTGCAGGCTTCTCTTATAACCCCCACTCCTGCCCGTCTATTGAAATGTTGGTATGGCTTATTATAATGAAGGCCTCACTGCTAATACACATACCGAGTTTTATTTAGTTCGGTTGAGTCTTTTTTGGCAAATAATATTGTTGACTCCCACTATAATTTTTAGCGTATAACGCATTTAAACTTCGGTATACGACAAAAGTGTATATAACAAAAGTTACTCTACATAACAACATAAACGACTTTTGTTATGTGCATATTTACCGAAAAACCAAGACAAAACGAAATATCGCTATTTTCAATTTCAGGCTTCCCTTATAACCCCCACTCCTGTTCGTCTCAGAGAAATTTAATATAGCCTAAAGTCTAAGTTGGGTTAGTGTAATATACATACCAAGTTTCATAAAATTCGGTTCAGCCGTTTATGCGTGAAAAGGTAACAAACAAACAAACAAACAAACAAACCAACAAACATACACGAAAGAAACAAAATGCAGATATGGTGTCTATGACATGTGAAACGAAAAGTTATCGTGAAATTTCGCGAAAAAAATCTATGTACAGACAGAGGTTACAATTTTATATATATAGAGATATATATATAAAGTTTTGAACGAACCTCATTTTCGTCATCTCATAGGTAGGGTCGATGGACATTTGAAGAAAGATTTCGAAAATCGCATCATGAGTTCGACCTCAATAGGTGATTTCCCTTAAGGGAAATTTGCTAAAATGCAAATATCTCGGTTAATAATAATGTCAACAATTCATATTTTACCGTCTTAACTCGAATATATTTGTTTGATCTATACCATTGTTTATATTTAACCGTTTTATTCATCACTAGCTCCTGCTATTACTCAAAAGAATTTTACTTGTAAATGGAAAACATACGGTGAGGGGAGTTTTTTCAGTCTACGTTGTCCTTGTATGACGGACTTTTTTTTTAATGAAGTTATTTTTTGGATTCATCCATCCGGATCGCCAGAATAAAAAAGTATTGGAAATATTAATTGCCCATTAAATTTGTTAGCTGCTACCAGAGCATTTTTTATATTAAAAATATGAGGAAAAATAATATATTATATTTTAAGAAATATTATGATAATTCATAAGTTGATAGTTCAACGGAAAAACTAAAGAGTTCATTCCTAAGATGTAATTTTATTTTAATAAAGCGAATCTATTACCAGGGGAAGATCATTTATTGATTTAATTAAATACTCGACGGTCATTTTGCTTAGACATATACATCAGATGTAGGTGTCATTGAACTTGACAATCATGAAAAGATTAATGATTCCAATTAAACCAAAACGACTAGAGTTATTTAAGACAGTTACCGCAAAATCAGAAATTGTTTTCTGAAACCATAGAAGATGGAAAGACTAATAAGCAGCTCTGCCTATGATTTAAAATGAAATTGTCTTGAACAGCAAGGTGATTTAACTTTCCCTATTATTCCGAAAGTAAACTTAGCAACAGCTTCGAACTTCAATAGCACTCTGCTCTGCCTCCATAGCTCTGTGATCATTTGGTCTGTTCAGAGTCAAATTCATGTAGGTCACAAATTTTGACTATTCCAAGAGAAGGTATTAAGGTCACAATAATTATAATGCATACAGAAAGTTTCCGTTATATGTAATTTTTCCCCCACTTCTTTTCCTCAACGGTTTGCATACCCAGTAGAAATTTGAACATGAGCAAGAGAGAAAGACAGCCGTTAAAAATGATTAGGTTAATGGCTAATAAGCTAGCTATGAAAGTGCCGAAAACAAATATTTTAGATTTGAGTAAATATTTCTCAGACTCTTCAGGAGTGATCTCAATTAATAATCGTTTTAGCAGATTTTCCAATTATTGTTTAATCGTTACCAAACTCGACATTTCGTCGTTTTATGTAAAAAGAAAGATCAAGTTCGTTAACGGCTGAGATCGGACCAGGGGGAGGAGGGTTTAGAAGGGGAGAATTTTGAAAATTCGAAATATCTCCGTTACTATTCGGCGGATCGAATAAATATATATAGTGCGTATTATAGCAAATTAAATGTACTATAAATATTACTATACACATTTATTACCTATCTTGAATATTAACCGAGATATTTGCATTTTTATTAAAAGTTGAGCGGCCTTCAGCAAACCCCCACTTCCACTCATGTTACATAAACAATACGAAGTTAGCAGACCTGTTTGTTTACATTTCAGATGCTTTCCGTCGGAGGTTTCTTATTATTGTTTGTATTTATTCACTTAATATTCACGGCGGTGTTGTGTTACCGGTATGTAGATTTATCTATTGTTAAACATCACACTGAAAATCAGCTTAGTTAACGGCAGATGCGTTACGGACTTTTTAGGAGTGACTGTGGACAAATGCTTTGACTTGTTCAATCATATTGAAGAATGGAGTATGAAGCGAAAGTCGGTTTGCTTCTTATTAAAACGTGTTAAAAAATATCTTCCAATGGCAACTCCATTATCAATATACCATGGGTATTTCCATAGTTGGTTATCTTATGTAATTATGCATTGTGGCAACTCTAAAAATCATATTTTAATATTTAAATTGTAAAAGAGAGCAATAAGGTTTCCGACTCTTGTCGATCACTTTTTAAGGAGCCAAAAATAATAACTTTTCCCTAAATATATATGTACCAAACAATATTGTTTGTGAAACAAAACGTGAATTTGTTTTAAAAAAATAGTATAACACATAATCATAAAACAAGATACAAGAATGTGCTTCAACCATAAACATAAGTATTTCGAGAAAAGTGAAACTCTCTAACGCTCTGCCCGACTGTATTAAATCCATTAAAAAAATTGTCTTTGTTTAAAAATAAATTAATGAACTTCATGTTTGACGGATGATTTTATACATAAGACAAATACTTTCAAAAATGTTCAGTTATTAAATAAAAGTAATAAATATTTGCCTTAAATATCGTATTAAAATCATTTGTGATCATGTACATTGCCTCTATAAGGGGGGACAAGTTTTTCATCATTTATATAGGCTGTCATCATCTAATATTTTTTCATGTCAACAAGTAACAAAATTTATGTTTTAGAGTTGTAAACCAAGTGTAAATATTTTGAGTTGTATTAAGATTATTAATGAAGCTAATTTATTGTATATAATTATTTTATTGATGAATTTTATACTATGTATTCTTAAAATTTGACCTAATTTTTTAACGAATATATTACATAAGTATAAATGTAATTCAATAATCTGTAAAAAATTGAATTGACATAATATTGTTATTATTTATTAACGTCCACTTTTTGCAACTAAGGCTAATTAGGACGGGTTATCAACAGGTTACCACACTTTTCTAGCCAGAGTGGGATATAGGATGTTATTTAATGAATTTCGTCACTAAATTATTTCCTTTAACCAGGCAAGAATCGGACTCGCCACTCTAGTTTTACCATGTGAGATAAAGGTCAACGCTTTACCTCACATGGCTAACCTGAGCCCCAAACATAATATTACAAAATTATTAATAGAAATAAAACCTATTTGACCTATCCTATTATGTAAGAACATTTAATGGAAATAAACACATTTCATTTCAATCTATTGTGCCTTTAACTGAGTCAGGTTTTGAAGATACCATTATAAAATGGTTTGAGAACCATTTAAAAAGTTATGCAGAATCAGATAAAATGATTCCAAGTGTGCATGAATGATATTCTGAAAAGGGAAAAGCCTAATCATAACTCGATTTGCCAAATATAAGAAGAAGAATTAAGTTATCTGAATGATGACATAGAAATATATCGGCTGAATCATCATTCGAAACCTTTGAACTGGTATATGTGAATTAAAAGCTTATTTCGGTTTACTGTATTATTCAGCTATATTTAAATTTAAAAAGAGGAAAATTAATCTATGTTACCAGAAGGTTCTGAATGTGTCATGATTTGGAAAATTCCAAATCCAAGTAATCTTACAAGCAAATTGATGATACTCATTTGCAACGTTTATATTGACAATTGACTTATATTTATATATGAAACCAAACGAAACTAATGAAAGGACTTGAGAAACAAAAAAAACATTATTATAATAATAACTATTCATCTACCTAGAACGTGAAATTAATTGAAAAAATAATGGGGAATGAGGTGAAACCTGAAAAATAATTCATTGGAAAAACCGTCAAGGTCTAGAGGCAGGCTATATATCGCCTAGAATCACCTGTCGTGAGGTCTGCTTGTTAGCCTAACTTTCTATCTCAGTAAGCTGTTTGCTCTTCGTGGTAATTATGTGATCGTAATGGATGAGATAATTTTATGTGAAGCCGATGGAATTAGAAAAGCCGTACCCCTTCAGCTTTGTGATTGCACGGGGTCCTTAAAGCTCACTTAAAATCTTGTATCTTGGTCCTCCAGAGGTAATTTACCTTTTGGTTATCAGTACACATTTTAGATACCAAAACAATATGGATCAGCTGATAGGAGGAAGACATCTTGGTTTTTGTTATTAGTATATTGACTGCTCTGGTAGATGGTGCTCTAGGACTTGTATTTAAATCAATTAGCAGATTTCCCCTAAGGGAAACCAGCTATTGAGGTCGTACTCATGATTTTCAAAACATTTCTTCAAATTTCCATCGATCCTGCACAGGAGATGACGAAAATGAGGTCCCTTAACGCTCTAGCGGCTGCAATATTTGTTTGATCGTTACCAAACTCGATATTTAATCGTTTTATGTAAAAAGGAAGATCAAGTTCGTTAATGGCTAAAATTGGACCAGTGAGAGGGGGGGGGGTTAGGGGGGGTTTTGGAAATTCGAAATATCTTCGTTATTATACGTCCGATCAAAAGGTTGTATAGAACCAATCTAATTGTAAATTAAATTTACTATAAACATGGTCATATAAACCTTTTATTTATCTTGAATATTTACCGAGATATTTGCATTTTTATGAAGTGTGTGTGCGGCTATTGTCCTAAGTTTCCGGATTAGTTCGGCCGTTTCCGTAACTGTTCGGCACTCGTGTAACCTAACCTCTCTTGTCTTCTAACCTTTTTTTCTCTCTTGTCTTCTAACCTTTTTTTACTTTGTGTGATACATGCAAATACGTTCTGTTGATGCCCTATTTGTTTGCAATTCATAAGTCGTTTCCGTTGGGAGCTTATTAAAATTAACTGAACGATTTCTCATTACCGTTTGTATTTACTCACGGTGGTGTTAAGTGTTAGCAATATGCAGATATCTTTATTGTAAAACTTCACGTGGGAAATCTGCTTAGTTTACGCAGCCCCTGCTTGACGGACTTTTTTAACTTGTGACCGATTACTCCTGGTGAGCCACTGTGGAAGCTTTGAGTCATGTACAGTGAATCAGTAATAAAGTTATTTAGTGTGATAAAAAGTGTTTTAATTCTCTCACCTTTGGCCTATACTACGAAAGAGTCAAGTTAGAATATGTGGTGTCCGACAAGAAGTATTAGCTTTTTTTTTTTTGAGGTAACCTTTTCAATTAAAAGTTTGGGGCTGATTTGAAAAATTAATGAATTTATAATGTGTAAAGTAGGGGTAAAAGTGAGCCATCAACACGAATGAGGGTCATAAATCTGTTTTATTCTATGAGAGCCGTGGGCGGACATAGAGTGGATGAGGAATTAGTAAAGCAGTGTGAGGTGTGGTTTAGCCAGTGGGAGAGAAGCAATTTATAGAAGGAGATTGAGGCAGTAAGCTAAATAAATGACCAAAGGAAGGTGGCCAAAGTGCTGACAACTTGTCTACTATGTAAAAGAGTGATGGATCGAACCCCGGCCATATGCTAGCCAGAGATTGATGGCTCTCTGACCGCTATACTTCTCTATCTCTCTCATTCCTTCAATAGCCCCACTCTATATCTCTTTCTTTATCTGCTATTGGTTTCGGTTGGATTTCAGGTTCTTTTTTAATGTACTTTTTCGAATTTAGCCAAATTTGTGAATCGTCACCAGTACCGTCAGCCTTGCTATCCGCTCCAGCACATATTCGTACCATTGTAGCAACAGAGATGGGCACAGACTGTCTAATATCGCGTTATTACTACAGAAAAGTCCCTCACGCAGGGGCTGCGTAAACTAAGCAGATTCCCACGTGGTTTTACAATAGAGTAATCTGCCAAATAATAACGGCAGTAGTAAGGAATCTCTAAACCAATTCACGAGGGACGAACAGTTATGGAAACGACCGAACTAGCTTTCGGCGGAAAGTCCCGAATATGGCCGACTTCTGCCGACAACTCACACAATACAGCACAATACATATCTCGGTTAATATTCAAGATACAGAATAAATGTATAAAATAATATTTATAGTAAATGTAATTTGCAATAAGATTGATTTTATACAATTTTTCGATCTGATGCATAATAACGGAGATATTTTGAAATTTCCGAAATCCCCCCTCTACTGGTCCGATTTCAGCCATTAACGAACTTGATCTTTCTTTTTACATAAAACGATTAAGCTCCGAGTGTGGTAACGATCAAACAAAAATTGCGAAAGCTAGAGCGTTAACAGACAAATATATATATATATATATATATATATATATATATATATATATTTGTGCTGATTTTTTCGACCAGGTTGTATTTATATATGGTGTGTTATTCTTTTCGGAGTTTTGGTCAATTTTGGTGAAATAAATCTTAGTTTATGCCGATATTTCGAGAATCTTTATTTTCTCTTCTTGAGGGCTGTAAAATTACATGAACTACTTTATAATATTGCACATTGTTATTACACATTATTGTAAAAGGGTGGTTTTTCTTATTATTACTTATCAAGACTAAAGATACCTATAAACTATTATACATTGTTATTGCACGATTACTAGGGTTATAGTAACTATCTATTATATAGGACTACAGCAGGGCACAGCTAGTATGTTTTGTATAGTATTATAGTATTCTATTATGTTACAGATATTATAATGTTGTACTGTAGTTTTATATCATGATAGAACTATTTTTAATAGAGGCACTTCTGTTGTATTAGATTATTATTATTGTCACTTATATTATTTTACAATAGTTATGCTATGTATAACAATTATTGCTATGTTTTATATATATATTATATATTATACACATAGTTATATGTACTATTACAATCATTGCCATGTATTTTAAATTATAATTATTGTGTGTTATGTTAAAGTTATTCTATGTGTATCTATGTTGCTATGTTTTATTCTTATATTTATTATGTTAGGTATGACCATTCTTGTGTGTTACTACAATCATTGTTATGTTTATGCTATTCTTATGTTGCACTATATATTTTATTATTCTATTATGTTTATTATTCAATTATGTATCTACAGTATTATTATTCTATTATGTTACAGGGTTTGTAGTTATATTGCACTGTTGTATTGGTTTATTTAAATTACATATGTATATATATATATATATTATATATTATATAATTATAATGATATGGGTATGGTGGAAAGAGTAATTTTTGTATTTTGTTTATTGTTTTACTTTTGTTTGTACTTTTTTGTGGCTTGCAGTTTTTGTAGCTTTGTTTTGAGTATATTACTTTGGCTTGAAGCTGACATTTATGTTGTGGTTGGTCATTACATTAGCCAATTTTTCAGATTGGCCTCTGACATATGTGATAGAGTGGAATTTGTGTTGGTTGATGTTATTAGTGTTTTGTGTGATGCTGTGTGTTTGGTTGTCTGTTTTGTTTGTATTGTGTATGATGCGGTTGATAAGTTTATTTGGGTAATTGTTGTGTCTGAGTATGTTTTTTACTATTTTTATGTTTCCGTTGGGTCACTTAATTTGAGTGCTCTGTGTATGAGTGCTTGTGCTGTGTTGATCTTTTGTTTTACTGGGTGGTGTGAGTTGTAGTCTATATGTCTGTTTTGTGTGGTTTGGTCCACCAGTTGACTGCTATGGTGCCATTGGGTTTCCTTAGAGTGATGGTGTCTAAAAATGGTAGTGTGTTGTTGTTTTCTATTTCTATGGTAAATTGAAGTTTGTGGTGGTATGCGTTGAAGTGAGTGAGGATATTAGTGGTTTCTGTGGAGGGTATGGTTAGGTATAAGTCATCTATGTATCGGTAGAAGAATGGAATGTCATATGGTAGTTGTGTGAGTGTTTGGTTTATGAGGTCCGTCATAATTATGTCTGCTGTAATAGTGGCTACAGGTGATCCCATGGGGAGTCCATCTATGATTTTGTAGTAATTTTCCTCATACTGGAGGTATCCGCAATCTAGGCATAAATTTAGTAGGTTTTTGAAGTCTGTGGTTGTTATATTTCTATGGTCTTTTTGGTTGTCCCATTTGTCGACTAGTAATTGTTTGACAGTGTTTATTGGGATATTAGTGAATAGTGATTTCACATCTAGGGATATGAGTATATAGTTGTCTGGTATGGTTTTGGTTTTGATTTCATTGTAAAATTGGAAGGAGTCTTTGATGGTGTAAGGGTCGTCTATTAGTGGTTTGATTAAGCTTGTGAGGTATTTGGATGTGTGGTAGATTCTGTGGGTGTGCTGTTGTATTTTGATAGTTTATTTTTTGTGATTGTGTCTATTTTTTTATCTTTATGTAATTTGAGTATTAAATTGTTATTTTTTTCTTGTAATGTAGACGTGGGGTCTCTTCTGATTTGTTAGTATGTGTTTTTGTCTGTAAGTAACGCTAATATTTTGGTGTTGTATTCGTGCTTGTCCATGACAATCGTGTGATGGCTTTCGTCTGATTTGAGTATAAGCAAGTGTTTGTTGTTGTGTAGGAATTGTTTTGTTTTATTGATTTGGGGGTTTAGGGGATCTTGTTTTTTTGTGTTTTTGAGTTTATTGTTGTGGTTTGTTATGATGTTAGTGCATTTTGCTATGATTGTTATCTCTGGAATATGCTGGAATATAGTGTTTTTTGTGTGGTTATCATTGATGTTGTGGGTTATATAGTCAATGTCGGATAGTATGTCCATTAGTGGTAAGTCTTTGTGTGTGTATGGTAGGGCCACCTTGGGTTCTAGACTTAAAGTTTGTTGTATATTGGGGGGTATGATCGTGGGAGTGAGGTTGATTACCCATTTATTATTATTGTGGGTTATTTCACCAACATTGGCCCAAACTCCGAAAAGAATAACACACAATATATATATATAATTTTGAACGGACCTTATTTTCGTCATCTCCTGTGTAGGATCGATGGACATTTGAGGAAATTTTTCGAAACTCGCCCGAAACCCTTAAGGGAAATCGGCTAATATTGTTAATTATTAGTGAATACTGAGTCCCATTGGTTCATATCAGACACAATCAAAAGTGATCGATTAGTTATCTGTGGAAATGAGTGAAAAGTCGCATTTTACTCAGGGAAGAATAACTATTAGTTATTTAAAATTATTTTATAGTTCCACTGGAAGTGAATAATAATTAGTCACTGATTGTTTTTTTTATTATTATTTCCGTCCACTTTATGTTACTGTGGCTAGTCGGGATGGGTCACATCTACAGGTTACCACCCTTTTCTAGCCAGGGTGGGCCTAAGGAGTTTATTTAATGAGTCCGTCACCAAATAAATTTCTACTGCCTAGGACGGGAATCGAACCCGCTACTCTACGTCTACCACGCGAGATTAAGACAAACGCCTTAACACTTTCGCTGCGGTTGTCATTTTTTGATAATACCTCGAAATCGGGTGCATTATTTGTTTGAATTTTAGAATCAATTTTTAGAGAACAAAGTTTAAAAATCGATAAAAAATCTTTAAGTTGGCCGATTTGAAAACGGTAAAAACCATTGGAAAGCCCAAACAATACTGAAGGCAACTGTCTTTACCAGGAGTTGAAAGAGTGAATCCCCTCCATTTACGAGCCTTTTGAGTCTAATGGAAAAAGTAATAGAGGGGTGTCCTTCCGAAGGGACAACCGTAAGCGGGTAGGGTCACAGGTGTCCCACCGTAAGGACACCCGCAGCGAATGTGTTAACTCGCATGGACAACCTGAGACCCTCACTGATTGGTCAGTGATTTGTTGCTCCTAATGTTGTTAGCTATTCCAGAGTTGTTAGGTGCCTTTACTGGTGTGAATGGCATTTTCATCATGTTGCCTTTATTTCTGGATGGTCTGATGCATAGTGCAACGGGAAACCCCTATATGCCCTAATGACCCACTTAGGGCCTTGTTTGATACCTTGAAAATCAGGTTTACCTGTTCACGAGAGCAATTACCCGGCGCAGCCTGTGGATATTACACAGCTATAAAACGACTTCAGGGTTCTAAATGTTTCGAGAGCTCACTCCGTTTGAGAGTTATCATCTATGTGGAATTAGATCAATTATTTAGTAAATTAGGTTGATTAGTCTGTTTCGTTAGTCATTCTCATTACATTGATTATTACCTTTAGATCAATTAGTTAGTAAATCATATTGATACTCGTAAGCCTGTTCGTTAGTCATTTTCAATAAACTGATTATTTCCTTAAGATCAATTACCAAGGAAATTAGGTTGATTAGTCCGTTTCGTTAGTCATTTTCATTACATTGATTATTACCTTTAGATCAATTAGTTAGTAAATTATATTGATTAGTCTGTTTCGTTAGTTATTTTCATTACATTGATTATTGCCTTTAGATCAATTAGTTAGTAAATTATTTTGATTAGTCTGTTTCGTTAGTTATTTTCATTACATTGATTATTTCCTTTAGATCAATTAGATTAGGAATTAGATTAATTAGCCTGTTTCGGCAGTTAATTTCATTACATTGATTATTGCCTTTAGATCAATTAGTTAGTAAATTATATTGATTAGCCTTTTTCTTTAGTCATTTTCAATACATTGATTATTTCCTTAGATCAATTAGTTAAGAAATTAAATCAGGTGTGCTGGAACTGTGTGCCGTCTCACAGAGCAGAGAAACAATTACTGAAATATATCAGAATATAACATCTTAATTTTATTGAAAACTATTATCAATGTCTAGTATAGACATTTATAATAGATCGCAATAATTTATATCTAAATCAATGAAATTTTATTAGTCCAAGAACTTTAGAAGGGGGGGGCACCATAACATATTTTCATTTATCTCGTATAATAAAGGTCTCTTGGAAACAATTTATGGTATTTAAGCTTCGAATAATGAGGTTTATTACATAACAGAGTAATGTTTATGTAACATGAGTAGAAATGGAGGTTTGCTGAAGGCTGAAAACTGAAAAATGCAAATATCTCGGTTAATATTCAAGACAGAGAATAATTGTATATAAGAATAACTATAGTACATTTAATTTTCAATAAGATTGATTCTAAAAAATATTTTGATCCGACGCATAGCAACAGAGTTATTTCGAATTTTCGAAAATCCCCCCTCTATACCCCCTTCCCACTGGTCCGATTTCAGCCATTAACGAACTTGATCTGTAATTTTACATAAAACGTTTAAATATCGAGATTGGTAATGATCAAACAAAAATTGTGACCGTCAGCCCCTGCGTGACGGACTTTTGTAACTCAAGGCGAGTTATTCCAACTTTCTTGTTTTCTGTATCCAGTAACCCCTTTCTATCAGTGGTTTTTATTCATATAATTGGAGGATGTGTGGTGAGGCTAGATCACAAATGTGTTACACCAGCACGTGGGAAATCCGCTTTGCTTACGCAGCCCCTGCGTGACGGACTTTTTTTCGGATTAATGTTACAACATTCAAACAAAAATTGCTATTTAAAACAAATCAAAAATGCGGCATTAATAATAAATTAGAAAATTCTTTCAGAAATATCACGAAATTCACTAACAGGAGAGTTGATTAAAAAAGCGAAGGGACGTTGGAGTGAACAATGAG
Organism: Riptortus pedestris; assembly: GCA_019009955.1. NCBI lineage: Eukaryota > Metazoa > Arthropoda > Insecta > Hemiptera > Alydidae > Riptortus > Riptortus pedestris. The sequence goes on from CM032228.1 coordinate 65,971,601, forward strand.
GCTTTCGTGCAGGGCATATCCTCTTCTCTGCATTGCGCTAACTAGTCCCTGCTGTCCTTCCGTCATTAATTCAAGCAAAATATTTGTCGAACCGTTCCCAAACTACCGGGCTCGCTAGTGCTCGTAGCTTCCAACCAAATGCTACTATTTTCCTAAAGACAATAAACACAGAACCCGCGTAAACTAAGCAGATTTCCCTCGAATAACTAATGATTGGAAGAGAGGGGGGACTCGCAGACGGCAGAAAACAAGAAAGTATCTGAATATCGTAATGGCCAAACACTCATTCCATGGATCTCATTTTCGTTATTCCTGGGTAGGATCGATGGGCATTTGAAGTAATTTTTTTTTTAAAATCGCTTAATGAGTGATTACAACCTCACAATCTGACTTCTCTTAAAGGAAATCTTTCAATAAAATGCTTTCCCGTGGAAATTTGATTAAGCTTATTACTAGTTATATTCTTTACAAAATCAATAGTTATTTTTCTTTGATAAAATCAATATTATTGATGATATTCACGACCGTACGTTTTGAAATCTAAATAAACCTCCAATCTAGTTGTTTTGTAGTAAAGTATAAAATAGCGCAACTTGACAAAGTTCATATCCTGGATGCTTAAAAAAAAACAAATAAAAAAAAACAAAAAAAAAAAAAAAACGTCACTATCCATCAAGGTGCTCGCTCTTACGAAACAGTATACGTTCTGTTAATGGTCGAAAGTTGGAAATCAAAATAACGTTTTAGGACGGTAAAATGCATCGCAAGCACAATTCTTCTTTTCATTTTTCCGACAATGATGATTGACAAATATATGTTTTATCTCCGAAGTAATCCCCCCCCCCCTCCTATCTCTAACACTCATGTACTCCTAAGGGAGGTAGAATGTATCATATCTCTTATATAAAGAATAATCATTTACATACAACGCACACACACAATTTCTCAATTCTATTCAAGAATTTTCTTACAACATGAATAATTCATTTGTTCCCTGAGAGCGTGTATATTAAAACTTCAAATATCACAAATGCAAATAACGGTTTAGGACCGTAAACGCAATTTGTTATTTTTAAATTTTTTCGATATTAACTATATTATTTTTTGGTTTGGTTTGTGCCCCACAGCGATGTTGATTGGCATGATCTATAATTGTTAAGGATTAACTATATTAAAAAAGATCGATTTACAGCGGTAAAACGCTACCCGATTTATTTTGGGACAGTTGTTTTACAAATCCAAAAATTTGAATGGTCCAAAAAAAAAAAAAAAAAAAAAAAAACATTTCCCTATTGGGAAATCAGTTATTGAGGTTGTACTCAATGGCGCGGTTTTCGGAAATATCTCCGTTATTATAAGTCGAAAACGTGTATATATCTAATATTATTGCAAATTTAATGTTCTATAAATGTTGTTCTATACATATAATCTGTATCATGAATTTTAACCGAGATACATGGATCTTTTAGTTTTCGGCTTTGAATTAACCCCCACTCCCACTCATTTCATATTAACAATAAGCTTCTATGTCATAAACCACTTCATTCCAAGGTTAAATACCAAATATGGTTGTCTTCGAAATTATAATTTGTGAGATAATTGCAAATGCGTGGCGCACTTGGGAAATCTGCTTAGTTTACGCAGCTACTGCGGGACAGACTTTTTATTGAGGTTGTACTCTTGACAGGATTTTCGAAAGATTTCTACAAATAACCGACGAACCTAACGAGTAGATGACGAAAATGAGGTCCGTTCAAAATTGTATATATATGCATATTTGTCTGTTGCTGCTCTAGTTGTCGCAAATTCTTGTTTAATCGTTACCAAGATATATGTTTAATGGTTTTATATGAAAAGAAAGAAGTTCATTAACGGCTGAAAGGGGGAGGGGAGGTTTAGAGGTGAGGAATTTCGAAAATTCCTAATATCTCCATTCTTATGCGTCAGATTGAAAACTTGTTTAGAACCAATATTATTTCAAATGTAATTTTCTAAAACTGTTGTTAAGTACGTTTTTAAGCTAATTTGTTGTTTAGAGGAGTTATTTATTGTTGAAGTGTGTGCGTATATCGGACGGGATAAGATCGGCTATTGTCGGTTCTGTACGTGCGATTTCGCTGAAAGTTAGTTCGGCCGTTTCCGTAACGAGAGTCGAACATCTCGTCAAATCGGTGTTACCAGTTTGTAGATTTCACTATTGTAAAACATCACGTGGGAAATCTGCTCAGTTTACGCAGCTCCATTTTAGCAGCCCTTAAGGGAAATCAGAAAAATTTGAATTGTCCGAAAAAAAAAAAAAGAAAAACATTTCCCTAATGGGAAATCAGCTATTGAGGTCGTACACATGACGCGATTTTCGAAATTTTTCTTCAAATTTCCATCGATCCTACCATTGAGATGACGAAAATAAGATCCGTTCAAAACTGTATATATATATATATATATATATATATATATATATTTCTCTAGCGGTCGCAATTTTTGTCTTATCGTTACCAAGATTCATATATAATCGTTTTATACAGAAAAAAAGATCAAGTTCGTTAACGGTTGAAATAGGACAAGGGGAGAGGAGGGGTTTAAAGGGGGAGAATTTCGAAAATTCTTAATATCTCCATTATTATGAGTCGGATCGAAACATTGTATAGAACCAATCTTAATGCAAATGTAATATTCTATAAATAGTGTTTGTACATTTTTTCACTATCTTGATTATTAACTGAGATATTTGCAGTTTTCGGTCTTCATTGAAGCCCCACTCCTACTCATTTCATATTAACAATATTCTATTATGTTATGAAGGACTTTATTTGAAGCTTAAATACCAAATATTGTTCTCACAGAACTTTCGAGATAAATGCAAATACGTGGCGTGGCGCACGTAGGAAAGCTGCTTAGTTACGTAGCGTCTTCGTGACGGACTTTTTTTTTTTTGTTTGCGTAGGTAAGGATGAATGAGCCTCTGTGTAAGGCCATTATATACTGTCAACTATCAAGTATGAGCGGAGCACTACTTATTTTATTGGCTTGAGATCCGCCAGTATCCGGAGTAAATATATACTTAGAGTCCCCAAGGGGGATGCGAGGAGGGGGTGGGGGTGGTGAAAAATGGCCCCCTAGAGCGGAAGTGTGTTTCCTTTAGATGCAGACCGCCTCCAACCACCCCCAGCCTCTCAAAGGCACCGCCGCCTTATCGCTTGCCCAGCTCCCTGTCGATCTTTGATATCCTGCTTTCTTTACCTGCCACCCCTTGCGATATTTCTCCCCGACCCTTTCCCAATCGGAAATCGTGAAATGTTTCCTATACATAGCATTTTTTTTTCTTCCTCGCGGATATTCAAAGACTAGGAAAGATTTATGAATTAACCATTTGCTCTGCTAATGATAGCTCAGATTAAATGAAACGCTCCTGATAATTTTTGTACTAAACTCAGCTTCTTCGATACTGGTATTAAAATCTTAAGATGAAAAATGAATGTGACCGCTCATTGAAGAAAGTAATGAAATAACATACGTAGGGCAGAAAATTACGGGGTCGTCAATATATAAATACATACACACACATATGTATATATATATATATATATATATATATATATATATATATATATATATATATATATATATATATATATTTCTGTTAACGCTCTAGTGGTCGCAATTTTTGTTTGATCGTTACCAAACTTGATATTTAAACGTTTTATGTAAAAATACAGATCAAGTTCGTTAATGGCAGAAATCGCAACCGTGTGAGGGAGGGGAGATTTCGAAAGTTCTTAATATCTCCGTTCTTATGCGTCGGATCGAAAAATTGTATAGAACCAATCTTATTGAAAAGATTAAATGTACTATAAATATTAATATCTACATTTATTCTCTACCTTAAATATTAACCGAGATATTTGAATTTTTAAGTTTTTAGCCTTCAGCAAACCCTGACTTCTACTCATGTTACATAAACAAAACTCTGTTATGTAATAAACCACATTATTTGAAGATTAAAAACCATAAATGGTTTTTAAGAGACCTTTATTATTTGAGATAAATGCAAGTATTTTATCGTGAACCCCCCCCCCCTTCTTAAATTCTTTGACTATTAAAATTTGATTGATTGAGATAAAAATTATTCTGATCCATTATAAATTACAGTACTAGATATAGTAAATAGTTTTCAATAAAATTAATATGTTATTTTCTGATATATTTCTATAATTGTTTTTCTTTCTTGTGAGAAGATGGCCTGTTTGTTAACGTTTCATGTGCTTTCTGTCTGGAGATTTCTTATTATCGTTTGTATTTATTCACTTGATGTTGACAGTGCTATTGTGTTACCAGTATGTAGGTTTATCAATTGTTAAAAATCACGAGGGAAATCTGCTTAGTTTACGCAGCCCCTGCGTGACTGACTTTTTTAAATATTACCTTCAAATAAGTTTGTCGGGAAATCTATGTGCTTCTTTACGCGACCATGAGGTATCCCATACATTTTTTCTTTTGACTTAAAATCCTTTTAATTTCACTCGGTTAGAGCTTCCACGTAGAATTTCTTTTAGTCAATCTTTTTCTACATACAGGGGACATCCGATTATTAATCAGCCAACAGTGTATCACATTGTAATCGTTTATGCTAATATAAAAGTTTTTTATATTTTATTATCTGTTATAGACTAATGTGAAGTCGCATAAATACTAAATATTCGGGTACCAAAAACTATTGCGTTTTATGTATGTACGTAAAAACATACCTATGAAAGAATGTAAGATTTCTTTAGTGAATAATTACTTTGCGAAACTAAATTAGATTCATTTAAAAAAAAATAATAAAATGACTATAATCTATTAAACTGTTATAATCAAACGCCAGATCGTATCCACTTAATGATGATTTCATGTTTATGTAACATAAAATTTTGAAGAAAAGAAAACGATTCTGGTTAGAAAATAAATTGTTTGTTTTATTGCTGTATACAGAAATAAGGCGAAGCATTTATTCTATTAAATAAACTTTCAGACTTCCATTTGAATATCTCTCTTGAAGATCGTAAACATTCCATTTAATAATGCAAAGCCTTTTATTGCTTTCCTTTGCAAGTTTGCCTAGTCATTAAGTTGGACATTCAGAGTAAAGATTAAACCAGATATAAACCTGCAATGACAACCTTGAAAACCTAATAACTTTAGCTAGTTTAAAAATAAAATAGATGAATTTCTGCTATTGTATTCCTATTGTTATATTGATATTACTCTGCACTACAGTACTTTTATCACCTTGTTCCCAAAAAGACAACAACAATTGGGCCAGCAGTAAGCTTCCTTTATTTCTGGAACCTGAAGTTGCAGGTCACCAAGAAACCTATGACCGCCTGTTTATCTTCTTGGCGGTGAAGTTCTGAGAATTTCCGTATTTTCCTTGAAATTGTTTTCCTTTACCCCCCTTTCCTTTTTCTTGCCCTTCATTGCCATTTCTCTCTTAGCAGATTCTTCAAAGGTAAAACGACTTTATGGTAATATTTTTTATTTATATATGGGTTAACTTTCACCATATTTGAGCTCACTAGGGCCAATCATAATTTTTTTTATTCTTACTTATTAATTCATTTAACACCATTTGCGCTTCTTTTTATAACTGTAGCTCTCAACGTGTGATATGTAAAGGTTGCAATTGGACCAGAAATAGTTGGGTATTGTGGGGGTTGAGATTGAATTGAAAATTGAACCTAAAAATTTAGCTAAGCTTGTTACAAATTTAATTTACTACTTATATTATTTAATAAATGTTTTGTCAAACTCGATTACTAAGCGAAATATTTTTTATTTAGTTTTTGTATTCAGCCATTAGTGAACCTCCACTTGTTTTCATCCGATTTACGAAAATCGGAGTTACAATACATTTCATAGGACCCATTACATTTCTTTTTCTGTTTACCTAGGCTTCTTTCAAGGAAGGTTCCTAAATCTTTGTAAAAATAGATGGTGAGATGAGTTCGCCAGTGTTAGCTTTCATCACATAGGAAGTCGGTCACCCCAAGAACGGTAAAAAAATTTTCAATAAAAGTTCAAAGTGCGTATACTTTTTTTTGAAACACCCAGTTTATAAGTATGCATGTGTTTACATTTATATATATACATCAGCTACCCTCAAGGAGATTATTACGACAACCATTAGCAAAACTACCATTTTCAGCCATCATTTCATTAATGAACTATTAATAGTAACTGTTAATCTTCCACCAACTATTAATAACTACTGACCATTCACCAACTATGCTCATCACCTTTTTTTCCTTCTAATGTTATAATTATAATTTTACTTTTGTTATTTATTTTACTTTTGTTATTTGACTTTGTACAATTTTTGAGGACAAACCACCATTGATGTAACTTCGATAAATAAATATATCAATTACTTAAATATATAAAGATTGATAGAATTTTTTTTCGATTGCCCATTTAGTTATCCTTTTTTTCTTAATTGAATAATTTATTTTCACCTTATTTAAAAATCATCCTCCGCTATTAAACAGTAAAATAATATTTTATTTTACATCCATATAGTGTTATTTATTTTAAAAATTAAGAGAAATTTATTTTTTAAAACGAATAGTTCAATGAAATAATTAAAATTTATAAAACTAGATAGCAGGAGTCTCATTAGATATCTCTGGAGTTTCAAAGTTACAATTTCTGAATAACAACAAAATTCATATCTTGTATCATTAACTGGTCTAATTCCGCAAAAATAAGAAAGAAAAACATAGTTAAAGAACTTTCTCTGGAGGGAGCATCACTCGCTTCTTTCTTATATCCTTTTATCTACTTTCTTGTTGTTGTTTTTTTTAAAGAACTAATTAAGAATAATCGTTGCGGCTCATTACCACTGAGAGCAGCATATCGTAGAGCACATGGTGTACTAAGAACATGTGATAAGACTCAAGGACTCTCCGCACAGAGCTGAATCCTTTAATTGTAGACTTCAGTGGACAAGTTCCCTTTGTACGAGATACTCCCTCTCACTCTCTTCTCTCTCTCTCTCTCTCTCTCTCTCTCTCTCTCTCTCTCTCTCTCTCTCTCTCTCTCTCTCTCTCTCTCTCTTTCTCTCACTCACTCACTTTGCTCTGTCTTATCTCCACCGCACACTCTACCTCTATACTTACACGGAACAATTTACTTCTTTCCTCTATGTATGCTACACTATTATTTTCTTCGTTATTTTCTTTTCCTCCTTGTGAAATTTCATTTTCCTTCTCTTTTCCTAACTAACGCTTAGAACCTTAATGCCTATTACTGAGAAAATTCTTATCTAAAGAAGGCCCTTTAGACCTCATTTCAAATTGTATTAATATTTTTGATAAACATTAGTATTGTTCAGTCGTCATTTGAGATTAAATTTCCCGCGCTCGCTGAGGTCACAAATCCGCCACACACATGCAGATCACCAAGGCTGTGGCCTACAGCCGAAACTACGTTGCAGCTCAAGAAGGCATCGGCTAGTTACAAAGATACAGTCAGTTGGTCTTGGACGCTCTTAGGGGTCGTTTTTACGGCCAGTGGGGCCTTGCCCCTCTCCCTCCGCTACAGATAACCGCTTCATAGACAACCGCTCAGTTGGAATTCACCCGTCATAGAGTTTCAGTCAGTTTTTCTTCTCCCGCAAAGCTGCCATCCTGTGCGGATCACCGCAACCGGCTGGAAATCGGATCTTCTACGGAACACAGAACATAGCAACGAAGGAGGACTCCACTTCTAGGAACGTTTTCGTTTCCCGCAGGTGCCAATTTTAATAATGCTAGCATTATTTGCGCAAATTATCAAATGAGTACTCACACAATATAGGACCTATCGCTCATTCTATGTGTGTGTTTATATATATATATATATATATATATATATATAAATATATTGCCGCTAAATTAGTTTATAAAGTTAAGTTTTTTTCTGTTTCTTGTTCAACCTCTATTTATAACGTGTATTATGAGTAGTTTTAATCAATTCAATATACTTGATTCTTAGGAGAACTCAAATAGTTAATTGTGTTATTTCCCCTCATCTTTCTAATAGAAATACAAAATGGTTCAGTCTAATGCCCTCTCTTATTCTCGCCTTTAAAAAGCTTCCCGCCAAAACATTTTGGTGCCGACATTTTCTATTATTACCGCAAAAGCTAACCGCACGCCCCAACAAGTATTATAAAGACCATATTCCGTTTTTAATAAAAAAAAAAATGTATTACTGGTGTATATAATTAATTGTTTAGACAAATTTTTTAGCAGATTTCCTTTAAGGAAAATCAGATATTTAGGTTCCATTGATGACGCGATTTTCGAAAATATTCTTTCGTTTCGAAAACATGTCCATCGAAACCTAGCTAGTAGATTTCGAAAATGAGGGCCGTTCAAAATTATATACTAGTGGACCCGACAGACGTTGTCCTGCATGATATTTCAAGCGGTTAGGATATTAAATTTAATAATATTATGTTTAAAACAAAATCTACTTTTAATAACACAAAAAAACAACATTTGTTATGTGCACATTTGCCTAAAAACAAATAGAAAATAACCCTCACTCCCATTCGAATCTAAAAAAATTATTATAGCTTATAATCATGGAAGAATTAATGCTAGTTTACGTATAGAGTATTGTTAAGGTTGGTTCAATCGTTAGTGCCCAATAAAATTGTTGGCTCCCACTTTAAATTTTTATTGTACATCTCGTTTATACTTTGTTATATTACAAAAGCGAATATAACAAAAGTTACACTAAATAACAAAATAAACAGCTTTTATCCTGTTTATATTTGCCGGAGACCATTAGGAAACGAAATATCGCTATTTTTAATTTTAGGCCTCCCTTACGACCACCACTCCTGCTCCATCTGCCGGGCTGATTTGTGAATCAAAACCCTCAGGGCGTCACCCAAACGCGTACAAAAAAGTTCATTCAAATCGGTTCTGCCGTGTAGAAGGAGTATAGTGACATACAAAGGTATAGTGGAATTATATATATATATATATATATATATATATATATATATATATAAATATTTGCCAGTTACCACTCTAGCGAATGCAATTAATGTCTTTTCGTTACTAAACTCGATATATTTAACTGCATAAATCAAACCACTAGGAGGGGAGGTTTAGAGGCGAAGAATTTCGAAATTCGAAATATCTCCGTTATTGTACATCTTATCGTAAAATGTTATAGATACAATCTTCTCAACTATTCATAGTTCTACAATTGTTGTTCTACGCATTTTTTTTTGTATCTCAAGTATTAAGTGAGGTATTGGCGCTTCCTTCTTTCAGCATTCAGTAACTTCCCCCACCGACTGCTCATTGTTTTTTTTTTTGCATAGAAATAGAAAATACGTGGTGAGAGGAGATTACATGTGTGTTATATCAGCACGTGGGAAATCTGCTCAGTTTACGCAGGCTTTGCGTGACTAACTTTTTGAAAGATTACGCCGAACACAGACATTCTCTTTTTTGCGCCCTACAAGAGAACTAATTAAATGCGTTTATTTTCAGGAATACTTAAATTAATTTGATATTGCATTCCACACTCAATAGGAAACACACTGTGGCACGAAGACTAATTAACTGGATTCCAGTCGGTCCATCACAATTCTAAAGTTTCATTTCATCTGTGGCGATTTATTTCTGCTAAAAGTAGAAGTTTTCTTTATGTGTTTTTAGCTTATATCCCTTTAGGGAAATCAGCTATTGTGGTACTTATGACGCTGTTTCTGAAAAAATTCCTCAAATGTCCATCATTCGTACCCAGGCGTTGCTAGAAAATGAGGTCCGTTCTAAATTACATATATATATGTCTGTTACCGCTCTAGCGTCGCAATGTTTGTCCTATCGTTACCAAACTCGATATAAAAGTGTTTGATGTAAAAAGAAAGATCAAGTTCGTTAATGGTGAATTGGGACTGGGGAGGGGGGTGCCTTAGAGTAGAGGAATTTCGAAAAATCGAAATATATTCATTATTATACGTTGGATCGAAAAAGTGTTATTGAAAATGTAATTGCCTATAAATGTTGTTATGTACATATTTTCTCATCATGGATTTTTTTTAGTTTTCATACCTCAGGAAACCCCCACTCCAAAACATGTCATATAAACAAGGAGCTGTTATTTCTTGAACTACATTATTCTAATATTAAATAACAAATATTGTTTTTTTTTATTAAGGGAGATACATGTAAATTAGTTGCGCGATGCCGTCATCAATGAAGATTTTAAGTTCTTTTTTCGAAGATGTTTACTTGATATATACCACACACATATATATTATATATATACTAGATATTTATTTATTATTGTTTCAGTCAACACTAACAATCATATTTACTATTGTCCAGAATCGGAAGTGGAATAGTGGGGGTTTAGTTCAGCCAGAAATAGGGAGTATGTTTACATGTACTTTTATATGTATCGTACCCTGTAGCTCCTCCGATTCCTTCACTTTATATTTCTTAAAAAAAAATAATTTGACTATTTGGTTTTCTACTATTTATTCTATTTTTATACATTTTAACTGCAAATAATCATTTTTATTATGTATTTATTTTTAAGATTTACTTAAATTTTGTACGTATACTATTGGCAAGCTTTTAATTTTAATCTGTAAAAATAATTTCTTTCATATATTTTATGTAAATATTCAATGTGGAACTATATTTTATTTTTCCTTAAATATTTTTATTATAATTCTAATACTTGTCCTTCAATATGTTATTTCAATATTATATTTCTTATATTAATTTATTGAAAACTTGTATGACTTTTATGAGGGTAAATGTTTGCCAGCAGGGCACTGATGATGGAGCGTGTGCTTTGAAAGCGTTCTGTCTCATAGAATAAATAACTTTGAAGGAACGATTGCTTTCATTTCTTACCTGATATACGAAATTCCTTCACCATCCAGCACCACACAAATGGTAAAGTAGAACACTACGGAATTCATATTATATTTACTGAGAAGGAAGATTTCCATTTCACAAATGTAACACATTAATTTCTATTAGTCACCATCATTATTTCTATAGTTCACAATAATAAGAATACTTCAATAGATAAGTACACACCAATTTTTATCTCAGAAAGATGAGTATGTTGGTAAAATAAAATAACTCCCTTTCTTTGGTAATTTATTAATCAAAGAGTTCTATGTGATTATAAAGGAGTGAAAGAAATTTCACTTTCTCATCTAAGTTTAAGTTTCATGTTCAGTAGTTTCCCTAGTGTAGTTAATTATTCAGAAACATTAATTTACTTAGTGCAAACAGGAGATCACTATTATAAATTATTCTGTATGTTTTTACGTTTAGTTTAAATATCCTTTAAGTTTAATTTATGTTAAAAATGGTTCAGAAAAATATATTCTGACCGTTTAAGAGATAATTTGAAATGTTATAGTTCTTCTTATTCTGGACCCAATATTATTTAAAATATTAGTATTTAAAAGTATGAAATGATGTATTTATAGTCGAGAATATATATGTCTTCACAACCAAATATTTAAAATCTATATATTATTCAAATTTTATGGCAAGGGTGTCTAATAAAAAACATTTTTGTCGGTGCGACAACTGCCCTACATGTTTCGAGGCTTATTTGCCAACTTTTCAGGGCTATCCCTTTTAAAAGAAAATAAATAAATAATAATAATACAATACATAGCAAAAGAATTATTAAGAGATGTGTTAAATTAATGTTATAAATAATTTTTAATATTCTTTTTTTCATATAAAAGGGTTAGCCCCTGAAGAGGTGGCAAATAAGCCACGAAATATGTAGATATGTAGGGCAATTTCAATAAATTGTTATTGGAGACCCCTGCCATAAAATTTGAAGAATATATAGATGTTAAACATTTGGTTGTGAAGACATATATATTTTCTACAATAAAAACATCATTTCATACTTTTAAATACTAATATTTTACTTTTCCTTATGTACTTAGGACCTTAAGGAATATCTTCCTTTCTTATAATCTTGAAATTATCTTTTTCTTTTGTAATGAACTTATATTTTCAGTATAGGCCAGGAAAAAATTACTTCTATTAATCAATCTTTTTTTCAGTTGAACCAATTTCCTTGATAAAATAACTTTAATGTCGCAAGGAGAGAAAAGTCCGTCACGCAGGGGCTGCGTAAACTAAGCAGATTTTCCTCGTGAAGTTTAGTAATAGATAAATATACATACTGGTAACACAACAACACCGTGAATAAATACAATCGGAAATAAGAAATGTTTCATCCAATTTCAATAACCTGCCGACAGGAAGCGTTAGGTTAGAAATGTAAAGAAACGGTTCTGCCCACCTCACACCGGAAAGAAAAAACAATTAATGAAATATTTTAGAATATAACATATTAATTTTATTGAGAACTATTCACTATATCTAGTACTGTAATTAATAATGAGTCAGTATAATTGTTATCTCAATCAATCAAATTTTTGTATTCCAAAACGTTAAGCCGGGGGGGGGGGGTCACCAGGACATATTTGCATGTATCTCGTTTAATAAAGGTCTCTTGAATACAATTTTTGGTATTTAAACTTCGAATAATTTGATTTATTATGTAGCGGAGTATTGTGTATGAAACATGAGCAGAAGTGGCGGTTTGCTGATGCTGAAAGCTGAAAAATGCAAATATCTCGGTTAATATTCAAGATAGAGAATAAATGTATATAACAATATTTATAGTAAATTTAATTTGAAATAAGATTGGTTCTGTACAGAAGAAACAATAACATTTCCAGCACATAAACACTCAGACACACACACACATATATCTGTAATTTTCACATGTTTCTGTGAGCAGGAAGTCCATTTTCGAGTTATGAACGTAATATCTTAAATGATGACGTCATCACACAACACATTTACAAGTACTTCATCTAGCAAAAATCTGTTAAAAAGAATATTTGGCATTTAAACTTCAAATAAAGTGGTTCATTACACTATATGTGACATGACTAAGAGTGAATGTTAACTCACGGTTGAAAATGAAAAAAATCCAAATATCTCAGTAAATATTGAGCTCTGAGAATAAATATAAAAATATTAGTAGTAAATGTAATTCGCAATAAGATTAATTAAATACATTTTTTCGATCCGACTTAAAAGAGATATTTCGAATTTTCGAAACTCTCGTACTGGTTTGATTTCAGCCATTAACGAACTCGACTTTTAGTTTTGAACGAAAAGCTTATATGGTTGGTAGTTGGTATCTATCGAACATAAATTGCGACCGCTAGAGGAGTAACAGACAAGGATTCATATAGGGGAGAGTAGGGTAAAAACGGGTAGTCGGGAGCGTGCCGGGTACCTACCTCCTAGTGCACTGCAGTCGTGGGATAACAGTAGAACTACGATCCATCTTTGAAGAAGAAGAAGCTGTCATTACGTCAAATCGTTAGTCGTGTTTGCTTTGTGTCAGTGACAGGAATTCAATTGTCGTGGAACCTGCTTATGATTTTGGTGGGAAAGGTTTTTGATTGTACTGCGTTCCTATTCCAATTAGAATACAGGTATGTTGCTCCCTTAGTACGAGTTTTAATTACCTTTTTATTAGCACTAAGTAATTGTTTTTAGCGTTTGGTATGCCCGAATGACAAAATGTTTTCTATAACCTTCACGTGCGGGGTAAATTTTAACCACCCCTAACCACCCATTGTCATGATTGGGCCCATCAAAGCTGCTCTGGGGCCGAAGAGGAAGTAGACGATTTTACTTGGGACTTTGCAAGTAAAATTGCAATTTCACCCAAAAAAATGAATTGGTATAATAATAATGGCAAAGACTGTTTAGTTTGCGTAACTCATATAGAATTGTGTGTTCCTTTACTTATTTCAATGTTTTAATGCATCAAATAACATTTTTTATTAACAAAAAAACATTAATTTGACTTAAAGTCTGTACTTTTTTATTTTCACATAAGAAAAACATATGTACCCGGTTTTACCCTACTAGTGGGGTAAAACCGGGCAAAATGACTTTTTACAAAAAAAGTAGGGTAAAACTTCTTTAAAAATTTAGATTTTGTTTTTGAAACTGTGGTTGCGTTAACAGATAAGTAGATCTATATTTCACCAAAACTATTCTTATTTGTGGTAAAAATTGTGGCTTCCGGAAGCCTGGTTTTACCCCACTTTCCTCTCTATATTTTCGTCCTTTATTAGGTGGGAACAATGGACATTTGGAAATTTTTTGAATATCAATAGTTCAATAGTTCTCAATAGTTTATTTCCTTTGAGGAAAATCTGCTAAAAGAAATTGGAGGAGCCGACGCCGTATAAGCTACTATCATAATAATGAGCATTAAAATACTAATTACTAACCAATGGATGGAAAAAAAATTCCCGTCTCTCTGAAGTATAAAGTGAAATTCAGTATTCTGCCAAACTCGTAATGAAGAAGTGATATTGTCAGACTGTGGTTGGGTCTGATAAGGTTAACCCACAGAATGCTTTTACCAAATTTATATCAACCAATGTGTGATTTCTTTAAACTCTAAACTGAAAAAAACGTCTCCAGGTTCCAAAAATACTCTAATTAATTACTCGGAGATAATGAAACTATCATAAAAAACGTTTACACATTCATAAAGAACACTAGTGCTGAAATATTTATTGTGATGTCCAACTTTTATTGTTCATCTCTAGGCCCAAAAGTATTAAGGCAGTAATTCGAATTGAATAATTAAAATTTATATCTTTGTGGAGAATTTAGAGTCATGCTTTAATTTGAATTAGAGTGGGAAAATATAATTTTAATCTGAATACTGCGATAACATGCATGAATACAAATTTCACAAACGTAATGAGCTGTTCAGAGTTCCCTGTTCAGAATTTATTCCATGCAAATTAGCTTCTATTGATGCGCCGGCTTCTGGTTGAATTTATCAGCAACTGAAGTGAAACACAGATTACAGACTCTAGCCGATATTTTAGTCTCTAGTTTGTAGATTATTGGCATTCTTTGTATAATTACAATAACATATATCTTCTTTTGCTAGAAACGAAAAATCTAACAAAAGAAATTATTTAATCATATATCGTGAATCCTGGCTGATAGTGATGTATATTTACAACTCCTTGGGTCTCCACGTTGTTTACAAAAGCACTTTTAGGAGATTACCCTTAAGGGCATTCCAAACTATATCCAGCTATTGAGGTTATAGTCATGACGCGATATTCGAAAAAAAATCATCAAATCCGATACTACCCAGGAGACAACGAATTTGAGGTCGGTTCAAAATTATATATATATATATATATATATATATATATATATATATATATATATATATATATATATATCTGTTAATGGTCTAGCAGTCGCAATTTTGTTTGATCGTTAGGAAACAAAAATAAAAATGTTTGTTTGATCTCTACCATACTAGATATTTTTAGCTTTTTCAGTCAAGACTAAAGATAATACTTCTTATTGTTGAAATCGGATTTGAAATGGTGGGGTTTTAGAGGGGAGGGTATTCGAAAATTTTAAAATATTTTAGTTATTATGAGTCCGATCCTAAAATGATATAGAACCAAAATTATTAAACTATTGATGTTTTTCAATTATTATTTTTATGTATTTTAACTCGAGTATTAGGCCAGTTATTTCTGCTTTCTGGTTTCAGTAACTCCTGCCCCCTTCGACTCATCGGTTTTTTTTCATATCAATAGGGAATATGTGAGGTTAGCTCATAAATGTGTTATGCACAGAAATCTGCTTAGTTTACACAGCTCCTGCTTGACGAACTTGGAGGGATAAGGCTGGATCTTCACGGAATATTTAGTATGATATGAGTAGCACAGCTTATATAATAAACACATCCACAAACTGACAGAGCGTACACAAGCGAATATGAGCATTATTGATAAAGGCATTAGGGAATAAGTGTGCATTGCAGAGCATCCATAGGGGGACTGCTATGATTATCTCATAGAGATATGAATTATGTTGGTCCTAGATGAGTAATAGTCCCCAAATGCCAGGGCCCTTCCCTCCACTTATATTAAATACCACAGCTTCCATCTCACTCATCGTCTCCAATCCATTTACTTCTCTCATCTCTCTAAACATATTTATTTCATTGGAATTTCTTCATAATGGACCTCTTGTTGAACCAGTTCCGTTCCTATTGTGCGCATCATTCCAACACTGTTATTATTATTTGTTGGGCTTTATCCGAATTTAATAAACGATATTACTTTTCATGAATCCCACTCTATATTGGATATCTAAGCAGATGGTTCATAAATGTGGTTATTCCTTTCGCAATTTACAAAGGAATTTCAACCCAGATATTTTAATAATGAGATTGTTATGAAAACATTTACTACTTGTAAGTTTATTATCAGGATCTTAATATTCTACTTTAATATAAGTCCGTCGCACAGCTTAACCTTTTCAGATTTCCCACGTATTTGCATTTATCTCAAAGACTAAAAGTTCAATGAGAACAGTAATTGTCGTTTAAGCATCGGATAAAGTGCTTCATGATATAACAGCTTAAAGTTTTAATGTAACGTGGGTAGGGGTAAGGATTTACTGAGAGCGAAAAACTAAAAAATCCAAATATCTCGGTTATTTCCAATAAGATTGGAGCTAAAGTTTTTTTGATACGACGCGTAATAACTGAGATATTAAGAATTTTCAAAATCCCCTCCTCTAAACCCTGCCCTCCCCCATTGGTTTAATTTCAGCCATTAACGAATTTCAACTTTAGTTTTACATAAAACGTTTAAATATCGAGTTTGGTAACAGTTAAATTATAGGTATAATTTCGTCGTCTCCTGGGTAGAGGAATAATGGACATTTGAGGAAATTTTTCGAGAATCTCGTCATGGGTACAACCTCAAAAGCCGATTTCCCTTAAAGGAAATTGCTAAAATTCATTAATTACTCAATATAAGTGTTTTATGTAAAACCTTGTTAATGGCTGAAGTTTAAGCTTGCGCTCTTTAATAAATCAAAAACATCTAGGAAGAGAACGACTTTAGGGAAAAGGTAAAATAGAAAAATCCGTCATGCAGGAGTTAACTTCCCACGCGACAGAATAACACACTTGTGAACTCAATTCACCACATATTCCCTATTCATATGTAAAACATTGATGTTTACAGGGGGGAGGGTTGAATACCAACTAAGAATAATCCGCTTAATACTTGAGTTACGAAAAAATGCATATAACAACAATTGTTGACCATTAGTTGTTTAACAATACTGGTTGTATAACATTTTCAATTCAAAATAACGAAAATATTTTAAAGTTTCGAATCCCCCCCCCAACCTTTTATACCTCAACTTTTCCACATCCATATTCAGCCAATAACAAATTCTATCTTTAGTGTTGACAGAAACGTTGAAATATCGAGTATGATTGAATTCCAGTAAACAACAAAAATAATTTAATGATGACGTCTTCAAAACATATTTGCATGTATTTCACAGAGTTAAACTTCCATGAAAACCATATTTGGTATATAATCTTGGAAGGGGGTAGTTCATGATTTATAGCATATTGTTAATATGACATGAAAAGAAGTACAACTGAAACTAATAAAGACTAAAATATCTCGGTCAATGTTTATGATACAGAAAAATGTTTTGAACAAAGTTTATAGGATATTACATTTTCAATAGGATTGATTCCAAACAATGCTTAGATCCGAGGTGTAATAACGGAGATATTTGGAATATTAGAAATTCCCCTCCTATAAACACCCCCTCTTCCACAAATAAGCATTCATTCTCTTTATTATTATTACTATTATTTATTTCAGATGCCGCTACAATGGCGATTCGTCTTTTTACATGTTTGAATATAATTTTAAAAAATTAAATATTAAAATTTTAACAAAGCTAAATTTTACAAATGTACAACATAAATGAACCATGCCGCTACAATGGTGATTCATCTTTTAATAAGTTAAAATATAATTTTACAAGATTAATTAAATATTAACATTTTTGCACAGCTAACTTTTACAAATGTACAGAATAAATTGAATGGACAAAACTATATATAAATAGTTAGTATATTTACAACATGAGGAAAAGAAAAAAAAGAGAAATAAAACAAACTAAAAGAAAATCTATAAATAGTTAAACTGGAAGGAGGCTATACTTATATTTCACGTACAGTGCTTGCTATATATAACTTTCATAATGGTAAATAATAGCTTTTATATTTCATGAAATATTCCATTATTTCTTAAATACTTAAAAACATCATCTATAAATTGGCTACTGTCGGCTAGTAGTTCGCATACATTTGCGGGCCATGGGTACGTTTCTTCTTGTGTGCAGTAAGTTAGTATGTGTTACAGGTAGCGTTCTATTGCAGTAGCAACATATAGGTTCATCTTCCCTGCTCATTAGATTTGAACGCGTTAGTCTAGTGTGTCTTGTGCGTAGGCGTGTAAGTACAATTTTTCTCTTCTAGAGTGTCTATTACTCTTATGAAGTCCAGTTGAGCGTGTTTGATTTGATTTCTCTAAGTTTACTGTCAGTGTTATACCATAAATTATTCGAGTCATTAATTACGAGTTTTCTTATTTGAGAGAAAGCTTGGTGAGGTATGTCGAAAAAATCTATTTGTTCAAGTTCAGTTGATTGTTTGGTTTCTATATTACTTTGAGATATGCCCACTTGGCCGGGTTACCAATTAATAGTAATGTGTTTTTTTAGTCTAAGAATATTGTTAAAAATTTCAATAATAAGGGGATTGGTGGAGTATATGCCTTCAAGTGACTTTATTGAACTTAATGAGTCTGTACAAATGACTATGTCTCTTTTAGTAGTTGTGATGTTCGTTAGTCCTAAGAGTATAGCCTGTAATTCTGCCGTGTATATTGTATTGTAGTCATGTAGTTTTTGTGCAGAGTATTGTCTCCTACCACTGCAGCAATGCCAGTCCCATACTCTGTTTTGGATGCGTATTCCAAAACAGAGTATTGGAATTATCTTCCTCTGTTTTGTATTCTCTTTAGACACCGGACTGCGGTGTATTTTTTAAGGTGATTTAGTGTATTGTTGATATGTGGGCTTCTGTCCGTACATGTTGTGTGGGGTCTCTAAGTATTCAATGTTCCTGCAGTTAGTCAGTATGTGTTTAATGGTTATTGGGTCATGACATGTAGAGAGGTTCTGTAGAAAGGTCTTTCTGTTCTCGTCATGAGGTATGAGTGTTTTAAATTTGTGTTCCATCCTAAGTCTCGTTAGTACAACTTCGTCTCGTCTATTGTCACGTCTGTTGGATGACCAATCGCTTTTGTTTCTCGCAGATGATTTTCTGATGTTCTATGGCAACATTTTTGCCATTCATTTAATGTTGTCCGTTGTATTTGTAAATGAAAGTCTTGTAGGGTTAGTAAATTAAATTCAGAAAATTGTCTCAGGGTAGCATGTTTGGCGAGTTTGTCCACGTCGTTTGTACGTCCAATGTTTTCGTGTCCTGGAACACATTGTTCCTTTATAATCAAATGTTGTTTAACCTTTAAGTGGGTAGGCGGGGTGCTGACAGCACCCCAAGAAAGTTATTTAGTATTATTTATTACTTATAAGTTGATAATACTGCTGAAATTTTTTTTAGCTTCTTATTTGTTATCTGCAATTTGATTCATGTGGCTTTGAACATAAAGCGCGCCTACTGGGAGTCGGCAGACGTGTCCAAACGTGTCAAAACCTGCAAGGGGTGCCCGCAACACCCCACCTACCCAGTTGTGTTACAGCCTCATTGCTCTCTACACCCCGCGTTTCATCTCAAATAATCCACAAAGTGGTGTAGTAAGATCACAGTTTCTGAGAGAAATTGAGTTTGAACTTCTCCAACCTCATTTGAAGAAAAGAACTTGCGAAACATCATTACCAAAAGAGCTGAAAACAAAACTTTCAAAGATGGTAGGAGCTGAACCTGTACAACCAGTTTCGAGGACACAATCGTCGTCAGGGAGGAGTACAATCTGTCCGAGGAAGGATGATAAAAAAACAAAATTTTATTGTTGTAAATGCCAACAGTTTATGTGCCTAAACCATATGAAAAATATATGTGAGAAATGTGTGGACTCAAGTCAATCTGCTCAGCCATTTTCTTGTGTTAAATAATATTTTTATATACTTTATACATATTTTCTTGTGTTTATAATATAAACAGTATAATTCTATAAATGCATTATTATATGATATGTATTATTATAAATTTGATTGTATTTTTGATCAAATTTATCTATCGGGAATAACGTTTAAGTAACTTTTTGTGGATAGAAATTAAATAAATGTAATCATAAATGTTTTATACATTATTCTTTTTTGTTTTCCCTTCTATATGCTTCCCCTATTAATAGAAAAGGTTTTGCCCATTAAATATAAAATATAGAATGCATTAGTATGACTTTATTGAGGAAAAAATGTTGGGGTGTTCACAGCACCCCACCTACCTAGTAGTGTCTCATCTAGGGACCTACCCAGTTAAAGGTTAAGGAATGCAGGAAACTGAAAGAGCCTGGAAAATGAAAGTTTGTCTGGCTTAAGAATTGTTCAGTATTCATAAGAAAACCCGACTCCTTGCCAGCCATAACAATTTCTGCCGATACTAATTTATTACAATTTATCTCCTAGAATCAGTATGAAAGTAGCCGATCTTCCAGATGACACAGACAGATCAGGCAGCTCACTAAAGCCAATATCCAACCCATTTTTTTTCTCCTCATAGTAACCCTATGAGGAGTTATTTCTTTGAATGCATGTTCCATTGCCACCTGGCATATTACATGTATGATTATGTTTAAATACATTTTTATTTTAAAATATATACACGTTAATCAACTATCTACTCAAACATAATATAAAACAAATAATAATAATAAAATATTAAAATAAGTGATATAATTACAAATAAAATTAATAAATAAAATGAAAAAATAAATAAATAAACAAATAAAATAAGAACGAAAACAAAACAATTAAACTCAACCGATGTTTAATTTGCGAGTCTATGTAAGGTAAATATATTGAATTAAAGTTTCCATTCCTCACAATCATCTTTACATTCTAATGTATGTTTACTGCATCCATATCTATACTTTTGATAAACTTTATAAGTTCTTTATTATATTTGTTAAATATAATATGAGGTGGTTCTGGCAAATTTCCTCTTTTTAAAATTATGTTCATTATTAATTTTGATCTATTTTGATTAAATGTTGAACAGTCATAAAGTATAAGTAAAAACGTTTGTGTTGTCTGTGAGTCGCAAATACATTTGTCATTGTCTTGAATTTTAAATATTGTTAAATAATGTCCTGTCTGTCCATGTTCCGTTAGAAATTCTTTGCATTTGTGATGGTGACTCTTAATTGTATTGTAGTTGTTGTAAGTTATATTTGGTATGTATTGATCCAAGCTGTAAGATTTGTTACATGTCGTCCATTCTCTGTTCCACTCATGTATTTTGTCTGTACGTAAGTCATTTCTAATGTATGAGAGTGGTACGAGAGAGACTTCTGGAAGTTTTTGTATCTTGGGCTGCTTCCTTTGCTAACGTGTCAACTTGTTCGTTTCCAATATTTCCTGAATGGGCTTTTATCCAGCCTAGACTGAATATGATATTCAACCCATATTAAATTTTATTAATACTGGTACTACTTTTAATTTCATTAAGAGGCTGTTGGCCGATTTTAATTTTTTTATTCCATTAATTAAATACACATTTAAATATTTCAAAGATATGTATTTTACAAAAAAAAATGTCTTTTATATGTTCTCAATACGGAAATCGTTTACTTTATTAATTGACTAAGCAAAGCAATGATTATTTTCTTACCTTTGTACATGTCCTGCCTATTTTTCTTGAGGAGTATTGGTTCGCCATCTTCCCTCCTCCAGGTTACCCTGGGTTCCGGGTGTCCAGCAGCCTTGCAGACGAGTGTCGCATTCTCGCCCTCCTGTATACTCATGTCGGCACTCGTCTCTTCGTAGAGTATGTCTGGGGGCACTAGAACAGAGGATGATTCCATTAAATGAGATATATTGAGAGGAAGAGTGAGAGAGAGAGAGAGAGAGAGAGAGAGAGAGAGAGAGAGAGAGAGAGAGAGAGAGAGAGAGAGAGAGAGCTCTGGAGCAGAAGGGGCAGAGGAGCAAGACAAATATTTAGAGGGAGGATATCCTATGCTAACTCCACAAGTTGTAATTGAATTAAAAGTTTGTTTAAGCCCCTACTCAAAGTTTATTGTGCTCTTGTCCTTTGCTCGGTAAGTTGTTATTTTACTGACCGAGAGTCATTTTCAATAAACTTAACCATAAGAAAATGATGTCAATGGAAATTTCAATATGTTTCAAAACACTTTGTAGGAAGTAAATGCATAGTGCTGTTCATTATACTAAATGAATCTATAAATCCAAACCAAGAATCCTTAGCAGTGATGATGTATAATAAAGGCAATCGTGTTCTTAAAAAGGTCAGGAAATACTCCCTTGAGAAATTAAGAAATAAGTACGCAAAAAATGTCATATCTAGTAAAAAATGTATTATAAATATTTTATACAAAATAAAATTTAAATGGTGACTTTGCAGACTCCAATTTTCTTCTCCCCTCATTACGACCATAATAGGAATGATAGCACTTATATGATGGAATATAATTCGAAAGAACAAGATTGTGTCCATAGTTAAAAAATGTTCCAAGTTGAAATGGAGCTCAAAGCGGCTAAATGGTGAACAACAGGCCGGCCAACTTCGTAGCGCTGCATAGATAGACCGGAAATACAAACAATTAATGAAATATATCTGAATATAACATATTAATTTAATTGAAAACAGTTTACTAAAGTTAGTGCTGTAATTTGTAATGAATCAGAATCAGTTTTATCACAATCACTCAAATTTTTTTATATTTATCCAAGAAGCAAAGAGGGGGGGGGGGGTTCAACATCACGTATTTGCATATATCTCACAAAGTAAAAGTTCAATGAAAACAATATTTGGTATTTAACCTTGTAATGAAGTGGTTCATAAAATAACAGCTTAATATTAATAGGGCGTGAGTCGAAGTGGGGGTTTGCTGAAGGCTGAAAACTGAAAATTGTAATATCTCGGGTAATATTCATGATAGAGTATAAATGTATATAACAATTATTATAGTAAACTAAATTTTCAATACGATTATACAATTTTTCGATCCGACTTATAGTAACCGAGAGTAGCTCCCCCTGGTCCGATTTCAGCAGTGAACGAACTTGATTTTTCTTTTTACATAAAATGACTAATTATCGTGTTTAGTAACTATTAAACCATAATTGCGACCACTAGAGCGGTAACTGAGAAATATATATATATATATATATATATATATATATATATATATATATATAT